>JAPMOQ010030803.1:78901-105109 GCA_026543055.1 Argiope trifasciata
AAATGCTTAACAGACTAAGGGGAAAAATAGCCCAAATTGTAACTAAAATTAAAGAAAGCAGCACCAAAGTAGACTTAAAAGAAGCCACAATAGCCCTCCAAACAGCAATTTTTAAAGCCAGTAAAGAAACGTACAAGATTAAAAAGGTTAGGAAACAAATCAACAAGACGTGGTGGAACGAGGCCCTCCAAATAAGAAAAAAGGAAATTCAAGCCCTAAGAAGGAGAGTACGGAAAGCTCAGGATAATGAAAAACAGATCTATAGAACCCACCTTTCCAAAAAACAAGCAGAACTAAAAAAGGAAGCAAAAAAGGCCAAAAGGAAAACTTTCCGCAACTTATGCACCAACACAATAGATCCATATGGACTCCCCTACAAAACAGTAATTCAGGACAGGAAACCACCCTCCGATCTCTTCAGGCAATTGGAAGCTCCAATGGATGGTGACATCAAATCTTTTGCAACCAACATCCTCAAGGAGCTATATCCAAAAGAACCAACTCCCATTCAAAACAACAGCCACCTTGCAAACCCCACAATAGAAAGGCCCTTCTCTAAATACGAAATAAAAAGAATCCTGAAACAAGCGCCTCTAAAGAAAGCCCCCGGCCCAAATGCAATAGATTATATAATCCTGAGAGAAGTAAACTCAGAGTACCCTGATGTTCTCCACTCTCTCTACAACAAATGCCTCTCGCTCCACTGCATCCCATCCCCCTTCAAAAAAGGGAATATAATCCTTTTCCACAAAATAGGCAAAGACCCCCAGCAAGTAAAATCCTACAGGCCCGTTACCCTGCTTTCCACAATAGGGAAAACGCTGGAGAAACTACTGCTGGGAAGATTAAACCACAAACTGAAAAAATTAAACTTCCTCCACAATAACCAGTTTGGATTTAGAGAAGGCAAATCCACAGACCAAGCAATCAACCAACTAATAGACAAAATCAACGAATCCAGAAATAAAAAGAACCATACAATAGCAATTTCAATAGACATCCAAGGAGCCTTCGACAACCTACAACATAACTCAATTAGAAATAGCATAGACGCAATAGACCATACCTCAAACATAACAGAAACTCTAAAAGATATCCTCACAGACAGAAAAGTCTGCTTGGAAACATCACAAGGACCAGTGGAATGGGACCAACAAAAAGGATGTGCACAAGGCTCATGTACCGGCCCAATTTTCTGGAACCTACTGGCCAACGAAATCCTATCGGCCACATGGAACCCAAACACCCACCTACAGGCCTTCGCGGATGACTTTGTTTTTGTAATTAGTGAAACAACCGGGGCCAAACTCAAGGCAGCGGCTAATCAAGCACTGGAAACATTTAATAGATGGCTAGAAAAACACCAGCTCAAAATTTCAATAGAAAAAACAACCTAAATCTTAATTAGCAAACTGGTAAATGGCCCTCGTCTCAAATGGCAAAGCAAAACAATAAAAAGAACCAACTCCTTCAAATACCTTGGAGTCTTCATCGACTCAAAAATCAATTGGGCAGACCACCTTCAATATATAAAAACAAAGTCATCCAATCTTATCCAAAGAATAAGAAGAGTCGCCGGCCAAAACTGGGGCCTCAACAAAGATCTAAGAAGAACCCTGTACAAAACGTTGGCGGAAAGGATGATACTACATGGTTCAGTATCCTGGGCAGCCTCCCTAACAGCCAGACAAAAAAGAGTTCTCAATGCCATCCACCGCAAGTTCCTCCTTAACATCACCAGGGCCTATTCCACGACCCCCACAGCCGCCTTACAAGTGATAGAAGGCTCTCTCCCTCTCCATCTCAGGGCAGAGCTGGAAGCAGCGTACGCAAAAATCACGAGGCTAAAAACAAAAATCTCAATTGACGGAAAAGAATTCACGCCGGAGGCGTATGAAGAGAAACTATCCTCGACAAGATTCCATCCTGTGGACTTCCAATTAGAAGACAAGATTTCAATCACCAAGGTCTTCGCCCCGCAGGATGAAATCAACATCTACACGGATGGCTCACATCTCAACGACCAGACGGGCTGCGCGTACTGCGTCATTCAAAATAACAAAGTCCTCACGGAATGGATGGGTCAACTGAGGAAGGAGAACTCAGTTTTCCAGGTCGAGCTCACTGCGATTAAAGAAGCTTGCTACTGGGCCAACAAGCAACAACAACCGGCAAAAATTTGGACAGACAGTGAGTCCAGCCTCTATTCCATCTCCACGCCTCAAACCAATAGCCCAATAACCCAAGAAATTCAAAACACCCTCCTCCGCTCCACCAAAATCAATCTAGGTTGGGTCAAAGCCCACGCCAACCATCTGGGCAACGAGATGGCAGACCAACTTGCAAAAGCAGCAACAAAAGAAGGCATTCCCACCCATGTTCCCCTACCAAGAAGCCAACTCAAGAAAAAACTACTAGCCCAATCTTTAAAAAAGTGGCAAGAAGAGTGGGACTACAACACCACCGGCAGATCAACTCACACGGTTTTACCAAAAGCCAAAACAACCCAAACCCGCTGGGGGAGGGAGGAGATTATGTTTGTCACAGGAAACGGCCCCTTCCCTTCCTATCTCTATCGTTTCCACCTCAGAGATAACAGCAATTGTGGCTGTGGCGAAGAAGGAACCCCCTTCCATTATGCGACAAGCTGACCTCTAACCACCACATTCCACTTCAGAAAACCAGCTGAAAACCTGGAGCAGATATGGTGGAAGAACATAATGAGCCGCAAACAATCCAGAAACAAAGTCACCCAACTGGTCCACTTCCTTCATGTAAACGAAGATCTACTATTCACTCCACAATAAAGAGTCCCGAGTACCACCCATCCAAACAGCCATCACTCTCCTTCACATAGCCTCTCCAATGCACTTCAACTCAGCAGTCTCAACTCACCAATACCATCAACTGACCAATCAACCCTGGAGTCCAACAGAGTCCCTAAATGAACGTTACGGAATTGGTTATGAAGAAAGGAATCATTACGGAAAAGTTGAATCTTGCGTTAATCGTTGCTGTTACTGGCTCCTGTGCAACGCGAGCGCAACCGTGTTGTGATTTTGTTGTGTTAGCTAAATTAAAATCTAAATTTTTGAAGGGGACTTCCCCACCTTAGTTAGATTTGAATTTAATTGTCAGCGTTCCTAATGTAATATGTGTAATGCAAAACTGTAGTGTGCACTTGTTTTGATTTTAACTGGCTCTAGCGCGACACTAGCGCAACTCCGCAAACTTCAGCCGTGGCTAGGCCTAACGCCGACACGTGCTATTATCTGAAAATTATTCCTCTTCCCTAATCTCGCTTATTTGTTTCCAATCGTGTATATAGGATTACTGAATTAATTTTTGTTGCTGTTTTAATGTTTAATGTGTCTGGTTAGAACTTGGTTTGCATCGTTAAGCAGCTGCGGCTGACTCTAGTATGACCGATGGTCAGTTACTGTAAATTTTGTTCATTGCTCCTTACCTATAGTTAAATTTGACTAAATTCGTAAATACCTTGTCTGATTATGTATGTTCCCTCGCCTGCTCCTGTACTAATTAAATGGTAGATAAGACACTCGCGCTCATCCATGTTTTCACGGGCTCCTGTGCGACGTGAGCACAACCATGCTATGGTCCGGATGATGTTGATTAGCCTTTAATCTTGCGCGATAGTCCTGTCCTCCTAATTAAAATTAGAATACAATTGCTTAAGTCAGGTTCCGAATATAATTAATATTGAAATAAAAACATAACCTGTGCAATCTCTGCTCTAGCACGACAATAGTGCAATACCGTAGATTACAGCAGTCGCTAAACCTAACGTGCACGTGTTTACCAGTAAATTAGCTCTAGCGCGACCTTGGCACAACCTCATGGGAGCTTTTGTGTTATCGCTGATTAAACTGTGCGCGTGTTTGTGACTTTGTGCATCCTATATATAACCTAGATTGTTTATCCTCATATTATATACAATACCCTGATTTCTGCATCCCTGTATCAGTTTTGCTTGATCTCTATGCTGACTGTCTGTGGGACGGTGTTGTCTTATTTTTTTCTAAGTTGTACCCCCAGTAGCTAACCTCGTAAAAGTTAATCTTTATTTATCACTAGTAGTATTTTATTTTGTTAACTTGCAACTCTTGCCTGTTGGCACTCCTCCCTGGTATCCCCAGGTATAAAATTGTCTCGTTCGCCGCTACCGAACTATCCGTTTCCTTTCCCGCGATGTCCTCTTCGCCTGTAAATCATTTGTACTTCTTCCAGAATGGCTCACCCGGTCACTCCTTCCTAAATATTATACTTGTTGTTAGATTCGAATACCAACCCTTTGAATATGTCGTCTAGTCCACCAGCTTGCGATACAAACAATCGCGTCTCGCTAATATGCCCTCCGGAGGCTACTAACCTCCCTACTGTTGTGCTTTCGCCTCGTGGAAACTCCTCTCCTCCAGTGCGTGTAAACCCACCACCCGGCTTCCCTACGCCGGTTTTCGTCCATAACATGTCACCAAGTCTGAGACCCAAAGTCCCGCATTGCTCCATGCCGAGTGCTCCTACCCCCACGGTAGATTCGGGACCCATGGTCCAACAAATGATTACCCCTTGCTCGGTCCTTCTGGCGGATATCGCCCACTCCGATTCACCGATCTTCAGAAGAACAAGGGCAAAACTCACCGCGAGGACACAAGTCATGTCGGAAGAGCAGTCTTCGTCTCCAACCTTAGCGAAGATCCAGCCTTCTTCAGATCCTTCTCTCGCTCCAGACTCCCCGACCACTACAGTGGTTGCCAGAAATGATAACTTCTCCTTAGGGAATCTGAACCTCCGAGACAGCTCTGCCTCTCCCTCTTCTGAACCCCTGGAGAGGCAACTATATTTATCTCCGTCTCCAAAGAAAAATGAGATTCCAGTAGTCACGCTGGGTGATAGTCCTCACCCAAAAAGTTCACTCCTGGACCCGGATCTTCTCCACTTGATCTTTGGGACTAAGAATGGCCCTCCGAAGCTGATTCCCTTCCCAAACCCAAGTGTCAGTCCCCGAAAGGTTACATGTCTCTTTTGCGAGAAAGTTCTCTCCTCACCGGTATCACTTAAACTCCATCTTGAGGAGGTGCACCTCGTAAAGAACGAAGAAATTCCCAAGAAAGAAAAGATCTGTATTTCCCGTCCCGCGGGCGTAACATCACTGGCGCCGCAACTGGAATGTAACCGTTGTAAAGAAGCTTTTTACTTTCGTCCAGCACATAGGTGTGCAGCATTGTCGAAGACTTCTTGTCCGGCCCCCCCTGCAATTGTTAAATCCGCCACGGTGGACTGCCCAGTCATAACAGATACTCAAGGCCCGCACACCGTCTCCTTCGCAGAAATGGTTGCCAGGAAGCCAAAGAGTTTAGAGCCTCTCCCAGCCTTCCAGTGTCCTCGCTGTGCTCAATTCTTTCGGCTGAGGACAGCCTATGTTAAACACGACTGCCCAAAGTCGCCAGTCCTGAAGACAGAGCCTCCCCGTGTGGTATTCTGCAATATTTGTGTTCTCCCATTCCAAAACAAGACGGAATTGCGGGAGCACCACTTTAACGCGCACAGGAGCCATGGATCCACTAAACAGCAATCTTCGATACCCATTCCTCCTCCATCGCAGAAGAAAAGTCCGAATAACTTGAGCTGTGTAAGGGATCTAAACTCTGTCCTCAATGCTCACCCACCGAAAGACGCCTCACCTGATCTCCACTGTGTGGACTGCAACTTCCTAGCCAAAACCAGAAAGGGGTTGCGGTTTCACAGGTTCAAACACCACGGATCCAAGATAGCTAAAAAATCCTTCTCGAGCTCGCAAGCTGCAGCTGCCTTGCACCCATCTCGACTGGCCCCTAACTCGGCTGCCATGTCCTCGCCTGATGTCGAAAGGGGATCCACCTCTAAAAAATCTGCGAAGTCTCCTGCTGGGCCCCCGCAAGTTGTTCAGAGCACTGCTCCCTCACAACTTAGCTCATCCACAATTTCATCTTGTAACAACATGAACCGCTCTCAGCCCCTAGACTCCGAGTCCCCCCAGACTGGCTCTCCTCTGCGTCCTAGGCAAGCACACGCGACTCCTGCCCCGTCTTCTTTCCCCAGCTCCAGTTGTCGGGAAGAGAATTCATTTAACATGGTTTTCCCGGTCGAGGGATGTCTCGCTTGTCCTGAGCCAGACTGCACGTCATCGTTTGCATCTGGCTCCTGGAACTCAATGAAAGGAAACCTTCTTCGCCATTTCAGGAGGGAGCATTCGATAGTAATACAGGCAACCTACTTTTGGTGTGCCATCTGTGAAAGAAGGATACCAAAGGCGCCTTCCGGCCACCCCTGTTTACAATCCTCTGGCCCAGTCCACCAGCCGCTGGTTCCCTTCAACTGGAGATGTACTTCTTGCCCTGCCTCCTTCCCATCTGAGACTGGTTTGAAGAACCACGCCATGGCCCGTAATAAAGATGCGATTGCAAAGACTGGTCCCCAGCTCCAACTGTCGTTGCCGAAGAGAAGGAGGAAAAGGAAACTCGGCGCACTCAGCCCATTAGCTCCTAATGTTGACGAGAGTATTTCTCATCCGTCTGCTGTGCTCCTCCCCCCATCTGGAGTACTCCCCACTCCTCCTCCGTCCAATGTGGATGATCCAGAGGGTTCCTCTCATCTTCTCGCCCCATATCTTGCCGTCTTCGACGAGATCCTTGCTGCGGACCCAGACGAGAACTCGTTCCCTTACTTCGAAGCCACCCTCGAGCAAGCGCTAGCCGAAGTCAGATCTGCGGTCGTCCCTTCCTCCCCTGGTTCCCGTCCCCCAATTCCATCTGGGAGTCTGAGAACAGATATTGAAGATGCAGCTACTATCCAGAAATTATACAAGAGGAATAGAAGGAGAGCCGTCCGTGAAGTAACCGGTGCCTCGGGTGACAGGTGTTCTATCCCTCCCTCCCTCCATCCTAGACCAATACTTCAGGGAAGTCTGGAGCAGTTCAGAATATGTACCTGGGTTCTACTCGCCCTGCACTGCCCAACGGGAGCCATTGCTTTCCACTCCATTTTCTGCATCCGAAGTGGAGAAGAAGCTAAAGAAAGCAGAGAACACTGCTCCTGGTCCAGACCGTCTTACATACCATCACTGGAGATCGGTTCCTGGTGCCGCCAAGTTTCTTGCCAAAGCTTTTAACATCTGCCTCCACCTTCGGAAGATCCCGGGATCTTGGAAAGCTTCCAAGACGATTCTGCTTCCGAAGGTCGGAGATCAATCGCTCCCCAATAACTGGAGGCCAATTGCACTCTCCTCAACGATCTACAAGGTCTTCACCAAGTGTCTCACAGCGAGGCTGAACACTTGGTGCGAAAAATATTCGGTCCTCTCTCGGTGCCAGTTAAGTTTGCTAAATATATACCAGATGTATTATACCGTAATGTTTAAATTAATTATTCTCTGTACTGTGTGTGAATCGGTGCTCGGTAGGTGTCGAAGCAATAAAGTTAAATTCCGCGAGGGGAAAAGATCAACCCCTCGCTCTTCACCGCCATAATTATCTGTTGTTTAATTGTAATCCCTGTGGGGGCGGTTTGGCCCTGCTACCATGCTCGCCTTGCCGTCAACTGTTTTAAAAAGTCGTGAAAAATCTGTGAACATTATCAGAACAGTGAACACTATTAAAAGAACAATGGAACAATCTAACAACGCTATACCGATGCCGGGACCGGACAATCTTTCAATGCAGATTTTTCAAGTGTCCCCGGTGTGTAGCAGGACCAGACTGAGGACACAGGCCAAGAACGCCAGCCCTCAGATTCTGGAACAAGCCCTAAATTCTCTCCTTGTATTACAGGCGAGCGAATCAGATAAATGTGTCGCACAACACACGGCTAAACTACAACGTGTGCTGGAGGCCAAGACGAAATCGAACATTCCCAGGCCGATCGTGTCGCCCAGGCCCCCTTCTGTCACAACTCTGGAGCCAGGCGCCGTTAAAAAGAAGTCATCCAGCCCTCGGTTGTCACCCTCTCCCGTGTCTGGAGAACACTTGAATACGATAACAAGCTCTCCTCCGGCGACTCTCCCTGATGTAAGCCGTTCCATGTCTGCATCAAACGTAAGCAGCCCCGCAAAAACGCAAACGCCTTCTCCCTCCCGGGCGACCCGCTCTGTAACGGTTTCCCCCGCTGAGGCGAGCACGTCAAAGCCAAACGGCCGCTCGATATGGGACTCCAATACTGATGTTGAACCAGACTTGGCTGCGCTATTCCCAGGAGTGACAGTAACGAGACCGCCAAACATTAAGCCGTTCTCAAGGAAGTCATTTGCCGAAATTGCAACGTCAATATTGATGAAAGAAGATCCGAAAAAGTGTGACTATTGCGAGAAACCTTTCTCCTCGGAAGAAGGCCTCGCATAACACCTTGTGGATGTCCACTTCAAAGACTCCTTCACGCCCTCGAACACCAACAAATCGAGGAAGATTCCCAGGAAAAAACTATTTGAATGCCCCGATTGTGGCAAAGTCTTCTTTTTCGAAAGGTCATTGCAGAAACAAGACTGCTTCGCGTCTCTTCTGCACAAATCGCTCGTCTTCCGATCTGGCAAACACAACCCCGTCCCAGAGACCCAGAAGATGAAGAAACATGCACAAAGAGCCATTCACCAAAAGGCCAAGAAAGAAAAGATCGTGGTCGGTGCAGACGGCTGGAGGACAATTCCAGTAAAGAAGTCAAAAAAGGATAACGTTCCAACCACCAAACAGGAAGATAAGAAAAAACCGACGGCCGCAAACACTGCCGCAACCTCATCTACCGCAGTGAGAAGGTCGCCGCCAATGACTACGACTAAAAAGAATGGGCCAATGTCTTCACAGAGACCCACTACCTCTAAGGACACCGCCACTCCACCGGCAGCGATGACCGCAATCAATGCATCGCAAGTGGCTGGCAACAAGACCTGCCACCTGTGTCCCCACGTGTCAAACTCTACCAAAGGGCTGAGGGCACACCTGCTACAGCACCACAAGGTGCAAGTGAACCGCAGGAACCGCGACTCAAGCCAAGAGGAAAATCCAACTCGCCCCGCCACCAGGCCGCACAGAGACGATGGAACCCCTTCTCCGCGACAAGCTGACAGGGAACCTCCTCGCTCACCTAGTGGGAACATCGTTCCAAGGGGCGAGGCTCAGGTAGGTATCAATGATACGCAATCTAACCGGTCTTTCCTTCCTATTCCAGATACCTGTCCGAATGACAATAGGAGGACCGGCACGACTTTACACCTACTATTTCCAGTCCGAGAACCCTTGGTCTGCACGGAACAAAATTGCTCCACACCGGGATTCTCGGGTAAAAACTGGAACTCGATGAAAGGCTCACTCGTTCGGCATCTAAGAGAAGTACATCACATCATCATCACGAAGTCCTTGCACTGGTGCTTCATGTGTCAAACGAAAATATGCAGAAACCCAAGCGAGCACTCATGCCTCGTCGGCCAAACAATCAACAGATCGTCTTGCCCCGAAAACTTCAGGTGCAACGTCTGCGATTTCTCATGTGCCTCCATGGTCGGCTACAACAATCATATGTTCCGCCACAGGCAACAAGACGCCGAAGAGAGTGCCCCGAAAATTCAAGTTAAAAAGACAAGACCAAGACGCCGAAACAGGCGAAGACGACAAGATTCTGCTCAAGAAACAGAAGAAGAATACAACCTCGTTGACGAAACCACTGCACTTGCTCCTCAGCCAGTTCAGGGCGCGGCCCCTTTGACGCCCCCGCCAACAGAAGAGGACCAGTCACTGTTCGCCCACATACTCGGGGAACTTCAAGCCATCGACCAAGACAATCCCTCAGAAGACAACTTCAGGGTATTCTGCACTTTGGTCGACCAGATGGTCAACGAGGCGAAGAACCACCTCTTTGAAAACAACGCTGCCCGTCAGGAAGCACTTCCAAGAAATCATCTTGACCCACAAGACCCGGCAGCAATACAGCGACTCTATAGAAGAAACCGAAGAAGGGCCGTCAGGCTTATCACGGGTAACGACGGGGAGAGGTGTACAATTGACACTGATTCCCTAGCCCGGCATTTCACAGAAGCCTGGTCCGCCAGGGTGTCCGATCCCTCTTTTTACGAGCCATGCGCAGAAAAAAGACTTGGTGTATTGGAGCGCCCCTTCACCGCGGCGGAGGTCCTCAGAAGACTGAAGACTGCAGAAAATTCCGCTCCTGGCCCGGACAGGTTAACGTACCACCATTGGCGGTCTGTCGATTCGAAAGGAAAGACACTCACGGCGGTGTACAACCTGTGCCCTGGTCTTCAAGAAGATCCCTCCGGAGTGGAAGGAATCCAAGACCATCTTGCTGCCCAAAAAAGGAGACCTATCTTCACCAGCGAACTGGCGCCCGATCGCCCTTTCCAACACAATATATAAATTATTTGCGAAGTGTTTGGCAGGCCGCCTCACCGACTGGTGTGAAAGGTACGACGTGATCTCCAGGTGCCAGAAAGGGTTCATGCCTCACGACGGTGTCCTGGAAAACAACTTCATTCTCCAACAGCGGCTGAACGAAGCAAGAGATAAGAAAAAATATATTTGCATAGCCTGGCTGGATGTGTCCAATGCATTTGGGGCCCTCCCGCATTGCGCCATCCGGAACGCACTCCAGGCAGCTAAGGTGGGAGATGTCTTCTCGGAGCTAGTCCGAGATCTCTACTCTGAGTGCTCGACGAAGGTCTTGTCCAACAACTCGAGCACTGAAGGAATTCAAATCCTGAATGGAGAGAAACAAGGATACCCTCTGAGCGGCATTCTCTTCAACTTAGCCATTGACCCAGCATTAAGAAGATTACAAGACGGTCAAGACCAACATAGGGTACTGGCATTCGCCGACGACGTTGCTTTATTAGAAGAATCCCCGGATCTCCTTCAAGCACAGCTCGACAAGATTAAAGAAGAATTTGCAAAAATACGTTTAGAGCTGAACCCGTCGAAATCGGTTGCCCTGCACCTTTCCGGACACACGCCAGTGGGTACAAGAAGCACAAGTTTTACGATTAGCGGAACTCCGATTAGTTCCCTTCAAGAATTCGACGGCCACCGTTTTCTAGGCAAGCCAGTGGGCTTCAATGTGCTCCCTTAGTTTGCCTCCTTCAACGAAGTGGCAAAAATAGGTACCAAACTGGTTGAGTCGGCGCTTGCACCGTGGCAGCGGCTGGACGCTTTGAAATGTTTTTTCTTCCCGTCCACGCAGTTCGCCATGCGTACGGCCCAGTTTAAGAAGACGAATTGGGAAGTTGTGGACAAAGCTCTCAGGCCCGGCATCAAGAATACTTTGAACTTGCCTGAGAACGCCGCGTCCGAATACATTTATGGAAATAGAAGCCTAGGCTGCTGTGGTGTCCCGTTAGCAGCTGAAGAGTCCGACCTCAACGTAGTGGATACTCCATTCAAACTATTAACATCTAAAGACGAAGACGTGACACGCACGGCTCTGAAACAACTCACCGAAACAGTTCGCCACCGAATACGAAGAAACCCAACGGACCTAGAGTTAGGGGACTTCATGTCTGGCAAACACGATGACCCTTACTTGCCACGCTCCGGTCAGACCACTAACATCTGGTCCATCGCACGGTCTGCCTCCAGAAGGCTGGAAATTTTCTGGCTCTTCGATGACGGAGTGCCACGTCTCCTCTTCCAGGACTTGACCCTACGCTCGAGCCAGAGGAGAAAAGTGCTCCACTCTATAAGAGACAGGCTTCGTGTAGACCGAGCTGTGAAACTCATAATGACCAAGAAGAATCAAGGTAAAGCTATTGATTGTGTGTCCCTCTCTCCAGCCAGCAGTCACTTTATCACGGACGGCTCCTTCACTAGATTTGCGGACTGGCGTTTTATCCACAAGGCCCGATTGAACCTCATTCCCCTCAACGGTTGCCAACAGTGGAAGTCGGCCAACGATCAAAGGTGCAGATGCTGTGACTGCCCTAAAGAAATCCTACCCCATGTCTTGAACCACTGCTGGGGTACCAAGTCCCGGGCCTATCAACTCAGGCACAACTGTTTGGTAGACCGGGTGAAGAAAGCGGCTGAGAGAGATTTCCAAGTTATTAGTGAAAACCGGCAAGTCCCAGGCACGCGTTTACGTCCGGAACTCATATTAGAAAATGATAGAAAAATCTTAGTGGTGGACGTAACCGTGCCCTTTGAAAACAAAAGAGAAGCCTTTGAAAAGGCCCGAGAGGTGAAGCTAGCCAAGTATGCACCGTTGCTGGAGGTTCTCAAGAAACCGGGGAAAACTGTTGAGATTCATCCGTTTGTCGTCGGCTCCCTGGGATCTTGGGACCCCAGCAACGATAGATTCATGAAGCTCCTTTGCAGCAAGACGTACTTAAATCTATTCAGAAAACTGTGCGTATCGGACACCGTCCGCTGGTCCCGTGATATTTACGTAGAACACATCACCGGCCACCGGCAGTACGATCTTGCTGCGGGGAACGAGGGGCTTCCTCGACCAGCTGAACCGGCAGAAGACCCAGAATATTAAAATGTAAATAACTAAAAAGTCCGGTCAGCGGTCCACCCAGGTAGGTAAAACAATTTGTTACCTCACTAATTGTTTTTTTGCCTTTCAGGGTAAATTAAGAGTCGGTAGTCACGATCGTGTCCAGCCAAATGCTGTTTCACACGTGACGAAGTCTCAAATAGCAAACTAAAATGCCACCGAAAAGAGAACGCAGAGTGACGCCGGCCTCCGCGCAAGCGGCCCCGAGTGGTAGCTCGATAGTTCTCTTGCATGATACACGCCATGAGCCTATGTTCTTGCGCTTGTATTATGTAGGTGGTGCATCTAGGCCTAACGCCGACACGTGCTAATAACTGAAAATTTTTCCTCTCCCCTAATCTCGTTTATTGTTTGCAATCGTGTATGTATGATTACTGAATTAATTTTTTATTGCTGCTTTAAATGTTTAATGTGACTGGTTAGAACTTGGTTTGCATCGTTGAGCAGCTGCGGCTGACTCTAGTATGACCGATGGTCAGTTACTGTAAATTTTGTTCATTGCTCCTTACCTATAGTTAAATTTGACTAAATTCGTAAATACCTTGTCTGATTATGTATGTTCCCTCGCCTGCTCCTGTACTAATTAAATGGTAGATAAGACACTCGCGCTCATCCATGTTTTCACGGGCTCCTGTGCGACGTGAGCACAACCATGCTATGGTCCGGATGATGTTGATTAGCCTTTAATCTTGCGCGATAGTCCTGTCCTCCTAATTAAAATTAGAATACAATTGTTTAAGTCAGGCTCCGAATATAATTAATATTGAAATAAAAACATAACCTGTGCAATCTCTGCTCTAGCACGGCAATAGTGCAATACCGTAGATTACAGCAGTCGCTTAGCCTAACGTGCACGTGTTCACCAGTAAATTGGCTCTAGCGCGACTTTAGCACAACCTCATGGGAACTTTTGTGTTATCGCTGATTAAACTGTGCGCATGTTTGTGACTTTGTGCATCCTATATATAACCTAGATTGTTTATCCTCATATTGTATACAATACCCTGATTTCTGCATCCCTGCATCAGTCTTGCTTGGTCTCTATGCTGACTGTCTGTTGGATGGTGTCGTATTCTTTCTAAGTTTCCCCCCCGTAGCTAACTTCGTTAGATTTAATTTTTAGTCATCAATATTTTTTTTGTTTCTTGTTAATTGTAATTCTTGTCTGTTGACACTCTTCCCCGGTATCTCCAGGATTTTAATTTCTCGTTCGCTGCTACCGAACTCTCCGTTTCCTTTCCCTTGACACCCTCCCACTGGCATGTCATAAATATGTGTTAAATGTTCCATCAAATTTCCAACGTATGTTTGTCAAAATGGCTCACCCGGTCCTCCATCTCTCACTTGTTCAACTTCAATTGTAGATCGTATTCTCACTATGGATATGCCTTCTGTTAATCAGATTCACGAAACAAACTCTCCAGTTTCGCTTTTGTGCCCACCGAGGGCTACAGACTTGCCGCATATTGTGTTATCGCCGTGCTCGAACTCTTCGCCGCTCGGGCAAATTCGCCCGCCCCCGGCTTCCCTGCAAAATGCGTTAACATCGATGTGTCGTCGGTTGTCACTCCAGTGCCTCCTCTGGGTCATTACCCAAGCGCCCTGGCTCCCACGAGTATATCAATATCGAAGGCCGAATCAATGATTACCCCTTGTTCGGTCCTAATTTCGGACATAGCATGCTCTGATTCGCCTATCTTTAGAAGAACAAGGGCAAAGCTTGCAGCTAAGGCTGAACAATCTGCATCTCCCATGCTGAAGCAATGTCCTCCAGATCAGAACCTTTGTTGCCATCCCCGTCACTGAAAACAGGTCGAGTATCTCCCTGGTTGGTGCGGGAACTCCTGAGCGCCCTGTTTCTCCTGTCTTAGAACCCTTGGAGGAGCAACTCTTTCTCTATCACCTAGGAAAGAAGCGCCCAGAGTTGTAACTATTGGAGATAGTTCTGCGCCAAAAAGCCCGGAATTTCCTCCCGACCTTCTGGAATTAATCTTGGGCACGAATCTTGGCCCTCCTAGACAGCGCCCCTTCCCACAGGCAAACGAGATGTCGCGCATCACGAAATGCCCCTTTTGTGAGAGGGATCTCTTCCCCGGTATCCCTGAAGCTACACCTCGAGGAAGTGCATTTGGTAAAGGAAGAAAGCAAGACTTGTAGCATCCCTTCAGTCACTCATAAGCTAGTCCCGGACCTGACCTGAAGTGTAACAAATGCTTGCAATCTTTCTATTTCCGCCCGGCCTTTCTGGCCCACAGATGCTCGGCAATGTCGACGTCAGCCTCGTGTCTCGGTCCTGCCCAATCCACTAGCAAGAATGTCTCTGCTGCTACTCATGGTCAATCCACTGCGAACATCGTCACTGGAAGAACGTACGCCAACGTCGCCGCTTCTGATCACGTGAAGACCTTGGAGCCTATTCCTGCGTTTCAATGTCCACGGTGCCACCAATTCTTCCGACTCAGAACGGCGTACGTGAAGCACCACTGCCCGCGTTCACCGGTCGTTAGAATAGAGCCAGACTCTGTGGCCTTTTGCAGCAAGTGCAACCTTCCCTTTCAGGGAAAGGTGAAACTTAGGGAGCATCAATTCAATGTCCACCGGGAACGTGAACCCTTGAGGCACCCAACTCCTGTTGTTACTTCGCCGCCTGCTCATCCTGGAAACACGGGCCAAGGTGGATGTGTTAGGAGCCTCTCCTCTGCTCTCGGAGTTCCGTCGTCCTCCTCGAGTGTTGTTCCTCCTCCCTTACACTGTCTGGAGTGTAACTTCTTGGCCAGAACAAGAAAAGGGCTGCGTTATCATCGGTACAAGCAACATGGAGTTCGGATCGCTAAGAAATCCTTCTCTAGGTCTCAAGCTGCCTCCGCTGCTCTCTCTCAGAGCCTTGCCTCCTCCGCAAATAGAACGAATCCGCCTGGAGCAATTGTGTCTCCCGCCAACTCACAGTCGCCAAATTGTCTTCGGAATCGCCTAGTGTCCAACGGCGTCCCCGCCACTGCTGCGAATACCCCCTCTACAACAAGTGTTGAAGCACTCCCACACTTGTCGCCATGCGGGTCCAGGTCATCTTCGGCCAACTCCCATTCGCTCATTAGGCAAGTGGTCAGGACTCCAGCTCCTGCCTCTTTTCCTGACTCCAGCTGTAGAGTTGGCAATTCTTTCAACATGGTATTCCCGGTGGAGGACTGCCTCTTCTGTCCAGAGCCTGACTGCCCTTCATCTTTCGCATCTGGTTCCTGGAATTCGATGAAGGGAAACCTCCTGCGCCACTTGAAGAGGGAGCATTGCATTGTCGTTGAGGTCACATATTTCTGGTGTACCATCTGCCATGAGAAGATCCCCAAAGCACTTTCCAACCATTCGTGCCTCCAGTCTATCGGTCCAGTGCAGCCACCTCTGGTGCCCTTCAATTGGAGGTGCACAACCTGCCCCACCTCCTTTCCTTCGGAGTCAGGTCTTCGGAACCACGAGCTGTGCCATAAAAAGGAAGAAATTGCCCGCTCTGGTCTCCAACTGGCACTTGCCGTACCGAAGAGAAGAAGGAGAAGATTAGGTGCACTCGCTCCCTTGGCATCGAATGATGATGAATCAATTTCGCACTCCGCTGCAGTCCTCCTCCCTCCATCCGGAGCACTCCCTACTCCTCCTCCGACGAACGTTGCTGACTCTGAGGGCTCGTCCCTCCTGTCTCCCTAAATTTCCATCTTTGAGGAGATTCTTGAGGCCGATCCAGACGGGAACACCTTCCCATATTTTCAGTCTACTCTAGATCAGGCACTTGCGGCAGTTCGTTCGTCTATCACCTCTCCTTCCACTGGGTCCCGCCCTCCAATTCCACCTGGAGGCATTCAAAATGATTTTGAAGATGCCGCAGTCATCCAGAAGCTATATAGGAAGAATAGGAGGAGAGCGGTCCGTGAGGTGACTGGTGCGTCGGGAGACATGCGCAATCTCTTCTTCCGTTCTGGATTCCTACTTCAGAGATGTTTGGAGCAGGACCGAGTACACTCCAGGCTTTTTCACGCCCAGCTCAACTCAACGAGCCTCTGTTATCTTTACCCTTCTCTGCCTCTGAGGTAGAGAAGAAACTGAAAAAAGCGGAGAATACTGCGCCTGGCCCGGATCGCATCACATACCATCACTGGAGGTCGATCCCAGGTGCGGCAAAATTTCTGGAAAAGGTATTCAAAGTTTGTTTGCATCTGCGGAGAATTCCGGATGCATGGAAGACCTCAACCACCATCCTCCTCCCAAAACATAGCGACCAATCCCTTCCTGGCAACTGGAGGCCAATCGCCCTGTCATCCACTATCTACAAGATATTTACCAAGTGCTCAGCCTTGCTGTGAGCACTTGGTGCGAAAAGCATTCCATCTTGTCGCGTTGCCAGAAGGGATTCACTCCCCACGATGGTGTTATAGAACACAATTTCTCTCTACAAAGACGCCTCGATGCTGCAAGACTGGCAAGAAAAGAGTTGTGTATTGTTTGGCTGGATGTCTCCAACGCCTTCGGGGCCCTTCCTCATGGAGCCATCTTTGACGCCCTGGAGGTTGCGGGGGCTGGCCCTCTTTTTGTCGATATCATCAAAGACATCTACTCTGGCTCTGTTACGAGGATCCTGTCTGATGGGGGCACCAAGGAGCCCATCCCTCTGCTTAGTGGAGTGAAACAGGGGTGTCCCATCAGCGGCCTCCTCTTCAACTTGTGCGTTGACCCAGTGATCAGGGTAATTCAAGGGAATTCCATCCATCACAAGGTGTTGCCATTCGCTGACGATCTGTGCCTGATCGCATCTTCACCCTCGGAGCTTCAGACGAACCTTAACATCGTTCATGACCAACTAGCGGCCTTTGGTCTCCGTCTGAACCCGAGGAAATCTGCCTCCCTCCATTTCTCTGGGAAAACTCCAGTTGGCGTGCGCCCCACCACATTCTTCGTTAATGGTGAGGCCATCTCGAAGCTGAAAGAAGGTGAATTTACCAAGTTCCTGGGCCGACCAGTAGGGTTCAATGCCTGGCCCGACTTTCACAGCCTCAACGACCTTTCGAGTGTTGGGGCCAAGATCCTTTCTTCTGCGCTGGCACCATGGCAGAGACTGGACGCTCTGAAGTCCTTCTTTCCTGCGATCCAATTCCCCATGAGGACAGCGCAATTCCAGAAGACTTCGTGGCAGGCGTTGGACGGCTCCATCAGGGGCGAAGTCAAGAACACCCTCGGCCTCCCGGAGAACGCGTCCAACGAATATCTGTACGGTCACAAGAACAAGGGCTCTTGTGCAATCCCAATTGCTGCCGAGGAGTCAGACTTGAATCGCATAGACACCGTGTTCAAGCTCCTGACTTCCTCCGACGAAGAGATAGTCAATCTTGCACGTGAGGACTTGAGGCAGACCATCGCCTCCCGGATCAAGATCCCAAGTCCCACGGATGCAGATCTGGAGTTGTATCTCTCTGGCGTTACAGACGGCGCATTCTCCACCACCGACAACGCCTACTCCAATGTCTGGACTTGTGCCAGACTCGCATCCAGAAGAATTGGAGTAGCTGGGAATTTCATGATGGAGTCCCGAAGGTGAAGTATGAAGATCTTACGATACGTGTATCTGGTAGGCGAAGAGTAATCTTCTCCATTCGAGATAGACTTCGAAATAAAAGATCCTCGACCCTGATCTCCAAGCCAAGCCAGGGTAAGGCTATGGAGTGTGTTGCTCAGGCTCCAGCGAGCTCGCACTTCATAGCCAATGGTGATTACACCAGATTCGCCGACTGGAGATTTGTACATCGTGCAAGGCTGAATCTCCTTCCATTGAATGGGGCCCAGCCTTGGAAGCAAAACAAGAGGTGCCGAAGATGTAACGAGGCTGACCTCGAGACCCTACCCCACGTTCTCAACCACTGCAAGGTTATGTCCCGGGGTTGGCAACTTCGGCATGACTCCATTGTCGCGAGGATAAAAAAGGCCCTTGCCACCAGATGCACGATCGTCTCGGAAAATTGTGTGATTGGGCCTGATGGTCTTCGACCGGATCTTGTGGTTCAGAGCGGTACCAAGATATTTATCATCGATGTCACGGTGTCGTTCGAGAAGCGCATGGCAGGCTTTGAGAAAGCGAAGAAGGCGAAATTTGACAAGTATGCCAGTCTTCCCGCTCTCTACGAGGCAAATGGTTACACCGCTGCCATCATCCCCATCGTTGTTGGAGCTTTGGACGCTTGGGACCCTGAAAATGACAGATTCCTTTCCAAGTTCATGTCGCGGGGCTACTTGAACAAGTTTCGTAAACTGTGCGTGAGCGATTGTATCAAGTGGTCTCGCGACATTTATGTGAAGCATATAACGGGCCACCGCCAGTTCACTGACTCTGTTGATGTCGGTGAACAAGTATCTCCACCAGAGCCACCGAGCGATGTCGACTATTAAGGACCTGTGTGTGTGTGGTGCGTATGTGTGTGATCTTCGCTGTGCG
This sequence comes from Argiope trifasciata, assembly GCA_026543055.1. Taxonomy (NCBI): domain Eukaryota; kingdom Metazoa; phylum Arthropoda; class Arachnida; order Araneae; family Araneidae; genus Argiope; species Argiope trifasciata. Next base: position 97,917 of record JAPMOQ010030803.1, read on the forward strand.
CGTTTGTGTTGGTTCATTAACTTTCTGTCGGACTTAGACGTTTTGAAGCAACACTAACTCTAATGTGCCAATCAGCAAATTCATGTCTTCATCATCTCCTTCCTCTGCATATGTTATTGTATATACTCATCTTGTCTTCTATGTATTTATGTCTATATTTATGTGTCACTAACTTGTATTATTTTTTCATTGTTAATATGTAGAGGTATGGTAGGAGACGTTAGTCACGGTTGTGAACAGCCAAATGCTGTCTTACACGTGATGAAGTCTCACAAAGCAAACTAAAAACTCACGACTGAATGGACTTAGGTGAAGCAGGCCTCCGCTTGTCGGACCCGAGTGGTAACCTATTGTCACTATAAATACACGCTACGAGCCTATGCTTTAGCGGCTGTATACATTCATGTGAGACAGATCTGTTCTTATCAGCTTAATGTGCCGAGGCTGGTAAGAAGGTGAGTATATCCGCATCGTGGTGTTACTCATACAGAACTAATTTCTCGCTTTTTCGCCTTAGATCCAGTGGTTCCGGGTGGATTGCACTCACTCGCCGTGTTCCCGATCCAGTCCGTTCCTGTCCCCGAGCCTTTGGAGCAGTAAAGACCCTGAGGTAAGTAGCTTGGTCTGGCCCCCGGTCCTAATCCAATAGGTCGGGTAGCTGGGGCCTCCAGACACCCCCCCTTCCCGGTCCTGACCTCTTGGGGTCGGTAGATTTCGAGCGGCGGCTCGGTCTCCCGACACTTCGGTCACGGGGCCCCGTTGGTCGGTCATTGGTTTGCCCGGCTGAAGGGTCGTCTGCTCGTGGTGTCGCCGTGGCATTCGTCCTCTAGTTCTGCCCCCTCCGAAGCTTTTCAGGCAAGTTCCTGGGCCCGACCCACGGTTCCGTACGTCCGGCTCCGTGGCATATCGGGTGTGACCTGGGCCTGACCTCGGGGTCTGCACTAGTACCCGAGCTTCCAGGCGTCCCGAGAGGGAAGGTTGCGATTCCCCCCGAAACCATTACTATTGGGCCACTAGTCGGTTACGCAGGTGGTTACGTTTTGGTGTTAACGTAAAGGGGAAGACCTCCTTCCTGAGAGGCAACAGGAGTCTCACGGGGCCACTCCCGCGTCCCCCCCATGTAGCCGGGGACCAGGCCTCATCAGGTGTAGTATGGTAGTTAGGGCTGAACCAATGCTGGTGATGGAGGAAACTCCCACCGGTGCCCTGCAGGGACTTCTCTTGGTGCACACAATGTGAGGTGTTAGGGTAGGTCGGCAACCCGTGCACCGGGGGCCAAACCAGGCATTGCTATCCTAGGTCTACTCCCTTAAGGAGAGGACAGTTCTCTTTTAACTTTAAAACTTTTCAAAATCTTAACTTTAAAATTTTTGAAAACTTAGAAAATTTTTCTCGAAAAAGCTTTAACTTAAAACTTTGATTTTTTGTTTGGCGCTAAATCAAAATAATTTTAAACTCAAGAGACTAACTTAGTTAAACTTTTTAAATTCGCTGGTCTGCCTTTACTTGTAAAATATTTTCTTCTCCCCCACTCCCTGCCTGGTGGGACTTAATTAGGTTTTTGCCATTTTTTTTGCAGACCTTTCCGCGACACAAACCCCGTTAGGACTCACTCCGTTAGGACTTAGCATATTATTCTCACTACTCAACAATACAGAATAGGCACAAACACTGCACACTTCACGAACAAACATTTAATAGGGGAAAATTAAATTAATTTGGGGGAATTTGAAACCGCCGCATACAAATAATACCTAACTTCGTCATTAGAAATTTATCGTGTAATAGCTCAAATCAGCTTAGTGCCTCGTATGGCACCCATCGGCTGAAATCGAGTGTGTGGTACCAATTTTTCTTTTTGTGTTGGTTCTAATTCCAAGTTGCTATAATCAGTGTGTTATTGTGTATCCATAGCTATTTAATTACCCCTAGTATAGTACTATCTTAACTCTAGTTATTACTTCTTACAATAGGTAATGTTTGTACCCTATTGGTATTCATAATTTGTCATTGCTCCTCTATCTTATACCTAATTTAATGTGCTAATTAAAGTTGTAAATCTTTGTGTTTGTATTGTACAATAGTTTAACTTCATAATTGTATGTATAAGCCACTGTTCCATTAAATAAAATAAAATTAGGCGAAGGGGAAAAAATTAACCCCTCGCTCTATCCATACTGTATTATCTGTAATTGGAATTGATCATTAAATCTAAATTTAAACTATAAACTTATAAATGCTAGCCTCTTAGATTAAAGTGTTAATAGTTAAGATTGCTAAGTATAACAATGTACTCCAATAAATTAGATGTATCGTGCCGTAATATCTAAGTTAATTAATCTCTGTGTTGTGTGTGGATCTGTACTCGGCATGTATTCATGAAATAAAATTAAAAACCGCGAGGGGAAAGATCAACCCCTCGCTTCTCGCTGCCATAGTTAGCATATTATTCTTAATTGTAATTCCTGCAGGGGCGGTTTGGCCCTACTGCCATGCTCGCCTTGCCGTCAAGTGTAGTTAAAAAGTCGACAAAAGTCGTGAAAATTCTGAGAACTTTACCAGAACAGTGTCAATAAACATTAATAAAAAGAACAATGGAACAACCCAACAATGAAGCTATACCAATGCCGGGACCGGAGAACCTCTCTATGCCGATTTTCGAAGCGTCCCCGGTGTGTAGCAGGACCAGACTGAGGACACAAGCCAAGAGTGCCAACCCTCAGATTTTGGAGAAAGGCCTCGATTCACTTCTTGTGCTACAAGCAAGTGAATCAGACAAATGCGTAATGCAACACACGGCCAAATTACAACATGTGCTGGAGGCTAGGACTAAATCCAACATTCCCAGACCAATTGTGACTCCGAATGTTTCACCCAGGCCCCCTTCGGTCACCACTCCAGAGCCAGGCGCCGTTAAACAGAAGTTAAGCCCTCGGTCGTCACCCGTATCCGTGTCTGGGGAAATCTTGAATACGCCAATAAGCTCTCCTCCGGTGACTCGTCTGGACGTAAGCCGTCCGATGCCTGCATCCAATGAAAGCAGCCCCGCAAAGATGCAAACTCCCTCTCCCTCTCGGGCGACCCGCTCTGAAACGGTCTCCCCCGCTGAGGCGAGCACGACAAAGCCAAGCGGCCGCTCGATATGGGACTGCAATGCTGATAATGAACCCGACTTGGCCGCGCTATTTCCAGGTGTTACGGTGACGAGACCTCCCAACATCAAGCCGTTCTCGAGGAAGTCGTTCGCAGAGGTTGCAACTTCGGTGTTACTGAAAGAAAACATGAGGAATTGTGAATACTGTGAGAAACCATTCTCCTCCGACGAAGGCCTCGCTCAACACCTGAGCGACGTTCATTTTAGAGACTCTTTCTCGCCCTCCAACACAAGTCGAGAAAAATCACCTGACAGAAACTCTTCGAGTGCCCGGACTGCGGTAGTCTTCTTCTTCCAACGTTCGCTACATAAATACGACTGCTGGGGAAGACCAACACACAAAACCATGTTCTTCCGACCAAGCGACAGGGACTTCGTTGAAAAGAAAAAAAAAAGCCCAAGCGAACAAAGAAGACTGTAGACGGGCCGGATGGCTGGAAGACAATAACATCCAAGCACACGAAAAAGGATGCTGCTCCTAACACGAAGGATAGTAAACCAAAGAAGAAAATGACTGCGACTGAAAAGACTGCCGCCACATCACCTGCGGCGGTGCAGAAGTCACCGACTGTTAAAATAACGAAAAAGAGTGGGCCTCAAACCTCACAGAGGCCCACGACGTCCAGGGACACCGCCTCTCCACCGGCAGCGATGACCGCAATTAACGCATCGCAAGTTGCTGGCAACAAAACCTGCCACCTGTGTCCCCACATTTCGAAATCAAACAAAGGGCTGAGGGCACACCTGCTACAGTATCACAAGGTGCAAGTGAACCGCAGGAACAACGACCCAAGCCAAGAGGAAAGCCCAACTCGCCCCGCCACCAGACCGCACAGAGATGACGGAACCCCTCATCCGCAACAAGCTGACAGGGAACTTCCTCGCTCACCTAGTGGGAACACCGTTCCAAGGGGCGAGTCTCAGGTAAGCATCAATGATACTCACACTAATCGGTCTATCTCTCCTGTTTCAGATACTTGTCCGAACGACAACGGGAGGATCGGAACGACTCTACATCTCCTATTTCCAGTCCGAGACCCCCTGGTCTGCACGGAACAAAACTGCTCCACACCGGGATTCTCGGGGAAGACCTGGAACTCAATGAAGGGTTCACTCGTCCGGCACTTGAGAGAAACCCCCCTTATTATCATTTCGAAGTCTATGTACTGGTGCTTCATGTGCCAAATGAGCATATGCAGGAAACCAAGTGAGCACCCATGCCTCGTCGGGCAAACAGTCGACAGAGCGTCACGCCCCGAAACCTTCATGTGCAACGTCTGCGACTTCACATGTGCCTCCATGGTTGGCTACAATAATCACATGTTCCGCCACAGGCAACAAGACGCGGAAGAAAGTGCTCCAAAGATTCAAGTGAAAAACACAAAACCAAGACGCCTAAACAGGCGAAGACAACAAGATACCTTTCAAGACACAGAAGAAGACCACAACCTCGTTGACGAGACAACAGCACTTGCTCCTCAACCAGTTCCGGGCGCGGCCCCATTGACGCCCCCGCCCGCAGAAGAGGATCAGTCCTTGTTCACCCACATACTCGGAGAACTCCAAGCCATCGACCAAGACAACCCCTCGGAAGATAACTTCAGGGTGTTCTGCACGTTGGTCGACCAGATGGTCAACGAGGCCAAGAATCATCTTTTTGAAAATAACGCTGCCCGTCAAGAAGTAATGCCAAGAAACCACCTTGACCCACAAGACCCGGCAGCGATACAAAGACTTCATAGAAGAAATGAAGAAGGGCCGTCAGGCTTATCACGGGCAACGACGGGGAGAGGTGTACAATTGACACCGATTCCCTAGCCCAGCATTTCACTGAAGCCTGGTCCACCAGGGCGTCCGATCCCTCTTTCTACGAGCCATGTACAGAAGAAAGAATTGGTGTGTTGGAGCGCCCCTTCACCGCGGCGTAGGTCCTCAGAAGACTTAAGACAGCAGAAAACTCCACTCCTGGCCCGGACAGGTTAACGTACCACCATTGGCGGTCTGTCGATCCGAAAGGAAAGACACTAACCGCGGTATACAACCTGTGCCTGGTCTTCAAGAAGATCCCTCCGGAGTGGAAGGAATCGAAGACTATCTTGCTGCCCAAAAAAGGAGACCTCTCATCACCAGCGAACTGGCGCCCGATCGCCCTCTCCAACACAATCTACAAGTTATTTGCAAAGTGTTTGGAAGGCCGCCTCACTGACTGGTGTGAAAGATATGATCTCCAGGTGCCAGAAAGGGTTCATGCCCCACGACGGTGGCCTGGAACAGAACTTTATTCTCCAGCAGCGGCTGAATGAGGCCTGGTATGCACCGAACAAGATTGCTCGACGCCAGGATTCTCGGGCAAAACGTGGAACTCCATGAAGGGTTCCCTAGTCAGACATCTCCGCGAAGCCCATCGGATCATTAAAACGAAGACTACCTATTGGTGCTTCATATGTCAAAGGAGAATATGCCGAAACCCTAGCGAGCACCCTTGTCTGATCGACCAGACGGTCGACAGATCCGCGTGTCCCGATTCTTACAAGTGACAAGTATGCGACTCCACTTGTGCCTATATGGTAGGCCTAAGTAACCACATGTTCAGACACAAGAAGGAAGAAGCTAAAGAAGGCCTCCCGAAGATTAACGTGAAGAAATCAAGGCCAAGACGCCGCAATAGGCGAAGGCAAAGTGTCGAAGACCCAGAAGGCGGCAACAACCTCGTAGACAAAACCACGGCTCTCGCTCCTCAACCCGTCAAGGGCGCGGCCCCATTGACGCCCCCGCCCGCAGAAGAGGACCAGTCCTTGTTCGCACACTATGAGCACATGCTTTAGTGGATGTATACATTCATGTGAGACAGATCTGTACTTATCAGCTTAATGTGTCGGGGCTGAAGGAGAGTAAGTATAATTGCATTGCAATTGTATTTACACGTACTCATTTTTTTGCTTTTTCGCCCTTAGGTTAAGAGCATACGAGTGGATTGCACTACATTGCCGTGTTCTCGATCCTGACCCCGAGCCGTGATGGAGTATTTACAGAGGAGTTTGCTGACCAGTCTCGAACATGTAAAACACCAGGTCTGACCCCCGGTCCCAGTCCAATAGGTCGGGTATCTGTGGCTTTCAGACACCCCCCCCCTCTCTTCCGGGTCCTGACCTCCTTAGGTCGGTGGATTTCGAGCGGCGGCTCGGTCTCCCGACACTTCGGTCACGGCGCCCCGTTGGTCGGTCATTGGTTTGTCCGGCTGAAGAGTCGTCTGCTCGTGGTGTCGCTGAGACATCTGCCCTCTAGTTCTGCCCCTCCGGAGCTTTTCAGGCAAGCCCCTGGGCCCGACCCGCGGTTCCGTAGGTCCGGTTCCGTGACATATCGGGTGTGACCTGGGCCTGACCTCGGGGTCTGCACTTGTACTCGAGCTTCCAGACGTCTCAAGAAGGAAGGTTGCGATTCCCCCCGAAACCACTGCTATTGGGTCACTAGTCAGGTGCGCAGGTGGTTACGCTTTGGTGCTAACATAAAGGTGAAGACCTCCGTTCTGTGGGACAAAAGGAGTCTCCCGAGGCTGCTCCCGCGTCCCCCCCATGTAGCCGGGGTCTAGGCCTCATAGGTGAGTATGGTTAGTTCGCGCTGAACCAATGCTGGTGATGGGGGCAACCCCCACCGGTGTCCAGCAGGGACTTCTCTAGGTGCACATAATGTATCGCTTATACCAAGACCAGAGACGACTCCGATTGGTTTGGTTTGGTTTGGTTTGGTTTTTTGGCACAAGGGCCATAGATTTGACCATGCTGCGCCAGACTAAGTGATTTCAAGGTAAAAAATTTGAAATTATTTGATACAATTTAAAATTTGAAGAACAAAATTGATTGATATAATTTGGGGGAAAAAACACCACTAAATGTGTGAATAAAAACCAATAGATTTTAAAAAGGGTAAGAGATTATCATGGGGCGTTTTCCCAAGTAAAGCAGATAAATCAATATTATTAGATTTTAAAAAATGTAAACGCTGTGTATCAAAATTTGGGCATTCAGAAAGCACATGTTGG
>JAPMOQ010030805.1:0-45005 GCA_026543055.1 Argiope trifasciata
ATAAAGTTTTATGTTTATGCTGTTATAGGTTTATAATATGTTTCTTATGTATGTATATATGTTTGGTTTTTCTAAATAAATTTGTCAAAAATATTGAACTTCAACACACTTCAATCTTTACCTTTACTTTACCTTTGTATAGAATAGTTCCCTTTCCAAACTCTAACTTTGTTTAGAATAGTTTACAATGGTGCACTTTAACCTGTTATCTTTTCACCAATGGCTTCACAAATTTTCTTATGGCATGTATTGTTTTGATAAATCACAATTGAAAATTTAAATCTTCGAGTTAGCTTCGATACCTGTTTTCTCCGAGCGGAGCTCGGTCACCCGCTGGTGGAATAAAAAATGGGAATTAGATCAGGAAATACAATAACATTTTAGAATGAAAATACGGGTGGTCAAATTAAGATAGAATTTAGAAAAATGACTAGGATTTAAATTAGGTTAAAAGAGATTATACCCTGAATGCCATGGTCTCTCTTGTCCATATTTTGATTTGTTTGGGTTTTAACAAAGACGAAGTCCCTCAACTGCTTTTGGACTTTTTAGACATTTTCGAATCCATGGTAATTGTCTAACTCTGCTAGATGATTCCGAAATTAATAACAACAACAACAGCCTAAGAGATATCATCTCTATAAATAAAAATGAATGTTTGTCTGTATGTCTCTTATGCCTTCCCAAACCGTTCATCCGATTGCGATGAAACTTGGTCAGATTATTTACACCTACAGGACAGTTATAGAGATAGTAAAATTTTTTTAAAAAATTTTAAAAATCAAATTTCAACCACATTTATTTACCAAGGATTAATCTCCAAATAACTCACCGAGAAGACACAATTGATTCAGTAGAAATGCTAAATCCAAGTTAATGGTTAATATTGTATAATTATTGTACACAAATGCTATGCAAGTTATTCTCAAAGGTAACAACTCTATAACAGATTATGAGAGAAAGTTTTGGGGAGGTTTTATATTTTAATTAAATTTTAGCTTTTTTTGCAGTAACTTCCATTAAATATTGTAGTTCAAATAATTTTGTACCATCTTTATTTTTTAAAAAAAAAAAATATCTTTCCAACTATACTAGCTATTCTATGACATAAATATATTTTCTATGTTTAATCAATTTTAAAAGAAAATATTTTAATTACATTTTAAAAAATTAAATTTGAGAATTCTGAACGAATATGAAACGAATCATGCAATAGTTCTTTTCACTAACGTTCTGATAGAACCAAGTTTTACAATTCTAAAAGAATACACAAATCTAATAAATAAAAATGAATATTTGTTTGTTCATATTTTATGCATTGTCGTACCATTCATCCTACTTCGATAAAACATTCTCAAATGATTTATTGGTTGCACTTAATATTATTTTTTTCGTCGGCAGCAACACGCCAGGTACCAGCTAGTTGTATTTAAACGCCCTTTCTTTTTGTAATGAGAAATGCATCATTAAATACTCGAGATTGAGACAAAATTGAACTTCCTATTTGTAAATATTATTTAAATTAAATGTTTTTCTCAATTTAGTATGCCCTAATAAATTTAAATTCCTTACGATGAATGAAGTGAAAAAAAAATTGTTTTTAAAAAGTTACCGAGATATACAAGCAATACATCTTATTATAATGTAATTCAAGGATTTGTAATTTGATCTCATGTCCGATTGCTTTGTTTTATTTAAACCCGAATTAAATTTTGTTTTATTTAAACCCGAATTCTAATTAAGATATTCTGTGTTTGAAATTAACTTTATCAAGAGTTGGAGTACTTAGTGCCATTGTGTGCAACCTAAATAATAATTTACACAGAAAAAAAAAAACTCAACGGACTTTTATAATATTTTTACTTTCTACTATATGAAGTATAGAGAAAGCATGATAATCGTCAAAAAATTCGAATCCGAGATTTTGTCGAATCTCCACGTTTCAGACCTTTCTGGATTCGAAAAACATGTTTTTGAAAACGTCTCATTTTGTGATAAAATTGACTCAAAAATGCTTCTAACTGGACGTAGGAAATTTGTTATATGGTCTTTATACTAACTTTACTTTATAATTCTATGGTCTTTATCTTACTCAATTTAACAATGTCTTTAAATATTATGATGAAATTCGAAAGCACTCGTCAAAATATTTACCCACGTGCTTTAATTACAAGAATTATTTTCCTTTCCTTTTTTATTTTATAATATCATGTACTTTTTAATTTGCAGTGAATTTATTTAGTTGAATTTAAACTTTTCAATTGTATCACACAAGACGAAATTTGTTTAAAAAGTGCATTGTATTTTAATCATTTAAAAGTCTAAAGGCCGATATTTTGGTAAACAGTTCTAGTTTTCAGAAATTTCCAATTAAGGCCGATTCAGGCTTGGATCATATGAATTCAATAACGATATCATACAAATTTGAACAAATATATACAATGTTATGTATATAAAATCCCTGAAGTTCGAACTAACATTTGAATTAGAAGTAACATTCTAGAACTTTCTAAATAGAACGAAAAATAAAAAGCATGTCTTTCGAAGCACTTGTCACTGTCCACTCGAAAACTGAATCGCGAGCGCACTTATAGCCATTCCACTTCAACCCGAATTGCTATTTTTTTTAAAGTTCGTTCGCGGATCAAAGAGCGACATTCTTCGCATTACGTCATCACTCGACCTCGCATGATGTCACTATCAGAGCATGCGCGGAACCGCAAACACGACGGATGGAGACCGAAAATGGAAATGTTTTCTTCTAATTTTTTTTCAGAAACTCGGCTTTTCTTTTGGTTCCGAGTTAGTCTCATTTCTGCTAAGGGTAGACAGGAGAGGAAAGTTCTCTCCACCCATGTGTCTTGGAAATCAGTACCATTTTTTTTTGTTCGTAGTTAAAGTGCAATACCGATTATGTATGGGTGTCTGCTTTATGAGTTACAACGTTAGTAGTGTGATAATATTATTCCTTTAAGGGAGTAGAAATGTCAAAGATGACTCTTGGAAGATTGTTTATAGTTTTTAATAAATTAATTTGGATAGTGAATTCTTATGATATTATCAATGACGTTAAGCTCATTTCAAATATAATTTACATATTTAAAGAAAAGTTTTTTTTTTTAACTTCAAGTCAAATTCTTTAGAGTTAACTCCATCGTTTAGGGTTGGAGTCTTCCAGTTAATTATTAAATAAATAAAATGTTTCAATTTTTTTTAAAGAGAAAGGAAGAAATAGAGAAAGAAAGAATTATTATTTTCTGTCTGTCTTTTGACTCTAAATAGTAAATAATATTATTTAGCATTTGATACATTAGTATTCAAATAATATAAAAACAAGATTAAAATAAAGTTATTTTTCTGATGTTAAATTACGAAAAAAAATTCTATTACTTCACCTTAAATCTTATTTGCATAATTTATTTTTCCTACCAAGCAATATTGAATTGGATATTCATTAATTATGGATAGTGCTTTATTTTGTATAACTTTTGAAAAAACTACATCCAGTTTTAGCAGTGATTATCTGGTCTTGTTAAACTTGCTCTATTTCTACCTGAGTTTATTGAGAAAAATTGGGGAAAAAAAATGTGGTTCTAACCAAAATATGCAAAGATCTTCATTACTATATTCTGTGTTTCAAAGTAAATAATCGAACCAAAATAATTCGAATCAAAATAATCTTTTTTAAAAATAATTTTTAAATGTTTTTATATTTTATATTACTTTCAAATTAAAGAAGGACAGTACATGGCATCTTATTTTAATTTGAAATAATTTTCAATCATGTGCAAAACCTGGAAATGGAATTATACTGATTTTGAGGATGTCAAGGTATTTAGTTAATTCAGGATATTCTTTGATCCCTTTTGAGGATTTTGGGAATTTTTCGCACATTACTCAGCGCCACCATATTTGGAACGCTTAATAATTTAGTTTCATTCCCCAATCAACATTGTGTATTGCAAGAAATGTGTATTTTGTGTTTTGTTTCTTTACAGCAAGTGGGCTAAGTTGAAATTTGTCTGTAAGTTGAACATACATAAAAATATTTGATGCATTACATATATTACATATTTGACGACATTTTTTGGCAGTTTTTATATTATAATGAAATACTATATACAAATATGTAATGTAGAGGTTATAGTAAATATCTATTGCTCAGTCTTTTTTGTTACTTTTATTGATTATTTTAAAACAATACACTTTTTCAAAAATATCAAATATTTTCAATTGAAGCAGAACTTGAATATAATCATACTGTAACGCACTTTTTTGTGCTTATATGTAACTTATTCGACTAGAAGTGTTTTTAATAGCAATTAATGTGTTAAAATGAAGGAAAAAAAAAGAACTGAATGCCAAATATTAGTTTTTGTCTTTTTGAAACATTGCAAATTAGTTTGTAATTTTCTCTTGGATGAAACAAGATTTTGACTCTATAGGAATGTAAATTTAGAAACTAGTTTTCATTGGATTCTAAGATAAACCCTCTGAAACTGTTTTAAAATATCTCACCAGCGAAAAAAATTGTATTACTATTTTTTTTTAATCCAAGGATGCTGTTTTATCATTAAAAATATAATTTTATTTAAAAAGAAGACAAATCTCTATTCAATGCTCAACGCTTAAACACGGATTTTTTTTCCTTTGTATAAATTTTTAAAGTAACATAAACATAATTTAATTCTTGTTTAATAAAAATATCAAATGATAAGACAAAATTTATTTTTGACAATTCTATTTTTAATTTTTAACACCTTTTTTCACATAATTTTACAATTGTGATTGGAGAAACTGTCATTAGACATCTGTCGCTAATTAAATTCCCTTAAAAAATACTCATTTGTTTTATTAATAATAATGATAATTTCATTTCAGTTTAATTAAGAATTCTCTGCTTTTAGAAAATGAGCAAAATATTTCATTAACTTGAAATAGAATGAGATGCTTTGAAATTTGTCTATCAAGAGGAACTTTTTTTAAAAAAGCGTGAATGATTTTCTTTCAACTTTCTCATTAATTACTTTCTGTTGAAGCAGACATTGTTCCTTGGCCTGTTCATCCTGTACGTGAGATGGATGTTAAATTGACTCGTCTCCGTACAGGCCATAAGCGTTTCACTCATAAGTATCTTTTATTTGGTCAAAACGTTCCGATGTTCAGTGGCTGCCAAGTACAATTTACTGCTCGACATGTTTTGATTGAATGTCCTGTTTATAATTCTGATCGTGCTAAATTTCTTAATTCGTCTTCTTCAACATTAAGAGACTTGGTGGGTGAAAAATATTACCTAAACATTTGTAAATTCTTAAGAGCTATTGGCTTTTTCACTTGCATTTAGCAGTATTTTTAGGGTCATTCTCTTTTCTTAAAAAAGTTTTATACAGATTACATAATTGTCATGATTCATTATTATGAAATTCAAGTTGCTAAAATTATTTTTACGTAATACAACAGCAATTTTATATTTACCAGCGGGTGACCGAGCTCCGCTCGGAGAAAACAGGCATCGAAGCTAACTCGAAGATTTAAATTTTCAATTGTGATTTATCAAAACAATACATGCCATAAGAAAATTTGTGAAACCATTGGTGAAAAGATAACCGGTTAAACCTCGGCTTTTCATCGTCCACCAGCGATGTCATGTCTTGATGTTCCATTGGAAATCCCCATCTGCACTGGTCTCTTCCATGTTTGCTGACCATGCACGGAGCGTTTGGGTTCATATCACCACACGGGTTATGGATCATCCATTTCGAGATCAGTTGCTTGAGTTCCGGATCATCTTCTGGAAACTTTATTAGTTCGCCATATTGACTATAGATGGCGGCACGTTACCGCTTGAAAATTTAAGTAGCCATTATGGCGAACTAATAAAGTTTGAAAATATCCTATCTGTAACTCCGAACTTCTCGACCGTAGCGCTTCAAAACCGGCGCCAATCGATTCCTCGTGGCCAAAAACCCCAGACCCCCAAGTTTACCGGAGTTTATTAATTCTGGGGCGATTTTTGACTTGGCAACCATTCCTCGTATTATAGTATAAGATAAAATTCAAGTTGCTAAAATTATTTTTACGTAATACTGCAGCAATTTTATATTTATACATCTGTGTTTGTTAGTGAATGTTTTTAACATCTTTTGTTAACATTTGATTGGCGCAGTATGGTCAAATATGGCTTTTGCGCCACTAAACCAAACCAAACCTACACCTTTCTCGCATACTGTAATATTGATGCATTTGTGTTTTAAATCCATTTTTCCAAATTGATGCAAACCAAAATTTCACTCAGGAGTACAAACGCAATCGCAAAAGTCCATTCCAAATTTAATATATTTAAGTCATTATGTTTTTAAATTATCTGGTTTATGTTTTTAAAAATACAGACAGAGAGACAGACGAGAGTGTTATATTTGACACAACATTTGATAGGCGTCCGCAATATGGATGTTAAATCTTCGTACTGAATTTTATCCTTTTAGCTCTTGGCCTAATGTTAGTAATGATGCTAGCTTATATTCGAACAGACAGTCAGATAGATTTCCTTTTAATATATTTTGCTCAAACTTTGAAAGAAATATACGAATTTCATGTAAAGACCAAATATCAAATTTCATTTTTCTAACTCAGAAGCACTTTTGAGTTATCTTTGTTAAAATCGTGCAGACAGATATAATGCCAAAAGTGTGTGTTTTGATCTCGGAAAGATCTAAAATTTGGAGATTCATCAAAACTTTAAATTCGATTTTTTGACGATTACAATACTTTCTCTATACTTCGTATATGGGAAAGTAAAAATAAATAAGTTATTGTTATCTTCTTTCCCCCCCCCCCTTTGGTCTTACATTCGCTGTTTGAGTTGAGTTTAGGAATACAGATTTAATCAGCCAACCTTTTTTCAATCTAATTGCTTCAGTTGATTAGGTGTAAAATTTAATGTTAGCTGACAAATAATTAAGACTACATACTAAATTTCATTTATCTAGCTTATTACTTTTCTCCAACAGTATTTACAAATCCGGAAATAGGCAGACCAACAAAGAATAAACCCTTCGACGATTTTGTCCTGAATGGTATAATCTAGGGGATAAAAATCTTTGCTAAAATTTGAATTACCTATTTTTTTTTTTTGTATGTGTAAAAGATCGTCTTTGCATCCACTCAGATGAGCTTCTCTTAAATGTATTTAATCCAAAATTAAATAAAAATTTAATTTTACGGTAAATATTATTAACAAAATTTCATCATTTTAACTCATTGCCTTTATGGACAGACCAGCAGAATTCTAAAAATGTGCTTTTCAGATTTAAAGAGATTTCGAGGTCTCTCATTATATTAGGTTGTTCGGAAAGTAATTTCGTTTTTTCCTGACAAAGGATTTATTGCATTTTTCGCACCCAATTTCATACTTAAACCGCAAAATCATTTTATGTTTTAAGAGCTGATATAGCAAGGCTTGAGTGTGAAAAAGTGCAGCTGATTCTTCGCAGTAGTTTTTGGATGGCGCCCTTTTAAATATGGAGAGCAATAAACAGCATTTTCGTCATTTTTTTCTTTTTTGCTATATAAAAGGTAAAAATGCTGTTCAAGCCAGAAATAAATTAGCCAATATGTGTGGAGAAGATGTGTTAACAGTACATCAGTACCAGAAGTGATTTGCAAAATTTTTCCTTCAAATGAGGAGGCCAAAAACCACCTCGATCAGTTTTTTTTTACAGCAAAGACCAAAACTTTTATGAGCGTGTAATCATGTTACTACCAAAAGGTATTAGATCAGAATGGCAAAAGGTATTAGACCAGAATGGCAATTTTATAATTTAATAAATAATTTATTCATTAAACGAAAATTTCTTTTCATTTTGACACAAAAATACGAAATGACTTTCCGAACGACCCAATACTACAAAAACTGGACATCAATATTCTCTATTGTCTTTTTAGTTTTGGAGCTTCTATCAAAAAATATGTACAGTATTGTCTGGCCGAACTAGACTTTCAGAACAGCTTTTTGAATTCTAAGGAAATTCATTAGATGCTTTAAAATTACATAATAATAGTTCTTTGCTCAATCCAAGACTTACATGCAGCTGCTTCTACTATAATTCTTTAAGCATTACAGAAAGTGTTCTATATTTAATCTCCGAAATGCTTATATCATAGAGATGTAGTAATCCTTTATAGAGTTTTATGCATTTTCAATGGCGGATTTCCAACTAACTAATGTAGTTGAATAGGGCTTTTAGGCCGAGAAAGGATTGCATGTAAGTCAATTAGAAAATTTCATTTCCTAGTTACCAAATAAGTTTGTTAAGAAATATAAATTCAATGAATCCTAAACTATTTGGATAATAATAACACTTTATCAAATGTAATTAATCAAATTCTTTTAGTTATTAGAATACTAAATAATTGATTGATGGATGTCACGCTATCAAGAGTCATAGTAAGAAATAAAATTCATGCATTATTACAAATTCATAAAATAAAAATGATTTATCCAAAATGAAAAAAGTTCGGGATGAGATTTTCGAAAAGTGTTCAAAGATAGTTACATTTTTGAGTACTTGCATAAGAAAGATAGAAAAAATGAGTATGAACCCAAAATATACCAGTTAAATGGTAAAAGGCTTTTTAAAAATTGGAAAAAAAAAAAGTTTTTTTAAAGCTAAAAAGATATTTGAAAAAGAAATCTAGTTTAGAAGTTTACCGAATGTTTTGCTTAAAACTTTACAGGTAGCTTAAGAAATACATTATCTGGCTTCTGAATTTAAAAATAAGCTGTATTTCTATATATTCTTTAAATATCGGCACTAGATTGATAAATAAGAAGAAATTTCCTATTTTCTTTCACATTGTGATGCACTAAAACAATCATAATTTTTTTCCTACTTACCTGTTCTCTGGTTCAGAAACTGCAGGGCAAATTGAGAAATTATACTAAATTTGAAGGAAAAAAAATGTATTAGATTTTAATTCACGAGGTTTTTGTAAAAAAAATTCTATCAAATATTATAATTCAAAAAAGTACCATCTAAAGGATATCTAGCATCTAATAAGAATACAGTCTTGCCGAGGAAACAGTATTTCATTTCATCTTGATATAAACAGTAAATAATCAGCATCTAATAATGGATGCAAAAGTATTTTCTAACTAAAACAGATTAAGAATTGTCTGTATTAGATCAAGATATATTGTGCGATATCTTAATGATGGGATACAAGGTTTTGAATGCTTTACAATTTTGAGAAGATATCTTAACGATATATACGAGCATTTTGTAATTTTGAGGACAGCTACTGTAATTAGAAACTGCCTTCCAGTTCTATCAATGGTACCCATCTCAACGTCTTTAACTTCATCAGGTACTTCTTTTTGATTATTAAGTCCTGATCGTAAAATTTGTAACCCAAATCATTGTAGATGACTCTAGGAAGGGTGTGAGCAGGCGATTGGTAACTCAAAGGTTGGCAAAGGGATTTATAGTTCTAAATCTTTCATTTCTGTGAATAATAGGTAAATAAATCCTCAATTTTAAGTATTTTTAAATTATTAAAGCACAAATGCGAAAAATGGATAGTCATTTACAAAAGAACTTTATCCGCTACAATTTTAACGATAGATAATTTTAGAACTGACTGTGCTAATTCGATATTGAAGTAAAAGTTTACCGACTTCTGTACTTCGAAAACAAGACTTTTTCCGATGATCCTTTAATCAATCCGTGGTGAATTAATTGGTCGTTAAAATAGAAAAAAAATAGCCTATGTCACCATTTGAGGTCAATTCATGATCATGTGTCATGTACCAAACAAACCGCTTCTGTTAAATTTTCAACCGTCTGTGCATGTCGGAATGTCAGCCGCTAACGTTGATGAAAGCACTAAAGTTGAATAATTAGAAAAAATCTTTTGATTTTTATAAAAAAAAATTAATATTTTGAATTATTTTCTCCAAATTTTCGCAGTAATTTAATTTTACTTGTTATATTTTGCATTTACTTTTTAGGAAAAAAAATGTATTTACTAAAGATCTAGAATAGTTAAATTTATTTTCGATTCTGATAGCCATGAACATATGTTATAAAAGTTATTCTGATGCTAAATTAACTGAATGCTCGATTTAGAATTGATTGTATTCTGCTTAGAAGTCTATTATTCTTTTTGGGAAGAGTTTTTTAATTGGAAAGCTTTTAAGAACTAGAATACATCTGAATGTTTATATATTTTGAATTGTGCATTTCTTTGCCAATTGAATTTATTGAATTGAATATAATATTTATTTTATTGAAAATAAAATGAAAGATAACGTACGAATTTACTTGTGATATTTTTAGGAAACAACGTTTTCTATTGTACGTTAAACTTCTTATATTAAAATTTCAATTAGTATTTCATTAAAGAACAAACAAGCAAAATTACGCTTTCATATTTTTTTTCACACATTTCAAAAAATATAGATAAAATACATATGATAATTATTTGAAAGAATATGATCAAATGATGTTTCAATACAATGACCTATCAAAAATAACTCAACAATTATTTATTCTAGACATTAAGAAAGAATATAAACATAGCATGACAAGAAAGTCAAAGTAATTGATAAAATCAATTTTATTCAACAAAAACATTCTGGATACTAAACAACAGGAATTTTTCTTCTTTTTTTTTATCGCCATTAAAAACACAACGCCGATGAATATACTTTTAAAGTAGAACATTTCTGAAATGAATTTCAAAATGCTGAAATTACATTGAATGAATACCATAAAATAAAATTAAAACATACAATACAATAAATTTCAATAAACATGGATAAGTTCATGATAAATATACCTACATATAGAAATTAAATAGAATATAAAGAGAAGGTGGTAGAAACCCCTTTATGTTTTTGCAGAATTTTATGATTCAAAATTGGTGTGTTAAAGAAATATATATATAAAAAAGAGTGAAGCATCCATGTAGCAATGAAATTAGAGATAAAAAACATATAATGAATTCTGATATGAAAAATGATTTTCATCTAAAATACCTTTACTTCTTAAAACAAAAATCACTGAGGTGCACAATAATATAACATGATATAATAATTTCTATTTAAATACAAGAAATAAAAATGAAAATTATCAGAAAAAACATTGACGAGAAAAAGCTGCTTCTTTTTTGTTATTAGACATGATTACCCAGCAATAACTGAACATGAATCAATAAAGACAAAGAAAACTTTAAGATTCATAATAGAAAAAGTAAAACCTCCTGATGTATTTTATTTTAATGCCATCAACTAAAAATCATATACAAAAATTATTTGATATTAATTGATGGTCTTTAAAAGTTCTCATAGCAAAATACCGTCCGCACTTTTCGTCAGCCAACGACAACAAAAGTGACGTCACTTCAAAGTCACACATAATTGGTTGAATTTCGTTTGCTGACAATATTTCGTCGGCATTTTCAAACTGGTTAGAAAAAGTTGTCGATGACGAAAACCTTGCTTGACCGGTTCTTGAGGGTAGAAACAGAAAATAGCTGACGAAATTTCATCGTGTGTAAATGCCATGCGCAGGAGTACATGATACGTGACTTTTAACATGAATTGAGGAACTGACCCATTAAAGCTCTCCTCTTAGAATTGAAAATAGCATTCAGAATAGTCTTAGAAAATCATGCTGGCAAATTCTTCTTAATTTATGCATTTTTTTTTATTTGCTTATTCTTACAAACTTGGAATTTTTCTAAAAGAAAGGACTATATATTTTAAAATTTAGACAATGAACGGCTTTAAAAATAAGCTTTATCGGAAACTTCGGCGTGCGATTTAATCTAGCAGAATAATTGCGAAGTGAGGTGAAGATATAAGAGGCGCTAACATTAAATTTCTCTTGAACGTAAACAAAAATGTTTGTCATGACATAATGACAATGGTTTGAAGCAATTTATTTTTTAACTTATAAATCTAAATTTTTGAAAGTTTTGTTAATAATTTCCTCCAGGCGATATTCTAAAAAATTGGTAATATGTTTGGAATATGTATAGATATATGCATTTTTTAAGTTTATACATGATATTTCCATTTTATATAACAACGTATGATTTGTAGTATATTATAGTAATTTATTATTAAATATGGGTCTCTAAAAGAGTATATATCTCATTTTATCAATTAAATGAAAACAAAAAAGTCTTGCGAACATACAAAATGTTTATTTAATATGAATTAGATTTTCTAATATTAGAATAGAGAATCAAATATTAGAATTTACCAATGTCTCATTTTAATGTTTTACTTGATCTTTACTTTTAGGGAAATCTCTGTTTTCTTTATCTGGTTCGAAATATTGGACGGATGAAATAATATTCTCACTAAATTATTTAGATTTTTTTTTTGCTATATGATTATCTTATTTTCTACTTAGATTAAATTTACCTGCATACGAGTTCTACATGTATTACATTATTCATTAAAATGACACTTTTTCAAACATCTAATAAATCATCATGCTGAGTACTCTTGGCTATGTACATGTTGAAGTTCTTTTAATAAATGGTCAATTTAGTTTTAAGGAACATCGATTTTTATTCAATATTTTTTAGCTTAAATTGTATTACTTTTTTGATTACGTATGTGATGAGAGAAATGCTATCTGGAATAATGCTAATTATAACCATTCAAGACAATTTTGTACTTGATATTTTTTCTTGTTGGAAAATTTTTTCTCACACAGTTTAAGATTTTGAGATATTTATTTTGATAATAATCACATATTTATTTTAAATGCTAATTGAAGTTTTGCATTATTTTTAATAACTCCATTCGATTTGTATAATTTTATGAATAAATAGAAATTTCATTGATTTTTAATAGACAGAAATATTTCATAAATTTTTCTTTAAATTGTGGGATATTGGGATATATTGATAATTTGTTTTATTCTATTTCATATACTATTTTTTAAATAATACAATATCTTTAAAATAGTTTATCATAATAAAAATGTATACATTTTGGGTACTTTTCCATTATCCAGGCGCAAATGTTGTCAATGTAAACCAAACCTTAAAGAAAGTGTTTTACTACCGAATATTACAAAAAGCAAGAAATAAACTTTTTGTTTTAATCTTTTCAAATCTAAAATTTGCTTATTTTGTGATCAAGTTAAAAAGAATGCAGTTGAAAAATAAAGATTTATAACCAAATTTTTACAATTATTTTATATTTGCATTGACATTTTATTTGAGAGGTTACTTTTTTACTTACTTTTATTCTTTTAGAAAAGATGCAGTCAACAGCTTCTGAACATGATAAAAGCTTTCATATTTCTAGAAGAAATTTATCAAAGATTTCATCAGATTCAGGAATTTCAGAAGATATTAAGTAAAATATTGCTATTTTCTTTATTAGGAATTTTATTTTCTTCTTACATTTATCATTTATATTTCAGAATTAATACTTATTTTATTTTGCATCTTTATTTTCATTATAAATGTTTCTTTTACAAATATATTTTGGAGTCACATAACTTCTTTTGCCTTCATGCTTGCTCTGTAGACACAAACTTTTCTCTATATGGTTTTGTTTTACCACAAAAAATTTGGATATGAAAATTTTAAAAGAAATTATAGATAGCTTATGCCTGCATATGATGTAAAATTTTATTTGTTTTAGAACCAACTGGTGAACAAAAGTTAATCACATAAAATGTAACAGTTCTAAGACATGACTGCATTTTGACATATTTAAAAGCATTTAGGAAAATATTTGTACAATAAGATACCTCAAAAAAGAAAATGAATGAAGATGGAGTATTTTTAGGAGCCAATCATATCTTAGTTGAAATTTTGATAGAGCAAGCAGAAAGCACACATATAAGGATTAAATTTGTTGAATCAGCATGACTGTCAAGGATATTCAAATGATTGTGATAGGAGGTTTATTTAAATTGATAATTAATTCTGAATCAATAACAAAATTGAAAATAAAGGAATTTGAATTAATATAATGAAACAGATTGAAAACACTCTCTTATTAGTGTACTAGAAAGTAAATTTTATTTAGATTATTTTTGCATTTTAGTTTTTAATTTATTGCTCATTATTATAAATATAAGGAAATAATTTCTCTCAAATTGACGCCAGTTACCTCACTTTCTTATGTAATCCAAATTTAATTAAATTGACTAACTGATGATTAAGTTTGGAAAATATTGGAATAAAGCACTGTTATCAAAGATCCGCTAGTGTACAAAATTTCGTAGTTAGCTAGCCAGGAAGAATTGACTATACAACTCTATTTTTATAACTGTAAAAATAAATTGACTTCAATGAAAATGTGTTATAATAATAAGTCCAGACTTGATCAAACTATACAAAATTATATGTGGCTACAATGAAAATACTGAATATTATTCTTATAAAAGTAATGATTTCGAAAATTATGAGCTTGAATAATTTATTCAGTTTAGAAGAGAAACAGCTGGTACAGAATTTTGGTTTTGACATGTTTCAATGTTGGAAGATAAATTCCAAACAGAAAACTGTAAATTAGAGCTTAAAGTTGTGAGGAAGTCCAAGTTCAGATAGTAAGAGTTCAATTTTTAGAGCACCAATAAACTGTAATTACTACACATGCCTATAATTGTAAAGGAAATTTATCTTTTTAATAAACATTATGTAAATGAATTTGTTGTAGAGAATATATTCCACTATTATAAAATTTGTATTTCCTCATAATACTGAAATTTTATTATTTATTGGAATTTAGGAACAATTTAAGATGAATGTTTTTCAAGTTTTTGCTCATTATTCAAATCTCATTTGCTGAAATATAAGTTTATTTTTCCTAAAATCATTATTTCCTGGAGAAAAAAGGTTATTTTTTTATTAATTAAAAAAAATGTATTTCAGATTAATAGTTGAAGAAAATGCATCATGCTCTGAAATGCATCATTCTTTTCATTTAAATTCTTGCCACTAGCTTCATTCTTTTCATTAAAATGCCACTTTTGGCAACATTTGAAGTATTTGGCTGGAATATTGGTTGTATTTAATACTAGCCGCCTTTGGCGACCAGCTGGTTCGCCATGAGTAATTCGTTCTAAAATTTTCAATTAAATCACATATTCATTAGCCTTGAAGTAATTCCGGGCATGTATTGGCCTGAAATAAATATTTTCTTTCAGGCCAAAGATGATGGACGGAAAGTTCTAAAAGTACACCTTTTCCTAATAATATTCTTTAATTTTATAAATCAGTCAGTTTGAACCATCGGTTATGCTTCCAAAATATTAAAAAAAATTTCGATGATGTTGCCAAAATATTAAATATGTTTTTTTAAAGAAAGCGGGAAAGGGAAAAAAAGTATTAAATTAATGATACAGATATTGCCAACGATTACATAAATATGCCATTAAGTCGGGATTTCAATACACATCCTGTCTAAATTCAATCAGGTTTACTGTAAATAAAGAATATTTATTGAGTTAATGATATAGATATTGCAAACGATTGTAGAAACCTTTGCTTTGCATTTTTTTTTTTTTTTTTTAGAAAATATCACATTTTATATTTCTTTTATTTTATCCAGTCACGTGCTGAAAGTTGCATTTCTTTAGACTTGATTTACGATCATAGTTGTTTTTTTTTTTATTTGAACTTCCGTCATTGTTTTCTTTTATTTTATCCAGTCACGTGATAAAAACATGGTTAAAATATTTCTTTAAAAATTCGTTAAAAATAGAAGCTTACGGTATAAATTAAAAACACTGATACCGTTAGAAAGCTAATTTTTTAATCTTTAAATTGATATCAAAATCATGTTTGTGCAATAATATTTTCGGAAGTTATAGCGGAAAAACGTCAAAATTTCGCTTAAATTTTAATTAATTCAAATTCTAACTAAAAATTCGAAAAAAGGGCTCCGAGGTGCACATTCCGGAGCTCCAAGGTATACATGTACCAAATTTGGTAGATGTAGGTCCAACGGTCTGGCCTGTACAGCGCCAACACACACACACACACACACACACACACACATTGAGCTTTATTATAAGTATAGATAAATTAAATCATTTGTACATGATGTTTATCATTCCTACAGCAAACTACTTGAAAGCATCAAATTATAATAAAGGCCATATTATTTTAATAGCCTTTCATTTGTTCTGTTTGTGTTAATTATCTACATGCAGTTAAGTCCTAAACTATTACAGCACCATAAGAAACTTTTAGTAATCTATTAATTATGATAATGTAATTTCAAATTCCGAGTTGTCTTTTGTGGCTATGACATGTCCTTTTCTAATTCCTAATGTAGATACTAAGTCGAATATCAGTAGAATATCTCATCCTTAGCTTTTAATAATAAAATGTAATATTAGATGAAACTATGAAAACACTTTGTAACATTGAAATCTGTTGCTGAAAATTATATAAATATCCTATTATAAATTTCCAAAATTCAAGGAAATTTTGAATAACCGGTAAATTGTTATTATTGGAGAAACTGTGTAAAAACTATTTTTGTACCATAATATTTTTTGTATTATCATGGGGAAATGCTATAATATTGTTTTAATTAAACAAGCGGGTGACAGAGCTCCGCTTGTAGAAAACAGGTATCGAAGCTACCTCGAAGATTTAAATTTTCAATTATGATTTATCAAAACAATTCATACCATAAGAAAATTTGCGAAACCATTGGTGAAAAGATAACCGGTTAAAGTGCACCATTGTAAACTATTCTAAACAAAGTTAGAGTTTGGAAAGGGAACTATTCTATACAAAGGTAAAGTTTGAAAAGTCATAGGAAATAAAATGTAATTGATAACAAAAAATTATACAATTACCGCTTGAAACCTATTAGGCAATAGACAAAGAAAATTTAAGTGCTGCCATCTATAGCCATTATGGCGAACTAATAAAGTTTGAAAATATCCTATCTGTAACTCCGAACTGCTCGACCGTAGCGCTTCAAAACCGGCGCCAATCGATTCCTCGTGGCCAAAAACCCCAGATCCCCACGTTTACCGGAGTTTATTAATTCTGGGGCGATTTTCGACTTGGCAACCATTCCTCGTATTATAGTATAGGATTTATAACAACATTGCACCAAGATGCACATTCCTATCTTCCATCTTTTTATTTCAGTAGTCAGTCAGAGTATTAACAAACAAACACACTGACAAGCATATATATATATATAATGTTTTATTATTAGTAAAGATTTTTAATTACTTCTTTAGTGATATAAAATTTTCTAAATTTCTTTTGGTGAGGGGATAATTTATTCTCTTTTTAATTGCATTGAATTGAGAGTTTTATCCTCAATTTCTGTTTTTCAGAGAGTCTCTTGAGAATGCACAGTATTCTTCCAAAGTCAGATCTATTCGAGCAAAAAACAGTGTGGACAAGATTCTTCAATTGCCTGCTAAAGTTAAGAAAAGGAATAAGAGAAAGTTAGACAATGACAAGCCTGGAAGTAGTACTAATTTCACATCCCAAGAATATATCGATAAAAAGGTTATTCTTCAGGAACTTA
Source organism: Argiope trifasciata (assembly GCA_026543055.1). Classification (NCBI taxonomy): domain Eukaryota; kingdom Metazoa; phylum Arthropoda; class Arachnida; order Araneae; family Araneidae; genus Argiope; species Argiope trifasciata. The sequence continues at coordinate 17,543 of JAPMOQ010030805.1, forward strand.
GAGAAAAAGAAAGGCAGTTGAAGATTGCTATTACTTACGGTAAAAATAAAATTTGTATATTTGTATAACATTCAAATCATTTAAAAAATTTACTACAAAATTTTTATTTCTCTGAATTAAAAATACATATATTGTTTTATTGATTGACACTAAATATTGCCCGAAAAAAGTGGGAACAAAGTAGGGTTATTTTTTCTACCAAATTTTTCTAAGTGTTGATGATGGCAAGTTGATTTTAAAAAATTATTTTTATTTATAGCTCATTACTAAATTGCTAATAATTACTGGATACCTATTCCTACTATTACAAATTCAATTTATATGTATATGATATGAGTTAATTTATGCTTTACTAATTTCTCATTAGCATTTGATAAATTATATTATCAATGAATGTTAGATAACTAATTTTTCTTATTCCAATTATGTGATTGCATATTCTTTTAATAATAACTTATCTTATGATTAATAATAACTAACATAGTATGAAGATATATTATCATGTATAAATCTACTTCAACCTGTTCTGCTATTCTTTTATTTTTTACAAACATTTTTATGGCTGGACACAAAATATAAATAGCTCTACTAACTTATTTGTTGTACAAAATACACTATATTTATATGGATAATGCTATCCATTGTACCAAAAATATTACTTAACATTTTTTTGTGTGTGTCAGTACTGGTAGAAAGAGATAAAACAAATTTGATTTTTAAGATGGATGCAATCTACAATATTTAAATAATTTGTGTGGGTGTGTCTGAAGTTTGTCAGTATATTTAATCATAAAATTTGCTTTGTTAAGTGGTTGAATAGTATTGCTGAATTTATGTTTGTAGAGCCAGCCCTTTCTATGAAGGGGCCGGGTGCAAGAAACCATTTAAAGCCCTATATTTATTTAGCCGAGTAAAAAAAAAAAAACATATGTATTTAATGCATGATTTTGTTTGTGATATTAATTACTCCAGGAAAATTGCAATTTTTCCAATTTCTTTTTCAATACTTAGTATAGCAAGAGCGTTTAAGCATTGTACCCATATTCTTGATCGAAAAAAATCCTATTTTAATTTGATGAAAGAGGGTTCAGCACTTATTATAGAAACTGGAATGTAAAGAAACATTTTAATACAGTTAATAAATTTAGAAATAAATCATTATAATTATTAATTAGTATATATTTCAATATGTGTTGAGTGTTATTTACATCCATCTCATTCAAAATCAAATCCCATTTCAAATAATTATTTGAATTAGGTTTTCATTTACATTGTTATCACAAAACATTACAAAGTTTTTGGAACAATTTTCTAATTCATTTTTTAAAAAGATTTTATGTCAATGATTAGTTTGAAACGCTTTTAAATTTATCTTCTATCTGTAAAATTCCAGTATCAGTTACAGAATTAAAAAGTAATACTTGACTTCTTAACCAAGTTTTCTATAGTTTCATCTTCTGCTGTTTCGGAATATTTTTTTCTTTTTCGAATTCATTTTTCAAGAAAATGTTCTGAAAGATTCAAATTAAGTGCTATCACTTTTGCTTCCTCTAAATATGTTAAATTTTATTCCTAAATTTTGGATTTCAGCTTTAATTTTACAGGATGAATTAAAAAACCAGTCAAAAAATTATTTTTATTTGAAATAGTTTATTAATAGCTAATTTTGTAAAATATTGTAAACCATTCTATTAAGCACAAAATGAATCTCATTTCTTTATTGAATCCAATAGACTTTTAGCTTCAGAACTGCTGTAATATTGTTATTTACATCAATAAATTCTTCTAGGGCATTACAAGGTTAATCAACCTGTATACACGCTGCTTAAATCACATCTATTTTGGCATCCCAACAAGTGTCGCACAATTGTTAGAAAGTCATGTTTGAATGCTTTTGTAGATTTTCCCATCCTTTTTTAGATGCAGAAAATAAGCAATACAAACATTGCAGTAACCCCCCCCCCCAAAAATGTAATAAATACTGCTGGAAACAACATCACAAATCAATAAATTAAAAGAGTATGATAAGCCAGGCATGCACATAGATTACAATAGAACAATACAGAAAATTTATATTTACCTTTCATGTTTCTATTGTTGTTGTATGCCTGCCCACTACAATCCATAACATCTAAATCAAGCTCACTTAATACTTCTGAATAAATTTTTTGTCAGTCACATCAGTTACTTCAATAAACTCTAAAAATGACTCATTTATAATTATTTTTTCTCCTTAAAATTTATATGTCTAATAAAGACTGAAGTTTGTTTTTTTGTGGGAAATATCAAAAATAGAATACATTTAGCTATTGTAATATGTAGCTGGATTTATATTATCTTTAATTTTGTGTAAAATTTCATTTCCTAAGGTAGGAATAATTTTATCTTGTAATGTATGAACTAAATCATTGACAATTTAGTTTGTGGAATTTGTTATTCTGTTTAAATGATCCATAAGTACACAGTCATATTTATTTAATAATTCGATTGCAGTTAAAAAAATTTTCATTATCAGGCATTCCTATTATTTCATGTCATCTATGAAATGAAAGATTATTATGTGCTAAAAATAGAATTATGTTTATAATTCTTTAAAATAATAATTAAAATTGTGACATTTCCTTATATTAATTGGAATTTATTTTATCAATAGTTGAACATAAATTCAGACGCTATAGTAATTCTTTCTAAATTGTGCATTGCTAGGAGTTGATTGCTTAATTTATCGTCGTTTCACTTTTTGTTTGAATAACTGAATAATAATAATAATAATAAAAACAGATGCACATATAAAAAATTATTAAATAAGATATAAAAAAAAGTATATTGCTGATGATTTACAAGTTCATTTGAACCTAGCCTCAGTCTCAACTGAGTGCTGGGCGCACTTCTCTGTCTTAATGTGTCTGAAGGGGATTTCCATATTCATGAATAAACTTTTCCCACCTTTTTATAATACTCCCACTTTATAATACTGTGCTGATTTTTAGATCCTGCTCTGAGTCGAAGTAATTTTTTTTGTTTATTATGTTTCAAACTACAACTATTTCAAACATAAAATATTGCATTTCATGCATTTTTATATAAATCCAAATGTTTTCTTTAGTCCTTTTTCTAAATTGTATTTATAATATTAAACCTTTATCCTGATAATTAGACTCAAACTATTCTAGCTTGTAGATTGTATCAAACTTTTAATTCTAATATACAAACAAATCAAATCTTATTGTGATAATTCATAAATAAATTTTTTAAAGGATTGCTTTGTGTATTTTCTGATTTTCAAATTTTTGATATTTTTGTAAAATGTCTGTCCATCTATTATAATGACAAATATAACTAAATAATGTTTTAAGATAGATGGAAGGAATTTAGTATACAAACTTTGCACCAAATTTGTAGATTTATATTAAATTTTGTGCAAAATAGGCAGAGCTGTTTAGCAAACATCTGCCTGTTGAGCTGTTAGAATATAAATTGATAGGAATACTAGAAAACTAACAGAGCAGCTATAAATGAATAAAATTCTGTGCACAAATTTCATATCTATATAGACAATTATCAAATTTTGTGCCAAAACCAACAAGGGATTGACCTTCTGTTGACCTGTATTTTCAGAAACATGTAAATGTAATTATTTAAATATATCGAATTTGTTATGCGATTTTGTCACTACATATGTAGTTCTGCATCACATTTTTGTTTCAGTTGGTTAGGAAAAATACATCTAAAAAACACAAATTTGATTTTTGTCTATTACCAGGCATTGTCTATTACCTATTACCATTTTGTCTATTAATTGCATACCAGGGATTATTCACTATAATCTCACATAAGATATATAAGGGATTCAGTAAAAAGGCTAAATTCGTGGCAAATGGTAATATTTAACAGATTTTATATGCCAGTGTCATGTCAACTCCTTTCTGTTTTAACTCTTTTATTAGAAATTTCGCAAGGAAGTTTCGAGTAGAACACTCCAATTGATTATTCTCTCAAGTTTGGAAATAAATTCAGTCAATGAAATACTTTATGATTTAAGTATTTAAATTTTGTATATAAATTTATTATGAAGATTTTATTGAAATATTTTAAACGGAAACACGTTATGAAATAATTTTGTTTCTTCATATTCAAAAATTTAATATAAGAGAATTCATGATTTAATTTTAATATAATACATTCATATTGAGATCCACAGTTTAAAAATAAGAAATTATACACAAAAATTAAAAAAAACTGGAATGAACACAAAAATCATTATAAAAATGGCTTTGGGGTTTTTGAAAATTAATCATAAAAAACCAATTGAAAAAAATTCATCTATAATTTCATAAATTTATCTCATTTTATTTTTATATATATAATTTAATTTATTGAACTTTTACAAATGAGGAATCCATCATCTCTCTCTCTCTTTTTTAAAAAAATAACTCAGAAAATTAGTTAAACTTAATATAGAAATCCTTTCAATTGAATTCACATGTTTATTTTAATTTTAAATCTATTTTTTTTTCTGCTAGAAAAACTTAGGAAAGAACAACCTGTGCTTTTGGATCCAAAAATCCTTAATCAGAAGTAAGCTTCATATCTTTTCCTTCAGTATGTTTGCTTTTTTAAAAGTTATTTATAAATACTCGCATGCATTGTGGTAATTTCAAGCAAATAAGTTTTCAAGTAAACCCAAATTTTGAATTTTAAGATAAAATCCATTTTGATCTTTTCAGGTATTATGTTGAATTATCATGATATGAGTCTTTTTATGAGTATTGCAATTTATGAATAAGAATAATGCTGATTAAACCTAGATGTTTATTAAAATGCATTTAATGTATCATTCTTAATGAAAGTACTGGATGTTCCTCTGGCTTATCAATGTAGAGATTTAGTTATTATTGATGTATTTCTAAAGATGATCAAATAAAATAAAGTTAATTTTTTTGAGTTATTTTAAGATGTCATCCAATACAAACATTGCATACATGAATGCAGTCAGTATACATTACACAAAGTGGCTGTTTAACTATGGCACAAAAAGTAATTTCTAAATTTTATTAAATAGGTATATTGTTCCTGTTGGAAAAATGCTTTAAATTTCATAAAGAATTATATTTTATATTTTTTCAATTAATAATCTTGTTCTTGAAGAAATTATAGAACCTAAATTTATTTACAGTCCTCTGATTCTCTTAGCCATATTTAGCGAAATATTATTTATTTACGAACTTCTTAAACAAAAAGGTTCCATTGTTCTGCGATCAAGCAAAGTTTGAATATCATTTTTTGAACAGTTATAAACTGTATCAATAGTCCACTCACCAGTATACTGTTTTCTTGAGGTGGTCATGGATCGATCTGAAACTCAAAGCTTTGTAACTTAGTCAATTTTGATTGTAGATATGAGAAATTATATATTAAGTGCTTGTTATGAATGTTTTATCCAATATAATCGGTAAGGCTGTCTAAAAATTTATTTTTCATAACGTTTAGCAGAAAATATATTAATTGAATTAACAGAAAATATTTTTTCTTTGGTGAATAATTTTTCAATTAGATATATATATTCAAATATATTTCTAATAATTAAGAAATTTAAAGTTATATTTATGTTTTTTATCAAATTTTAATTTTAAAAAATCAAAGTTATTTATTTTTTTCTCTCTGAGAATTTGATCTGGTTTGCTTGCTTTCACCTGTTATTTAATAATCAACAAAATTTAAAACACAATAAAAACTTAAAATTATGACAAAAAAAATGAATCAAAAAGAAAAAAAAAAAAAAGAAAAGCTGCAAATTTGGCAGTTTATATAGAAGCCTGCCGATAACTGAATCATTCATTTGTAAATCAAAAGCAACCTTTTTTCTGAATTTAGAGTCATTAGAGTGGCAAAAAGGTCAGATTTGGTTTGGACTGTGGTCAACTGAGCCTTTTAAAAAAAAATTCCCATAAAAAACCGATGAAAGAAAAGAAAAGAAAAATGAGACTCAGCCTGAAACAACAAAAGTGGATTTTGCCTTGACAGAAATATAGTTGGATCATTCAATATTCATTTTCTTGTTCAGAAGTTCAAAAAAAAAGTAATTTCTAACATATTATTTAGATGAAAACTTTTATAAGCTGTAAATATTTATTAATTATTATACATTTAAAACAATGAATAGTGTAGATCAGTGATTCCCAAAGTGGTCTATATCTACCCCTAGGGGTCTATGACAACCTGCAAGGGGTCTACGTCAGCGGAAAAAAAATTTGGGGGTCCATGAAATGAAAATGGGGATCCACGATTGTAAATCTCAACACATACACTGATAGTAGTTTAGCGCTGTTACTAATCTCTTAACGAATAAAAGAAACAGACTGGACATCATTAGCCGAGGAGATTTAAGATTAACCCTTACAAAATTGACGCCAAATGTTGATAATTTATTGTTAAAGCATCAGGCTCATCCTTCTCATTAAAAATATTGACTTTTTGCTTATGTTAGTTTATTTTATGTTTATTTCCTGTTACATAGATTTTACATAACAGATACGAAATTTTATTTTGAGTAGTATAAATTTAAATTCAATTAATAAATGTATAAATTAACATGCGTTTTTACTTTAAGTTTTTAACAGTAAACTTCACTACAGTTAGAAATTTACAGGAAATCAATATCTGGTAAGTAGGGGGTCTATTCAATACGGAAAAACATGGCAAGGGGTCTACAACACAAAAAAGTTTGGGAAACTCTGGTGTAGATCATTTATTGTATACCTTATTTGACTGTCATTTTTGATGGAAATTCGATTGGGCAAAAATAGAAGTGTTTGTGGAAAGAAATGTTCTCGCATATTTTTTGAAAGCTATCAAATTTTCATAGTTGATACTGGAAATTTGGGTCTTCCAAAAGAATTACCTCTTCCCAAATTTCTGCTCATAGCAATACTGGTAATGAAATAATTTTTTTGCATGATTAGAAAAAAAAAAAAAATTAGAGAATCTTGTTTGAAGTTACTCTTTATAATAAAAATCTATATAGTTTGCTATGTTGATAATTTGAGCAATTATGACTTTTTAAAAAGCAAAATCTTTTATTATTTGATGGAATAAAATTGTTAATTTCTAACAAATACTGTTAATTTGCTTGATTAACAAAATTCTTCTGTTTAATTTCTTTTAATATATAATGAAATTATTTCATGTGTATATTTAGTCAAGATTTAATGTCTGTTAAATAAGTTTAAATAATATTTGTTTTTAATTATTAAAATTTTTTGAGAACTTCTATTTTTCAATAATGTGTAGATAATATATTATGTATAATAAATTGGTATGAAATGCTACTGATAATTGGACGACCAATATTGTAAAATACGTTCTTATAATTTTGCCTGCTGAATCATCACTTCAAGGTTCACAGAACTTTTGATCAAACAGTAAGTAATATATATCTTAACACCAATTATTGAATGTATTTGGAATGCAAAATCTTCACATATCCTTTTGATATTAAAAACTTAAGTTTACCAATGAGTAAAGTAGCTTTTTATGAAAAAAAAATCCATTCTATTGATTAACATTTTATTCACCACTGCTAATTCCTTTGCAGATGAGTTACCATCACACCTTATATACTATATACATGTATTAATATACAAACTTTGAATGTTAGAGTTAGCATTTTAAAAATATATAAAAAAAGACATGAATGAATTTTTTTTTCTGTTTGCATCACTTTTAGTTGTATTCTGATTATATAATGATGTATAAAGCTGTTTAATGCTTCTTAAAACTTTTCATTTAAAAGTCATGTCTAGTAAAATTTTTTGTGTATTTTAAACATATTATGTATACATAATATATTTATATTATATTTCATTTTTTAGTTGAAATGTATTTATATATAGAATTTTTATGATAACAAACTTTAAAATTTATATTCTAGATGCTTTAAAATTTCTTAAATTGCATCTTGAAATTATAATAAATATTCAAAATTTGAGTTCTACATGTCTATGAAGTTTTATCAACATCTCTTTTTTATCATTTCAGAATTTCTGATTATGAAAGATTAGCTCAAGAAGCCAGAAGCGAGTACAAAATGAAAAATATAATGTGTGTTAAGTGAGTACTTTGTTAATTCAAAGTTGGTGGAGGATTCCCAGCTTCTATAGAAGACCAAAATATAAAAAATAACTTTAATCTAATTTTTCAAAATTGTGTTACAAATAATTTTTGTTTCTTGTCCTCATTTTTTTAATATTTCAGTTTGTTGATTGTATTCAATAAATTGTAATATAAATAAGATAAAGCAAAATAAGTTTCATATATTTGAATATATATTTGATTATTTTGTAAAATGTGATTTATTTAGCAAAGTCTTAAATTTATGGCAATTCTTAGAAATATATTGATCCTCTCTTCATTGTCAAGCTGATTATTGACAGTTTGTAATTAATTTGGAGGATTTTAATTGAAAATAAATTCTTATGAATGAATTATATTCATTTCAATTGATTATCTTATTCACTGCAATGCAACATACTATTAATTTAGAATTTAATTTAGTTTATAAGAATTTTTATTTAAAAGGACTTACTGTGATATATATACTAAATTCAATCTGATACATTTTAAATTACTACAATTTTAATATAATTCATTACATTTATAAGATTATTTTTCACTAATTTCATTGTTGTTTTTGGCATTATTCAATATTTTTTTCATTAAAATTTTCATCACATTCTCTTTAAAACATCTTTTGTTCTTACTTTATGTTTAGAATTGATATATGTTTTTCATTAGTTTACAGTTGGCTAATACCTTGCAAAGAATTGTTGGTAAAACCAAAGCTACCTCTAAACAAAATGGTTTTTCTGATTCTCAAAGAAAGTATGTTTTATTTATTCATTTTTATTCTAATAAAAACATTATATCAAAAAATGACGATCCTTTGAATGCTAAATTTAATTTTATAGAGTGAAGCTTTCTTAATCATTAGTTAATCCAGAAAGAAGACTTGTGTTTTATTTTGAATGCTTTTTATGTCGATTATTTTCTAAAACAGAATATCTGATTTCAGTATCCTAGAAATATTTTTGAATTACTTAGATATCTTGTTTCATTTGTTTAATTTTTTCCCCCTGAATTGTCTACTTTAGCAGCAAAGAAATATTTATTATACATTATACTTAGGGTGAAAAAAATTGGTATAAATAAAAAAAAATTGTATGATTTCTAATGTCATCTACAAACCTATATGTTTAAAATTATAAGAAAGATCTAATGAATTAGTTTTCAAACCCAAATTCAAATCCACTTTTTTTTTTTTTTTTTTTTAATGTGGACTTTTTTGACCTTAGATTTACCATCAATGGTTGCTTGCCCACACACCCATTTGCCTAAATTTTGATTGGTTTAAAGACTAGCTCAATTTTCTAATTTGCTGTCATTTCCAACCAATCAAGAACGCTATATCTACATTGTTCATTTTAAATTTAAAATAACCCTTTCTCTTATTTTGATAAGAATCAAAAATTCTTATTTTTATAAAAGTTAATTGATGTAATTACATTAATATTATTAATATAATAAACAAATGGCTGATGGCCAAAATTAGCAAGGCTATGTATAAAATACCAAGTTTCATGGGAGTGAAAAAAAGAGGGGGGGAGGGGTGAAATTAATTCCTCTGTGAACTGTAGCAACTAATTTTTTAGTCATCATGAATTTCAGTAATTTTAAAAACAAAGAGATTAATTACTTTTTGGCCCTTGAAAACAATTGCTCTACTTTCAAAATTGAATTGTGTGCCTGTTAGATACATTAATCAAAATGAAATACCTTCATTTTAGATAGAATTCAAAAATCACATAATCATGTGTAGAGCAATTGTTTTGCTTTGACTTATCTTTGTAGCATTGTTCATCAAGTTAATCTTTTAATATTTTTAATGAAAACGTTTATAGGCAACTATTTTCTGTCAAAAATCCTGACAATCAATCTACAAAGCAACAAATTCAATTATTGTCATAGGCAGCCATGGCACATTACTGCACAGACATATATTTCTACTTTCATGGAATTGGATTTTGTTATTTTTCAAATAGATCAAGTTTCTTTTATGTAATAATTTTACAAATATTTTAATAAATTGAGCATTTTTTCATAAAAATGTTTGATGTATCAATGTATATATTGCTATTTTTAGCATTCATATTGCTATTTTCATTTATTCAATATTGCTGTTTTACATTTATTTCATTTATTGTCCAATTAAATATATGAAAGTAGAAATATGTTTGAATTCTTATTTTACATATTGTTTTTTTCTACACAATCCATTATCAGTGAAGTTCAACATTTTTTTTTTTTTTTTTTTTTGTTCCATACATGTGCCATGTCTACATAAATAATACGTCAGTAAAAATTCTCCACAATTAAGACTTTTTTACTTAATTCTATATTGGATATAGAATTCTATTCTATATCTTAATTCTATATTAATATATTGGAGTAGGATTTCTTTTCCTTGAAAAAAATTAGCTTAATTCTTATACCTGGATAAACTGTGAATTTATGCAAAACATTTGGCATTACTTTATATCCATGCAAAATACTCAAAAGAATATTCTATAATTATTTGATCCTTTATCTATTCCAAACTTAAACCCAAATCATATAAATTTCTTATCATGTTAAGGACGTTACTTCTTTGATCTTTTATCCATCACACAATAATAAATACTCTTAAAAGTAAAAAATTCACAAGCATATTTTTGTCATAGAATATTTGTTTTTATAAATAGAAATGTTTTTATAGATCTTTTTTGAAAAGTGCAAAAGTAGTTTAGAATATAAGAAATGCTTCAAAAATCTTTTAACTGCTGTTATGAATTTCAGAGTGTTTGAATACTTTTAGAAACAATCCTCATTGTGAGCTATATCTTCATTTCCAAAGTGATGCAATTCTTTTTTCTGCTTCCACAAAAATAAAAAGATCATTATACTTTCAGACAAGCTTTTAGTCTTAAAGAGTACAGAGAACTACAGTTTGAAGTTTATATTATTCACCTACTTCACCATATTTAAGAAAAAATAGCTGAGTATTTTCTTTCTATTGAATTCATTTCATCTTCAGACCACAAAAGTGTTAAATAAATCAACTGGCTCTCTCTTAAAAAAACACTTCAAACTTGTAGTTTCTGAGTTGGATTTCAAAAAAAGATATTAAATCTGAATGCCTAAAAAAAATTACAGACTAAATCACAGGAAATTGTCCTTTTTTTTAATACAGTATTTTTATAAATCAGTTGCTTTTCTGATATTAGTATTTTTTATTCTTAAAACAGTCTGCTAATCTGAGATGCGCTGTCAAACATAAATTATTCAAGAGCGTTAATAATCATATATGTGCATTTAGTGTTTTATAATATAGTTATAATACTTTCACTTGTACAGAAATTTAGAAAACAGTGCTTAATGATTTCCTCCTCATTGAAGCCCTATATGTGATTGTTTTTGAAAAATTTAATATACTAGCTGTATTCTGTATAATAAGCCTTGATCATGATATGCTGCCATTAAAATATTATTATTTGTTAATAATGATTTATTATGTCAAATTCATTCTCTGCATGTGTCAAAACTGCAGATTTAAGGGTGTTTGTTTTTTGGTAATGGTTTGAACCCTCTAAGTTTTAGAGTTCCTAAAAAGATGTAAAGTTAAAAATGCATTTTATATTAATGCAATTAAATATTCACCAGAAGGTTACTCATCTTTCAAAGCTACCTGCAATATCCTGTACCTTTAGGTTTGGATTAATTAAATGACTTTTTTTTTTAACTCTTATAAGATAAACTAAAGTTTATTTTATAAGCGGTAAAAAACACATTTGATTTGTAGATAAATATGTAAGTCTCTGCACCTTCATTTTCCCAATGTGACATAAAGAATCACATTTAGTATCTATAAAACTTGTATTTTAATGTCATTAAGGCTCAACAGATTTTTAACACAACTGAAAATCTTAATGCATTTGAAAAAAATATCTACATTTATGCAAAATAAATCTGTTCTTTTTTTTTGTTTTATATCTGAGCAACCAACTACATTATTTTCTATTATTAGTTTAACAATTGATTTGTAGTTTGGCTGCAAACCATTTTTTCTCTCTTATTACAAGTGCATTACCATTTGAAATACATCTATGACTTTTTTTTTTGTCAGAAGTTTGTTATTGTATTCCATTACATGATACTCTTATAGCTAAAACTGTAGAACTGTATGAACTTAAATTGAAAAATGTTATACTATAGATTAATACATTTAATGCATTTTAAATATCTTCATTATTTTATAAAGAAGGTAGTTTTGTATTTCTAATATTATCATCTTGTTTTCTAATTTTTTTTTCATCCGTATATTAATCAATTTTTATGTAATAGTATTATAAAATTAAATTAACAATAAAAGTTTTGATTAATAAATTCAAAAATTAAGTCAAATCAGTATCAGAGAAATAAATTGTAAAATTACAAAAATTTCATATTACTACTTAATTTATGGTATTCATGGCTCAATTTAGTCAAACTGCACTTAAAAAGTACTTTCCATAGTGAATAATGTATGTAACAAGAACAACAAAAAGATTTAAAAAATGATTCCCATAATGAGCAATGTTTCTCAAAGCAAATGATGTAGCAATATTGTGACATCACATTTCAAATCTTGCCTGTATCCCAATTATCAATTTGCATTTAAAATTGTTTACTGGTTTTTTTCCAAATAAAAGTGGAACTATAAATTTTACAAATTATTGAAGCTTCAAAATAAAAACGTGTGATACTTTAATAAGAATTTTAGTTTAACTTTACAATATGAGGGAAAAGGCATAGATGATAATGCAGGCATAGATGAGAACATGCAGGCATAGATGAGAACTGTATTTTGTGCTGCAGTAAGACATTGTGCCGGAGATTTCATCATTAGAGGAGGATATCACTATCTAAGGCAGTGATGGGGAAACTATGGCCCGCGGAAAGTTTTAATCCGCCCCGTTTAAGAGTGCCATCGTGAGAATGTTTGAACGCATTCTTACTTCGTAATGTGACTTAACTTTTGCTTTTTTACTATTAAAATAATAAGTGTATGTGATGTTGTTGTTGTTGCCGTGTCCGTGTTTTTCACGGAAAGGGGGTGCAGTAGCTTCTGACGGTAAAGACCCCTGAGCACCCAGATGGCAGAAGTCTGACTTCTAGCTCACATACACGACACAACCCTTTTTAAGAGGTGGTCGAATTCATTCATACACTCATTCATCCATTAACAAGTCGGAATTTAGATCCAAATCAGAGGCCGACTCATCCCTGATTCAGTACCCCCAAAAGTTATCGCTTTGTTATGGGAACTTGGAGGACTTTGCAGTCTCGACATATTTAACGTGCCCCAACTGCCATTAGCCAACACGGCGGTCTTTGGCCAAGATGAGGACAGAGCCCGTGACCTTTCGGTTACGAGACTGATGCTCTACCAACCAGGCTATCACGGCCTAAGTGTATGTAATAATATATGTATATGTTTATAGAACACATAAATTTTTTAACGATTAAGCATCTCTAGTTATTACAAATGGCCCGTCTTAAAAAAAGTTTCCCCACCACTGATCTAAGGTATAGCACCAATCTTTCTATGAAACAAGAAAGATGCCGAAAGCTTAAAAACTGTTGTATAATTTACAGAGAATATATCTCTTTAATAAGTTAGTAATCATGAGCACTGTGAATTTATATTAATAAAAATGCTGTGTTTTATTTTTGCCTAATTTTATAACCCAGGTAAAAATGAATATTTTGAAACAAGTTTCAGGTAAAAAAGCAAACATGTATTGTAAATAATAATTGCATTATTATAATTTTATTTGAATTATTCAAAAAAATGTATGATTATTTTACATAACTTATTTTCTGTTTTGTGTTAATCCTAAGGAAAAAATTGTTTGAATTAAAGTGCGTTTTGAATTACGAGTAAGATTCGGGAATGAGCTATGCTAGTTCAGTGAGATTCCACTATAATTAGTTGAAAAGTATCAAATAATAATATTAGTAATATTTTCACAAAATCTTGTTACTTTACATATAAATGCAATACATGGAGTGAAGGATTAAACATTAAGCATAGAAAATGCAAGAAACAATTTTAGAATTATGTACTGATGACATTCGTTTAAAAAATTAAAATGTAATGAATCATTTGGTAGGATTAAATTGCCTTGTTTTTTGGATAAAAGACTTGTGTAACTTGAGAATGTATTTAGTATATAATAAATCTGTCGTATACTGAATAGAAGATGTTATGGTACTTAGAGTGGGTATTAACTTAAGTGCTGCTCTTTTGCATTTTGTCCTAGCTTAAAATGGGAGAATCATTTTCTATACTCCTTATGTAACTTGCTAATAAAATAATCTCTGCTTTGTACAATTTATCAGTTTTGAAGGAAGTAAAATATATGATGATCAGTTAAAAAAAATTATGTGATAGTTTAACTGTGCATATAAAGTAACAATTTTAACCTTGAAAAAATAACTTTTTTGGTCAAAAGTATTTGAAAATATCTTTCTTAATTTTTACTGCCTCTTAATTACTTTGTATAGGAATAATGATGAACGAATAATTTGTTTTCAGTTTTAGCTGTAAAAAAGAACAATATTTAATAAATTCTTTCTTATTTCATTTTATATAATAAATATTTTGAAACAAAGTTATATTATGAAATTTTTTTTAACAACATGTTTGATTCTTTTTGATGATGTTTTGAAATTTATGACTTTCTGATTTAACTTATGTATCTTTTAAATTTTAGTAAAACGTTTCTTGTTTTCTTCTAATTTTTTTTAAGTAACAGAATAATTAGTGGTTTAACGATGATTTGAAAAAATCTGTAAATTAATCATAAGCTGAAATCATTGCTGAAATTAAAAAATATGCTTAATTTTTTTTGTTAAAAAAACTTTTATATTTCTATTTAAAAGAAATAATCCTTTTATGTTTTTTTCTTTCAATTTTCTGTTGCTGTTTATTATTATTTTATCAGTAAACATTTTTAGGCTTATTTTATAATCTTAAAATTTACTTTTTGAATATCTATTTATTTTAGTACTCTGAAATTGCAAAGTTTAAACATTGGCCTATTTAGATTATTGGTTCAGGGAAATATTGCCAATTTCTTTATAAGCATAAAATAACAGGATGTTTTTGCTCCTCATCTTCCCCCCCCACTCCTCCTCAAAGAAACAATGTAATTGTATTCTTTCTATTATTCAAAACTGATTACAAGCTGTGTTTGCTTTGAATTAAAAAACAATCTGTGTTTGCTTGTTAAAATTTGCTCTTGGTGTTATTTAATTCCAGAATATTCACTGAAAATACAAGAAATTTAACTGAGAGTGATTAATAATTTTTTTAAAAAAAAAGGCTTTTTTTAAAGAAATCTGAACTTTTGAATGTACAAAAAAAAAAAAAAAAAAAAAAAAAAAAACTATTAGATGAAAGTGGAACTTCCAAATGGAAAAAGTTACAATTTAAATCTCATGGTTATTAAGACTGTACGGATGTGTAATTTTTTCTAAAGGTTAATATATAATTGTTTAATCATTAAACAAAAGGCCTAATTTGACAATCCATTTGATAATTGAATAGGACACTTTTGTGACAATTGTTTTAGAATAAGCTTATAAATTCTTTTTCTTTTTAATCTCAATAATTAACTGTATTTGCAAAGCAAATTTTTTCGATTGCAACAATTTCTGTAGCGAAAATAAATGCATTTGAGTTCAAGCACTCCATCAATCCATCATGCACCAATATTATTTTATGTAACGAGCACTATTTCTTTCTTTCAGGCACATTGAAGATTTATTGACAAAGAAAAAGGAATTGAACCGAAGGATAGGAGTCAGACGAAAGGTAATTTCTTGTGTTGCTTTAATATTTATATGTAATATCACTTTTTACCATAAATGCCTCTCATGCAACTGTAAAGTTTAAATTTTTTTTTTTCACTTCATAATTTATTTTTAGTTTTTTGATGAAAATGATAATCTTTGAGCAAACTTCTGAGAAATTTTCTTTTCTGTGATTGCCATTTTTAGAAATACATAAAAATGAACTTATAAAAGTTGCTAAAGGGTTTGGTTGCTATTAACTTGAAAAATTAACAATTTGCTTCATATATATTAGTTTTGTATGTAAATTTTATTTCTTTCAGTTAATGAGATTTTAAATGCTAAAATTTACAACTAAATAGATTGCTATTATAATAAAATTCTATTAAAAATCTTTTTTCATTTTAAAGCATTTATAATTTTTTTGAATTATTCACAGCTTTAGTTATTATTTTAATTAATTTTTTAAACTATTCAAATTATATTGTGGATCACTTCATCTGTTATGAAAAACAAATACTTTTTTTTAAAGAGATAGTTTAAAAAACTTTCTAGAACAATTTTAATGCTTTGGACTTAAGGATCATTACACATAGTAGGTACTAATTGACAAAAATAACATTAAGTAAAAATTACACAAATGATTCAGTAGCCAGAAATCATTGGGAATGAAAATATTTAAAACTCTTTCAGAATAATATTCATTAATGAAATATTTATGTAGTACATTAGGTCACTAATATGTGGATTCATGTCACTTTATTGCATGGTTCATGGTTTTTATTAGAATGGGTGATCACTTTGAATCATCAGCAGGCATATCTTTCAATTATTTTTACAATATGACAACTTTTGTGTTTAGTTTTGCCTTTCAGTTTACAAAACAAAGCATGTATTTGGAATTCTACTTACTGAACAAATATGTAAAAATTTAAAAACAAATTTACGATTTTAATACCAAAACTACTTATCAAACTAATTATATCTGGGTTGTATTTTGAAATTAAGGCTTACTATATGGGCATGAATTAAAAGTCTGCTATTTCAAAATTTAATATACATTTAAAATTCTGCGGTAAATATCCTATATTAATATCTTTTCATTAGCTGATTGTATTTTTAAGTTGTCATATTTATGTGCTTATGAACAGACACAAATGGAATTTCATCCAATTAAATGCATTAATTTTCTGATTCTCTAATAAAACAGGCTAATTGATAGAAAATTATTCCACTGTTTTATTGATTGAGAGAAATCTAAAACGTTGAAATTCATCAAAATCTGGAAGAGGAATTTTTATGTTTAAAATGTTTTCTTTTTGTATATTTATGCAAAAAAAATATAACTGGTAACTTTTCCAGTACCATCTAATTATGATTGAAAATTCTATAAGGTCTGTTTCAAAATGTCTTGGTGTATCTTCAAAATGCAGTAAACTATCTTAGTGAGTTGTATTTTGCTAGCAATCAAGGAATATGTTGATGAACTAGATGATTCGAATTTCCCATGGTAATTCTAACAAAGATGCTCATGAAAGATCAATCTTGGAAACATTTCTGACTAGTTTTATTTTATTGTTAATATTTTGATAGGCATCAAACTTTTTGTCCTTTTTCTTTTTTACCAACTCATCAATGAATGGTATTCTATAAGGATCTGACAGTTGTCATAGAATCCTAAAAAGAATGAAATAGCCATTGTTTTAGGAACTGTTGTTTAGAGAAGCAGTATTTGATAACTTGTAAACTTGAAAAATTCCTCATCTTTTTCAAACAGAAATCCTTGAAATTTTGTACCAAAGTTGCTTTGATGAGAGCAATTAAAAATATTTTAAAAAAATTATGTGAGAAATTTCTTTTATGAAATTTGAAATTTGATAATACTGTTTCTCAAAACAGTCTGTAAATTTCTTTATTTGAATATTTGTGATGTAATTATTTCCTTCACTGGATCCTCACAGATGGGAAAAGTATATATATATTATTTTACCTTAAGGTGAAAGTGAACACTAGTTGTCAAAAGACTAGACGTGATTAGTAAAATATTGTGCAGAGCAAAGAAATCCTCGGATTTTTCAAAAGTTCCAAAATCAAGCTTTTACACAAAAAAAATCTCCAGATTGGATATGGAAGAAATTCTGTTCAGATATATGAATACTAGCTCATCTGTACTACATAATACTTAGAATATATAACCAAGTGTGAGTTCATTGTATAAAAGGGCTTAAAGTGTACATAGAGTATTAAAAAATATTTAGATTACTACAGTTGAATGTAATTATTATTTATGATGCCATTTTATGTATGCCACAGCACTTTTTTTGTTGTAAGATTCTAAGAAAAAGGAAAATTTTACCTTAAGAAAAGTTATAAATACCTACTTTATATTAAGGAAAGATTTTCCTTTCATGAAGGAAGATTTTTAATTAGTTAAATTTTTGAATAGGAAATTGCTGAAATGGATGAAGATATTTTGAAGTTGAAAAAAACTGTATCAAGTATGTGTAAAACATTTTATAATGAAATTTAAATTGTTTCATCGATAATGAATTCATAACAAATTGTCCCTTTTTTCAGCTAACAAACAGAGAAGAAGAAAACGAAAGGATGCTCATGCTTTGAATGATACAAGTAAAGCAGCTGACTTTGAAGAGCTAGAAAGGTACTTTTTTCAAAGAGTTTCTTGTGTCAAGTATTGACATAAACAATGCCATCATTATTGAAATTCAATTCGTCTTACATCTTACATGAATATTTAAGATTTCATGTTCTATCCAAGGATATAATTCTTCTACAGTTTTCCATTTTTCCCCTCATCTTTTCCTACCTTTTTATAAGCAAAACATCAGTAATTTATTAAAGAAAAAAATCTTCCGCAGAATCTTTTTAAAAGACTGTCTACCCCAAAGCCAAAATTGCTCGTTGAAAAAATTAAAGAGAAGTGGGAGATGTCCTTGGACAATTTGCTTCTCCAATCTGAATTGGCACTTGATTGTGTTTGGTGGAAGCATTCTCTTTTTTTTTTTTTTTCACTTTAATGAAATGTCTTACTGAACTGGTGACTAAGACTAGATGTTCAACAAACTTCATTATAAAATATATCGTTCCACATAATATTGATATATCATTATTTATTTATTGTTATTATGAATGAATATCATCTCTTTACATACTAACTTATCAGAATGACTAATTTGTAGGAATTTTTATTTATTATTATAAAAAAATTAATTCTTTCATTCTTCATTAAAAACAAAATAGCATTGTAATGTCTTTTAACAAATATTTAAAAAAATGCTTTGGATAAACCTTGAATCCAACATCCAGTGTCCTAAAAAATTAATTCTATGTATGAATAACAAATGTTTATTCTTTTTTTTTAAGCATTATTGTGTGACTTAATTTAAACATGAACTATAATTTTAACAATAGGTGAATTAAATAATTTAAATTAAAGTAGTTTTCATGCAATTTATTGTTTCAGAAGTCAAAAGGAGACAAAAAGAAAATAGTAATTTTAAAATGTGTATAACATAAATAGCAAACATTATCCATTGTAAGTTTATGTATGATATATGTATATGTATGTATAGAAATTTATTTTAGCAATTGCACAGCTGAAAAGGTTAGATTTTTAAAAAATTTAAAATTTCGCTTTATTTTATCCTGGGAAGTATGATTTGTACAGATAAAAAGAAGTTAGCAGCGTGTCAGTTCAGAGTGTAAAAGCAGAACAACAAAAGGGACCAAAAATGTTCTTTTTCAATGAGTTTTTGATCGGTATTTTTTTATACTTGTCAATTTAGGCAAATTAATTTTAGGTATATTTAAAAGAATCTAGTAAATATTCAGGAGTTTGAATGATAGTTTTTACATGCTTCTGAAAATACAGTCCAACTAATGGTCGATCATACATTGGATTTCATCCTTTGAGCTAAAACCCCTTTTCTCAAAGCTTGAGAACTTGTTTAATTATTCAGTTTTTAAGAGTGCATGTTAAAAATAATTAAATAAACAGTAGAATGGGATCAGGAAATAAGTAACCATTTTGTAATGAAGTTAATCAATACTAATATTAAAAATGTGAAAGTTTGGATGTTTTGATGGATGTTTGTTACTCAATCACTCCAGAACGGCTGAACGGAATTGGAGGACATTTAGCACAAAGATAGATTATAGTCAGGAATAGAACATAGACTACTTTTTATTCCAGTTCATTGAAAGTTTCATTTCTGATAAGAAATGAAACTTTCTTATAATACGAGGAAAGGTTGCCAAGTCGAAAATCGCCCCAGAATTAATAAACTCCGGTAAACTTGGGGGCCTGGGGTTTTTGGCCACGAGGAATCGATTGGCGCCGGTTTTGAAGCGCTACGGTCGAGCAGTCCGGAGTTACAGATAGGATATTTTCAAACTTTATTAGTTCGCCATAATGGCTACTTAAATTTTCAAGCGGTAACGTGCTGCCATCTATAGCCAATATGGCGAACGAATAAAGTTTTATGTTTATGCTGTTATAGGTTTATAATATGTTTCTTATGTATGTATATATGTTTGGTTTTTCTAAATAAATTTGTCAAAAATATTGAACTTCAACGCTCTTCAATCTTTAGCTTTACTTTACCTTTGTATAGAATAGTTCCCTTTCCAAACTCTAACTTTGTTTAGAATGTATTGTAATCATCATACAGTTCAAACTCGCGACTTTGACTAATTACCATGTTTGACTCATCTGTAAGTTCGAAAAACATATTTTTCACATAATGCCTTTTCTGTGATAGATATCTCAAAGACACTTTGAACTAGGTTGGAATTCAGTAACCAGATTTCTAGCAAATTTGAGCAAAATACGTTCAGAAAGAATCTGTTCCGATGTTTGAATATGAACTGAAATGATAACTACAAAACGTAGAGATCATGGTAGTATGGATAAAATTTGTTACACAGATTTAACATCTATAGTGAAGATACCTATCAAATTTTGAGCCATGTCCAATTTAGGATCCTCCATCTGCAGGTCTGTACTTTCAGAAGGCTGTAAAAACAATAATTCAAAATAGCAATTTAAAAATACAAAATATGGTATGTGTTTTGTAACTACAATTCTAAATCTGTGTCAAATTTTGTTTCCAATCGGTTTGTAAAAATACTTCCAATTCAATTTCCGGATAATATTAATCACAAATCAGGAATTAATCACCAACCAATTTGCCAAGGACCATTCCGCAAATACAATAAAATTGCTAAATTCACTTGAGTTAAAGTTTCTCTATTTATAACATTTCTAGCTGCTATTCCAAAACGGCTTGCTCAGCCTTTATGTCTAGGCGTAAGAGGTCATTTTAAATCTAGTTCTATCATGATAATTTTGAAAATAAATAAATAAATCCAAAAATTACATATTTACTCATACGGATTAAAATAAAAGCATGCAGCTAAAATTAAGTTCATTTCGTCCATGACGAATGACATGATCTTCGACTTCTATGACAGTTTTATCTGGGCTCCAGTCCTTAGAGTAGGACTATCCCCTTATTGAAAGTGACTTAAAGACTATCGCGTTTAATATTTTAAAGGCATTAGCACACGAAAAAATTATCTTCGGCACTTTCCGTCAGCAAACGACAAGGAAAGTGACGTCACTTCAAAGTTTCACATGATTGGTTGAATTTCGTTTGCAGACAATATTTCCTACAGCATTTTCGAACTGGTTCGAAACAGTTGTGGATTATGAAACTCGCTTGACCGGTTTTTGAGGGTAGAAACGGAAAAATGCTGGTGAAATTTCACCATGTGATAAGGCCATAACATGAACTGGGATATTGTATTGAGAAGGTAGAAAATTTCACTTTCAGGTTGAGGGCGAAGCTCGTGCTGCTATTGGCTGTTGGGACTCGTACAATTAGTGGTCGATGTGCTATTGGCTGATACATGGTGGATGGGTGCGTGGTTATGCTGCCGAGAGTAACATGGGTCTTCGCGATATTTTTCCTCTTTGCAGGGGAATTTAATATTGTGTCAAAGAAAAATTATTAATCAGCATCGTTGTTAGGTGTGAATTAAGTGTTAATTAGATAAGGATAATTAGAGGAGGACGTTTTGGGGTCTTTTAATTTTAGGGTTAGGGTTGTAAGTAATAACATGATCTTCGTTCTTCTCTTGTCCTTATATGTCCCATCAACTTTCTCTTCGACCCTCTCTTAATTTCATCCCCTCGGGTACCACGTGACTTTTGAACTCCTGGTTGATTTGAAACCGTCGTTGGGAACAGAGGAGCAGGCCTTACAACTTGAAAAGTTAATATATTTCATAACTATTATATGTCATTACCATACAAGCGATTTCTGCCTTAATCAAAATCCACGATTTTTATAACATGCAATTTTGTTACACATATTATATGCTGTGGTGCAATGTAGATTATTATGATCTGTGCAGGAAGCAACAGGACTTATGTTTTCAGGAACATTTTTTTAATGACCACATTCACTCACGGAACAAAGACAAGACATTCACGCGCACAGCTTAACTGTACAGTGCCACATTCTGATTACATTCGCAATGCACAATGCATTATAGAATAGCATATGGGATAGCTTATCATTAATCGCCATCTAGTATCCAAAAGAAGATAAGAGTTATGTAACTGCTACAATGCATTATTTATACAGTTTTGGATAATTTCTTCATTAGAGAATAAGCGGAAAAGTTCTGGAGAGAACACACACGCTGTTCAGAGACTGCAAAGATATTTTTAATGATTTTCTCTGGAATTGATTTTTTTTCCTTTGTGACGAGGAATTTTCTTTCCTCTCTGCATGTTGGAAGAGAAAGGTAGATTCCTTTCCATCTGAGTCATTACTTATGAATTCCTTCCAATACATAGCCAAAAACTATTAGGAATAGTTTTCATCAAATATTCTTCCTTTAATTATTTCACCTTGTACAAAACTGTCAATCTTAGTCAAGGCGACGAATACACTGACTTTCATCAACGACATTCAAAATAGTTGCAATTTTCAGATTTGGTGATGGTTACAGATCTTTAACATACGTCTGTGGTGACGTCTTAATAAGCCAGTAACAGCCACTAGATAGGAGCGTTCGCTTTTGTCGAATGGGTAAGTTACTGGACTTCAAACCCAAACATCGCAGGATCGATCCTTGGCGGAATTCGACCTCCACATTGGCACAATTCCGCCAACACCACCGCTACACATCTAACATTGTTACTGAATCTGTTTTGAGAATACGTTTTTAGACGTCTTTTTTGCAGACTCATTCACATCAAAATTTGATGGGAAACTAAATTGCAGGGGGAAACAACGTAATGAAATTCAGTGATTTGATTTAAGTCATTGCGTTATGAATTATTGCGCTTACATGCCTGAAAGCGTATGGACCGAAAGATCGTCAACTGCTTGATTTAGTTCAAAATTCGTTACAAATTTCTACTTAAACCTGTGTACCAAATTTTATTTACATAGCTCTTAGTGTTTTGTAATTATTGAGTGCATTTATACTCAAACAATCGGATTAACAGACTTCCTCTGAAAAGAATTTACTCACTGTTTCATAGAAGTCTATAAATTTGGTTACCTACCATACAAAATTTCATTTTAAAACTTTTTAAAGTTATTCTTGTCACAGGTGACTGATTAACCCATTTATGCCTACTGACCTATTTTTGGAACACCCCTCACATAAAAGTCATTCTTATTATATTTTTTACCTAACATATAGAAATTTCATGTAAAAATTCCAATTTTTTTATCTTAGGCATAAATCGATTAAAAAACTGCCATAGAGCCAAAAATATGTTTTTCTGACTTGAGAACGTTCAGAAATAAAGATTTTAATCAAAATTCCGAGTTTGAATTTTTTTTTTTTTTTTTAAAGAATTAAAATACCTTTTTTGTCCGTCGTATACAATAAAAAATTAAGTGAAAATGAAATATGACTTATTGAAGCAAGCGTATGTAATGCTTATATTGATATCAAATAATTGACTATTTTAGCAAAATAAATATTATAAAAAATGATATGCAAATATAGGCTTGTAATGAAGTTTATATTATTCCAAAGATTCTAGGAAGTGCAAAAAATTTGTATTAGTCAGCAATAATTTTTTTTTTCACTTTCTTATAGATTTTAAAATAAAACCTCTATTTCCCAACATGAGCCATTAAGGGTCACCATAAATAACATCGAGTAATAGCGCACGACCACTTCGCATCTTTACTCTTTTCATTTGATTGCAATTTTGTTATTTTCAGAATGTATTAAAAATGATTGCTTTTGCAGGCTTGAAGAAAACAACAAGAAAGTTGCAGATCGCGTTCATCTTCTTTCAGGGATTATCCAATCCTTAGTTCCTTACGCTGGAACCAGGTGGCTGGAAGATTCCGATATGTTGGACATGATGGAAGAATGTGGAAAAGTGTCCAATTGCCGCTTTGACGACGTAGCTGAAATTAAGGCACTTTTGACAAGTGTGTGTTCAGTCAATTTGTGAACTCAGTGTGGATCATTATGTATATGTACATGAAGAACACTCATTTAAGAACATTGATTTTAAAACTGCACGCTTTTTGTGTGTGTTATTACATTAAAAAAACTGGTTTGTAATTTGTTTGCTGCAATCTTTCAGGAAAATTTAATTTATTACTTATAATTACTTTTTTTTTCTATTTCAATTTATGCTAATGCATTCTGTAGCTTCAGTCAATTATTCATTGTAAAGAATATATAAATAAATCAAATGTAAATTGTCATGCCTTACTAAATATTTAAATGTTCAGATTGACAATGTGTAAAGTACTTTTGATACAGAGTGCGGAATTTTATAGAATTGCATTTTATTTTTATATTTTAAAAAATCAAATACACATTGAGGAGCCATGAAAATGTTATTAAAAATAATCTACAATGTAATTTCACTAGCTCTTATTTCATTTTTTAACTCAACATGTCATGTGTTTTTGTTTCAACCACTCAATCATTGTAAAAACATTTTTTTAGATAATAAATTTGTGGAATGATTTAAAATCTTGTATAACTTATATTCCATTTGTTCACCAAACAGTACAATATATTTTTAGAAACACCGGTTGCTACTTGTAACTTTCTGTTTCATCGTTACCGATTATTACCTAAGTTTATAAATCCTTCATTTTCCAAAGCATCGTATTTTTATTCATCACAAGAAAGGAATATTATTGGAATAGCTTTTATTCAAAGAATGATTAGGAACGTATCTGCTTTCACAGAATTTTATGAATGCCTATTGCTGCAGTTGCATAACTTTTTTCTTCTCTTTTGGATACTAGATGGCGATGCCTGATAGGCTATCCCATAATGCATTGCAATCAGAATGAGATGTGGTGCTGTACTGATAAACTGCACTTGTTAATGTCTTGTCTTTGTTCAGTGTGTGATTGTGGTTATTAAAGAAATGCTCCTGAAAACATAAGTCCGGTTGCATCCTGCACAGGTCATAATAATCTACATTCTACCACACTATTTATATTGTTACCTTATGATAAATGAAGATTAAGATTTTTGACACCTATTTATTCTTGCTTGCAGCACCATTCAATCTGTGGCGTTAAAAAGTGGAGAAATACTTATTTACCTAACAGAAAATACTACGAAACTAGGTCTAAGAATTGTTTGCCAACAAATTCTAAATTCCTCTACAGTTTTACGTTTTTTTTAGGGAATTAATTCAACGTTGAAAGGAAGAGATGCTTACATCTAAAAATAAAGCAAATTCATGAAATGCGCGCATCCTTCTTCAATTTATCCCTCAGTGAGATAGAATCATCGAAAAGTAGTCGTCTCAGGATACCGAGAGGAACTGAATTGAGTTGTATGTTTGGTACTATAGCCATATTTTACTAATCTGCATTAAAGTCTAAAAGAGCTGATTGTCTTGTAATGTTTTTTAATAATCTAATATTAATTTAGTTATATACACCTTTTGATATTCTGAAGTTAATTATTTCAATAAATTTAAACAAAAATAAATAGCATTCACACCTTTATTTATTGAAGTACAGACAAGATCTAAACACTGCTTTTTCTTTTTATACACTCCTTTGAGCTTAAATAGATTATCTACATTTCTAAAAAAAATTTGGGTTTGAACTTGAAAGGGTAAGGTATCACAAAGACTTACAGAAAAGTATAACGGATAGAGATATCTATGAAAATTATTCGGGTTGAGATAGAAGGTGTTGGTCAAATTTGGTTCTAAAGTACCTCTATCAGCAGCTAAATTCCACCTCTCATGCAGTAGAAACTATACATAAATCAACACATAAATACTGGTCAACTAGCTTTTGACAAGTGCATTTGCTGGAGGGAGGAGTTAGTAAATATCATTCATTAAAACTCAAACAAGTCTTTTCAATCCAATGATAGGATCCATAAGATTACCCGAGCTGCTGTGGCCCGGTGGTAAGGTCTCGGCTTCGGAACCGGAGGGTTACAGGTTTGAGTCTCGATTCCACCGAAGAACCGTCCTATAAGGGGATCTCTTGCACATTAAATCTGTCAGGCGAAACGTCCTCCCTCTAGTGTGGTGTGGCATGTAGAGGGGGGTGCCAGTGCAGGTGTCGTCCTTGTCACCTGACCGTGGTTCAAAATGACGAGGTCCGTCCCAAAATAGCCCTCGTGTTGCTTTAAAACGGGACGTTAATTTAACTAAACTAAACCATAAGATTGCCCTATTACTAGATATGCTTGAAAAACCGTTTCTAATAAATTTAGTCACCCTCCCCCTTCCTTGTGATTTGTTTACACTTTTGCTTAGAATTTAGTACTGAATTTTTCATACAAACTTTTTATTTTGATAAATAGATGAAATTAGCTTAGCCTATAAAATAGATTAACAAAGGAATAGATATTCAGATTTTTAAGATTTAAAAAAAAGTTACAATTTTTTGAAGATTTATACAATAGTTATAATAAGCTATTAGATTTTCTGACAATTTTTATTTTACTTTAACAAGGCCTAGCAACGTTATTGCACAAATTTTATTCATTTCAAGGCTTCGAATGACCACCTTTATATCCAATGCAATCAAAATTAGTTGCATTTACATCCCGGTAATACCACAATATTTGGGAAGTATTCAACGTAAATTCCGTTTAAGGTCAATATTCCGTATTTGTAAAATCACGCCTTTGGCGGCGGAGCATCGTCCCTTGGTGCATTCTATAACTATTCCAGCCTGGCAACCATGTAACACCCCAGAACAGTTCTCAAACTGTCTCGCAACGCACGCAAAAATAAAACGCTGTTATACAGTCCACTTTTTCTTTTCATCTACCCACGCACAGTCAACTATGGCATTAACAATATTCAGAAGGCATTGGTTCTGTAAAATCCTGTCACAAAATACCAAGTTTTAGCTTAACAGTTCATTTAATTTGAGATAATTGTGTCAAAAAATTAGTTTGATTAATTTTTCATTTCTCACATTATGTAATCAAATGAAAATAATATTGGAAATTCTAAATTAATCTA
>JAPMOQ010030805.1:45405-60514 GCA_026543055.1 Argiope trifasciata
TCGTATTATAGTATTAGATTTATTTTATAGAAATCTTAGTGTAAGCGTTTTTTTTTCTTTAAATTCAAATTTCATTTTAAACATAAAATCGAAAAAAAAAAAAAAAACACCCTTAATTATTAATTTAAAAGAATAATCCGAAATTAGATATACAAGTGCTTATTCCTATCAAATTAAATTAGCAATTAAGCATTTGGAAACATTTCTAGTATGACTAACTGTTGGAATAATAGAAGGAATAACGGCGAAAAAACTACTTTCTACAATATCTGAACATATTAGTACAAATGAATGTAACAAAATCTTCTATTTTACATATTTCAGTATTGTAAAATAGTGTTGTTTTTCAATTTTTTTAAAGATATTATATGAATATGACATAATGCTATTTCGAGAGTGTAACTCGCAATGAATGAGATGTAGTTCTCTTTCACGAGAGGAAAGATAACTACTCGATACTTGATCGTATCTGTGCAAGTTTTATTCTCCAAACTTTGGTTTTAATGCGGGGTTCAGAAAACAAAACTGGAAATTTCTCTCCCTCCTAATGTGATAAATAGAAACAATGTGAGAATATTTATTGAACTTAACCCAATTAGCACAAACTGCCCAACAACTTTGTTACAATATTAGCCGGTATTCAGTATGCGAATAACATCGTAGAGATTTCTTGCAATATCTTACGCTAATTGGAAGCAGCCGCAAATCACAATCCCCTATCAGGGTAAAAATATATGCTAATTGATCAAGAGAAGAAAGGGAGACTCTTTTATAAATATACATTTTGGGGTTAAAGAAAAAAAAAAAGTGTTTTGAGCAATTAGAAAAGGGAAAAGAAGCAGAATTTTTTCCTCTTCGAAACACAGATTGTCTGTAATCTATCTACCATACCAAATACCATAAAGGATGGGATGATTATTTTAAAAATATATATGATAAATATTTTTAAAGTGACAATTTTAGGCAAGTACTAATAATTCTACTGCAATTTGCTAATCGCCGTCCAATAATTTTATAATTGTGTTGCTTGTTGGAAGTATTTACTTTTAAAAACACATATTTAAAAGAAATTATAATAGAAAAAAGGAAGACATTTATTAATATGAATTAAATAAAAGTTTTTGGATTAGATATACAGTATTAATGATAGCAAAAATATTTGTTAGTAAAATATTTGTGGATTTCATCTCTTCATCAGTAATAATGCTCATAAACTTTGTCCAAAAGCGGGCTATTCCTTCCACCCTGTGTCTTTTAAATAGCATTAGAACTGAAGTGAACTAAATAATTTCATTTTTTTTCAGAACTGAAATGAAATAATAAACTTCATTATCAATAAAAGGTGATTGCTCTCGACATTTCGCGATCAGTTTGATTAGTTAGGGTTAGTGTTTGACTGTTGTTACGTTGAAGCTTGTTCCAAAATATTTTTTCAAAAATGAATGACCGGACAACAGAACCTGGAAGTAGTACACCTTTAAATGTAGAAGAAGTAGCTGTGAAAACACATGAAATACCTTCTCATCACGATTCTTCCACCATCGAAACGCGTACAAATGCAGTTAACGGACTGAAACGTAAAAAAGGAAGACGCAAATCTGGAACGAAAAAACACCGAGCAGGCAGAAACCAGAAGCGGAAATATAAACCTTACCACAGGTTGTCTTTTGCTGAGCGACAGAAGGTGGACGAGCGCAATGCAAAGAGAAATTTTCGAAAGCGCCAATTTTTACGTTCTTGTGGTGTTTCTCTGGCACCTCAAAATACAAATCAGTTCCTATTTGATGACCGCGTAATACGGAAATCGGAAGAAGTGGACAATTCAGATCCGAGTTCTCTGAGTGAATATGACGGTAGTAACTCGGAAGGTGATGATTTCAATGTCATGTGGCATAGAGAAAAACGTCAAAGATTTGAGAGAATGACCCGTGATGAACTTATTGAGTGGTTTATGAATCTGGAAGATGAAATAGTGGAAGCTGAAAAGCGACTGGAAGAAATGACCAAAATTCGCATCTATCAGGAGGAAGTGAAAAAATATGAAAGTGCCAATGCAGAATTTGTATATATGAATGCTAGACTTACAAAAATTTTAGAAGACATGTCTTGCAAAGGTGAAAAAGATATAAATAAAAAAGATCAGCCTATTGAAAATGACTTATCAGCAGATATTAATACTGCAGAGTAACACAGCCTGAGAGCATCATATTCTATGTAATTATTTGAAATCTGTAGTACTTGTGATTACAGATCCAATTGTGTGGACTTACATTTGTAAAATGGTATGCTGACTAATGTATAAATTTAATGCTAGAAAAATATGTATGCCTCATACATATTTAAGCAAGCTGTATTTTGAAGAAAAATCTTACAAGATAAATACTAAAATATGTAAATTACATATTTTAAAAGATATGAATGAAAGACATTCATCAATCTTGAGCATTTAAAAATATATGCAATATTCTTAACAGAGAAAATTGTGCAAGGACATTCTAACAAGAGAAAGTGAAAATCTGCTTATGTGAATGTATGTTAGGAGATCTGGATAAATATTGATACTGTTATCCTTATGGTAAAGCTAGAGTTTTATAAGTTAAAACTAAAGGTGTTATTTTATAATATTTCTTATTCATATTTTCTATTAACTTATTTTGAAATTAATTTTTTAATGGTTAAATATATTTAACTATTTTTATGCTTTTGTTTGAATTAAATATTAGATTTTCATTCAATATTTTCCTTACAGATTAAGAATGAAATTTTTTTGAGGCTTCTTTTATAAATTCTTTGGTTAGTGAAAATTATTTATTTTTGACATAATCGCTAAAGTTACATCAAGAATTGTAATTGGATAACTAAGCAGTTTGGAATACGTGAAAAGTATTCTTTTTAACAGAAATTCACGGGAGAAAAATGAAATTGTATTTATATTTAAAAAAAGTTGAAATATTTGTCAGTAAAAAAAAAAATCGTGAATTTTTTTTAAATGTTTGGAATTGGACAATAATACAAGTAAAATATTGTTAACAGAATATATATTTTATTTTGTAAGATTGACTCATTTTGGTTGCTGTTAAATAGATGGAATTTAATTCGCATTTATGTTGTATTTTCTTTTGATTTTTAAAGAAAAGAGTAAATTACTGTAAATAAAACCTGGCAGTTTAATAATTTTTTTAAAAATTGGTTTTATCTGTTTCTTGCATTCAAATTAATACTAATAACCGATATATGTTAATGTTTACCAAATGGAATACATTTTGAATTCATCTGAAATTTTTAATTGGTTTTTATTACAAAAAAAGTTTAAGAATATTCAAACATAAAAAAAAAATCTTTTTGAACTTATTTATGCATTTTTCTTGTATAGAGTATAATTTTGTACAGTTCTTCCAATCACCCAAGACCTTCTTGTATTGGAAGTACAGATCATACCACATTCAATATACCACCACCATTTGGGTGAGTATAATCTGGTGATATGATTTTAATTTGTAAAGTTTCAGCCATTGACCAGTTATTGTATGTATTTTGCTATATTAGTAAGTTAACATTTTAGAGATAGAATAAATCAGTGCAAAATATATTCTCTAACAGTTTGTATGAAATGTTCTTGCCTATTTTATTCTCTTTGCATGCTTAGAGAGTATATTGAATTTAGTTAAGAGATAAAATTAAGTACAATTAAAGTATTTAAAATGTCTACTTTGCATTTTCTCAATTATATGTAGCTAGACTACTTAAGTCTTCACATGCTCCTAATACTATATTGAATGAAAATTTGTATTAAATTTAAAAATAAAAAATTCGATAATGTAAAATGTAAGGTTTAGAGACAAAAATGTTAGAAAAAAAAATTAAGAAAAATTGATATTTTACTTTATAATGTAATGTGGTTATTCTTTAGTGTGACTACGTATGTGTATTATTTTGTTAACAATAATCAAGTATTTTCCCCATTGTATTTCCCATTAAATTTTTATAATTTTCAAAAATGAATTCATTATTGAATAATGCTGTTTTGCGCATGTAAAAATAAAATTGTTTAAGCTTGATTTAAAATTTTCATTAAGAGGGGGACATTGGTATGAAATGGATTTATTGCTTTTCATGATTTTAGTATATCATTTTATTATATGTTTTCCTTTGATTTGTAATCAGTACAGTGCATTTTTAAATTTAATAATATTGTTTCTGAACTAAATATTAATAATTTTAAGTGTTTTTATATTTTAAAAAATTACATTAGTTGATAAATTGTGCTTTTTTGCTCATAATTTCCATTTAATTATGAATACATATTGTCATAATTTTGTTCTAAACATGAAAAATGTGGGAAAAAAAGTAGTTTGTTTTATCTAAAATGTTTATCTTGTTATTTTGTTAGATTAATAGGAATTGTTTGAAGACCATAAATTATGTTGAATATCTGATGCGTTCAAACAGATTTTAAAAAAGAGAGTCGTGGAATATTTAGAAAAATATCTAAAACTGATGAGAAATATTAAATTTTAGAAGTTTTTTTCAAGATCTTCAATATTTTGATTACTAAAATTAACCAGTAACACTTGTATTAAAATGTTCTAAATTTTTATCAAATTTCTGATTAGTTGATGGCTTTTGAATTTATTTATATTTTTTTTATTAGGTTTATACTTGGAGAAGCTGTCAGATTTTATTGACATAATTGAGGTTGCAGCTGTAAAATGTCCCGATTTAAGTTTTTGTTATTTAATAATATAAATACTGACAAAGTGTGTTGTTGATCAAATTAGTTTGTTGTTGTGCTGTATTTCAATTGTATGAAAACATGTATGATCATATAAATAGTAATCCAAGAAATAGAAGGATATGGTAAGTTAAGTAAATACAGATAGCTTGTTTTTATCAGAAATTCTTGCATAATTACTGTTATTGACCATTACAAATAAATATATATTTTTTCATTTATATGTAAGATTCAAGTTATATATTCCTTCTAAGATGGCATGCGTTGAATGTAAGTTTTGAAGTATGTAAAATTTGTAATGTTATTCCTTGGATGATATACATGTAGTTAAATTCATTGCTGTATTTTAGCTGTATAAAAATTCAAATTTTTATTTGCCTTTTTCTTTCCATTTCTTATAGTAGCTAATTGAAATTAACTTTTTGCTTTCTATACTTGGAAGGGAAAATTTTCAGAAAATAATTAAAACTCTTAGTTCAATGAATTATATACAAAATTAGTTTTTAATACTTTATTTTAGTGTAATACCAGCATTAATGCAGAACAAATGTGCAGTAATCATCTATGATATTATATTGCAATATTTAATACATTGTAGCTTATATTCTTTTTAGAAAATGTTAAAAATTCATCCAAGACTTGTTCTTGGAAATATTTAAGATAATGGAATTAGTACCAAATTTTAAAACAATTTTTTTTACCATCTTTATTTTTATTTAAATACAATTTATCTAGTTTTATTGCTAGGAAAAATACATTGATTTAAATTATTTTTACATCAGACATACTAGTATTTCATTATTAGTATTTAAGTTGGAGTTAAGTATTAAGTTAGTATTCATTATCCTATCCTGAAGTATAGTTTATATTAATTTTCAAATGTTTGTTCTTAAGGCAAAATAACATGTTTTCTTTATATAAAATCGTACATTGATTTAAAATTATACAATTATATATTTCTTCATATTCAAAATATTCTTTACATTATAAATCTGTTTTAATGATATTGCTATGGTTTGAACCTCTAATCTTACCTTTAGAGCTAGTCATTTTATTTACTTAGTCTTTCTTGCTTAAAACTAGTCATGTTTATTTGTTTTTGCTTCTTTAAATCTAGTCATATGTTTCTCTGATCTATTTTGCTTCTTTAAATTTAGTCATGTTTGTAGTATATATGTGCATATCTTTATCTTCTATGGCAGTATGTGCAACTTGTAATGTTAACTGCAACTTATAATCTGTAGAGACATTTCCATGTTTGAAATGAAGAGCATATTAAACAAGCAGTCATTTAATTTGGTTTAATAGTATTAAACTGAATTGTTAGCTCTTAATTTTATCTGTAATTAAATCTTAGTTATCCGGAAAATTTTCCCTGATGTTTTTTTTCCCCCCTTCAGAATTTTGTACTAATTTTCATATGAAGTTAAGACCACTTTTTTCAATTCATTATGTTAAGAATTTTTATTACAATTAACATAGTTGAAGCTTAAACAATTAATATCTTTGATAGTAGCTTTAATCCTTTTATCGTTATAATTTTAAAGAATAGTTTATTATCTACTTTATAGCTTGATTTGTATAGTTATTTGATTTATAAATAACATAAATTTAGGCTATAAATAATCTAGAACAATTCAAGAAAAAGGCAATATTTTTTAATGCTATTTTAGCCTCTAAATAACTTTTGAGGAAGGATTATTTTGCTAACTGTCATTTCTGCAATAAATATATCTTTTTATGTATTGCAGAAAATGATTTTCACTATATCTTGAATATTAAACAATTTGGTGTTTAAACAATACTTCCATGTTATGTTGTTTTCTAAAGATTATTAAAATTGTGCGAGATATTTAATTCTTTCTTATAACTGAAATTGCAATTGTTTTTTGAAATATATTGGCCAATATTATTAGTGTAGTAATTTATTTTCTAAGGAAATGAATAGGTTTTAGTGAGCAAGTTGCCATTATTATTCATTATATATATTAATTTATCGTACCATTTTCTAAAAATTGCTTTGTCCTTTTATCCAAAATACTATTGCTCGCAGTTTCAGCAATGAACATATTAATCATATGAGTGAATTGGATACTTATTTAATAGGAACACTGTTTTTATAAAAATACTTTTAAGAATGAATTACTAAAGGTGGTTTCTATGTTGTTCATGCAATTCAAAACAATGTTGCTATTTTGGCCATGGTATTACCTGGTCCTAAATAAACTTGGATATTTTGGATTTCTGGTGTAAATAAGAGTATGGATGTTTCGGTTATTTTTGAATTTAGCATTCCAAACGCACAATTATTTGGATCTTATCGCTTTCTGGTAAAAAAAATATATATTTTAATGTGAATGAGCTGAACCTTTTTATTACATTTAATTAATAATATCACTGAAAGCTTAAGAATTCTTTATCTATATGTTTAAGAATACATACATATAAATACAAGTTATCTGTTTTTTGAAATGAATATGAGAAGTGTAGAAAAATGGGTTTCAAGGTTTAGATGATTAAATTAGATTGTGAAATAGGCCTCTGTTGTAGACAGGATATTTTTACTGGTTAGGAACAATGAGTGTATATATTTATTAATGGCAAAATATATTAATGTACTTTATACTTGTGAAAAAATATTTTAATTAATGAATGTTTTTAAAACTAATATTATGTCTTTTCCTGTGTCATTATAAGCAACTTGATACTGTACATAAAAATGCTGCTATTAGATTGTCCCATTTTTTTTTTCTTGTATAATATTACATTAAATCACTTCATATTATTTCTAATATTTGGAAATGATTTTTTGTTTTGTTTTTTACGTGTTTTGTATAACAAGTGTACTATGTTTGTATTGTTTGTATATTGCCTATCCAAGTTAATATGATAATCCAGTATTAAACTGTCATAAAACTTATTTATTTCATTTTTATTCATATCTTCCTCTATATTCCTTATTATATTTTTGTTTTCCTGTTATTTTCTGTAGCATAATTTTTAAAATATATAAATGTATAAATCATTTTAAACTTTTATAAGATATTAATATTGGTATTCACCTATGTTAAAAAGATAAAGCTTTCAAACATACTTAAAGCATATTTTACAATGCAGAATTATGTTAAAAGGAAATATAAAGGCTGGTTATCTAATCACTGTTAGAAAAATAGCCAGATAAATTTTGAAAAATTATAACATTGGTTTTCTGTTAAATTGAGTTTTTTAGAATGCGACATTACTGAAATGTCTCATTTTATGGCCAATGCCGTTTGTAAATATATCCCATCTAAATATTTTATTAATGACCCCAAATATATTTTTAAGTCATGAAAATTGTAATGCTAGTTCATGGTTTATATATATATATATAATATATAAAGAAATCAATTGAATTTAATAGAAAAAAATTACTGATTTAACTATAGTATAATATTTACATTCTTGTTTGATCATTAGTTTTAAAGAGAAATTTTAAATCTGGTATCTTAGATTACAGTTAAAACTGTTCCGATATATTTACTACAGGGTCGCACTATCATTAAAATTTGTCACATTTGTAATTTTCTTGTTTATTATAATTTATGTAGGATGTTTTTGAAATTAAATTTTTTAAGCTGTTCAGGTTTAATTTTTTCACCTAGTAGCTTATTTATGAATTTGATATGTTAATATCAAAATCTCTTTGAAATTATGTTTTATATTCCGAGAATTTTCATAAATTTATTTCTCCGAGATTAAAAAAATGTATTTGTGGTTATTTCATATTCATTTGTGTTTCATAAACATTATTGTATATTAATTGTTTGTATATCTGTATATTCAGTCTACTTCACTAATAAATTAGAATTTTTAGCTTGGTTTCTTATCTCTTTGTCTGAATATCAAACCAATGTTTCATCTTTTAATATTGCTTTATAAAATCAGTTTATTTTAAAAATATTTTTTGAATGCTAATGTCTTATTAACTAATTGCAAATAATTTCTAATTGGGAATAAAAATTAATGGAGCTATTAGCTATTTAATTGAGTTGTTTCTTATAGAATTTTTTTTTCAATACTGTTTACTGTGGATGAAGTGTATTGGATATATTAGGGAATATTTTAAGACAATCAAATAGTGGAGAATCGGTATCTAATTCTTGGTGAAATTTTTACGTCATATCAAATAAACAGAAAAAAAAGGCATTTCATAATTGTTTGATATTTTTAGTCTGATGATCTGGGTGAACATCCTTGACTGCTAATGAAGTACTTTATCTTCAATATCAGACTTTCATCTTGTAGATTTAAAAAGGAAAAATTGCATACAAGTTAAAATATCTTACACAAAATTTTAAGAAATATAAATATTTATATTTCAATGTTATATATATTTACTTTGGTAAATTCATTTTAACAGTAAACTGAGTATGATGAAATATTTCAACGTAAAACAAATGGAATACAAGTTCATTATCTGGTTAACTAATTTTATACATAAGTTAATAATAAACATTTGATTGTGACTTCTTCCTATTAGTACCTTCAGGGTATTATTAAAATTTCCTTTGGTGGAAAGAACTTAGAAGCTGCAAAAATCAAGAAAGGATGCATGTTCAACACATTGTTATTCGGCCAGATAGACAACTTAATATGAAGCATCTAATTTTAGTGTTTAATTCTCTCAAATTGCTAGTCATTGAAGGTTGGTT
The DNA here is from genome assembly GCA_026543055.1 of Argiope trifasciata. Lineage (NCBI taxonomy): Eukaryota > Metazoa > Arthropoda > Arachnida > Araneae > Araneidae > Argiope > Argiope trifasciata. Next base: position 54,832 of record JAPMOQ010030805.1, read on the forward strand.
ACATTAAATTTTTCAAAAGACTATATTCAAAATGCTTCTAGTGTCATTGTTTAGGCTGCTCAAAAACTAGCTACTGAGGGATTTCACATGCCTCTGTTGTGTAGTAGCTGATCGCGAAATCATTGAATATTCATTTAAGGAGAAATGTGAAAACTGTAAAAGAGAGAGTTTTTTGTTCATATCCTGCTTGAAAAGTAGTTAAAAAGTCAATGTTAGAGAGAAGGTGTCATTTCTTGAGTTCGGAGCTTTTACGTTTGTGCCTGGAACCAGTTACGCTTTCATTGTAATGGGATTATCTAAAATTGTGGATATCCTGTTACAATCGAGGTTAACGAGCAGACATTATTTCCTGAAGCTCAGAGCTTTTGTATCTGCTCATGGAACTAGTTACGCTTTCTTTGTATAGGGATAATCTAAAACTAGATATCCACTGCGATACGGAAGGTTTCAAATCTGGCTCTGAATCTAATGATTCAATCACAATTGCTGACTGAATTTACCAATCTCTTAATGCTGCTATTACAAATACAATACAAAAAGACACAAAACCTGCTTCTGAAAAACCTCTGGCATTCGCATGATGTGATAGTTATGCTTACACCTGATCATCCATAAATAGACGTGAAAAAAATTATGCATGAGGTCGAAAGTGTGTTGCTCTGTGACTTGCGATTCAAGCCTTAGTTTATAAAGGCTTTCCATCAATATTTGGCACGCCAAATAGTTTGATCATTTCTGGCGATACCGTTTCGGTCAGTGGTGGCGCGGGAATCAGCTACACACAAGTCCTGATCACCTTTTAATTTATCCTTCTGAGAAGGATGATGAATTTACCATGATTTTCGATGTTTTCTCCAGCTTTTAAACCATGGTCACAAATGACTTTTTTTCCTTACAAAGTTTCTTAATGGGTACTTTCTTTTCATGGATCCAAAATTATTGACATCAATTTTATTATTAACTAGTTTCTTCCTTCTTGTCTTGCATTTCAAGAAACGTTCTTGAAACCTGACTTTTCCCCCAAAAAACTTATGGGTATAATATTATCTGCTATAATGCAGCTACAGAAACAATTAAACCAGAAAGTATTTTGTTTGTTAATGTCTATATTCTGCAGTACACCTCTTAATTTAAACAGTTTCTTACAAGGTCACTTGCAAAGTCTGTTCCATATATTTATCCCCACGATACCATTAGGCAAAAAATGCTTAAAAAACGTAGTGGATTAGTTCCCCCTCACCTTTTTTGATTATTGGCGATTTCAATACGCATAATTCTTTTGGAGGTCAGAGAGTACAAGTACACTTGAGCTACAGATCGAACGGTTTATAACTTATAACTGTCTGCTCAATGGGGATGAAAAAACGTGTTTCAATGAATCCATACGGACCTTCCATAGTCTTAATTTGAACAGTGCTGAACTTGACTTTTGGAAGTGATCGCCATAATGTCTCTTCCCTTTGATTGTCTCTCATGTGAGTAGAGACTGTACGACTTCTCTATTTCAGCTTAAGACCGTCATATAGTTAGTAGAAATCACGAACTCTAGGTCTGCATTCTCGACATCACAAGAGCAAAATGTTATTGATTGCATTATGATTGTCGCTAATAACACCATTTTCTAGAAAGTTTCTTTCGCTTATGAAAATTTCGAAGACCGTTTTGGAAGGAAGCATGCCGTAACAGTTATAGAGAGCAAAACATATGCCACATGTACTCATCAACTGAAAACCTTAGTACTTGCCAGAGCCAATGCTTGTCACATTCATTGACATAATGGGAAAGTGGATCTAAGAGTCCTTCTATCTACAACTACATCCTTACTTCCAGCTAACTGATACGAAAGAAAGTTGAATCTGCATACGGGATTCACTAAGATTTCTTTCTTCTTGTACTAATGGGGTTATTTTCTCTCTGATAGATTTTGCTCATACACTTGGGATGTATTCACACAAGTGTCCGCTACCAATAATCATTCAAGCCTGCTTTTGTGACAGTAAAAATTCGCATGGAATGAAAGGTTTGAGTTTCACCTCTTGAAATTCTTTCCACACATTACCGAGTTTAAGATATGTTGGATTTTATTCTACGTCATTGGGTTTAGATTTTGTTTGATTTCAACAGTCTTAATCTCAGCAGTTTCAGAAAAATTTGTTACAGTTTCTTCCAATGATTTACCCTATTTTCATCAAGATCCAGTAGATTGGGATCATAGAGAAGTGTGAGAACGCCGCCCACTAACAAGTTCGTCGATGTTGCAGTGTAATCTTGGGAGCATCGGTAAGAAGGCAACTTTGTCAATCGGAGGTCCAACCTAGTGGATCATGTAATATTCTAATCTTTACTACGAATAAATATGAATGAATATGTGTGTGTGTGTTGACGATTCACACGCTAGAATGTATGACCTAGGTATAAACTCGGCACGTCTATATTTTGAAGGATAAAATATTAACCTATGAGCAGTTGTTTTAAAATTTTAATTAATTCAAAATTAACTAATTTTAATTGTTTAAAAATTATTGTATTTCTCGCAATTACATCGAAAATATAATTTGCTAAAAGTAATTTCTATCCCATTTTAAAAATCAAAAAATCATCTTTTAAATGATACCATTTAGTAGTCACATGAATGTTCTTTGAATTTTTCTAAATACTTTTTGTTTCAGTAATCTGAGACGTCCACTTTTCGGCGGTTCACTCTCATAAAAGGACGATACATGGGAGCATGGGCACCATTTCCGAATTTACTTTATTGTTAAATGTGAACATTTCACCTCTATTTGCCGAATTAAACGTACTGTAACGCATTCACAAAAGCACGGTTTAAGACTCCGTTGGCAAACAGTCTAAAGATATACGTAGTTTCAGTAACTTCCAATTATTGATTATATTGCTCCCTTGAATTTCAAACCTTTTTATTTTTAATTAATTTTTAATTACCTGACCTTCTTCCATTGTTGAAATCTAAAAAAGGAGAATTCTTTTTAATATCTGTGAATTTTACAAAATGGAAGGGGGGGGGGAAGTGAAGTTTATAACGTAGATGAACCATATATTAGCGTTTCAAATAGCGCCTTGATCTTTTGTAGCTGGTCTTTATTAGTGTTTCATGTACACAACACATGGCGCATATGTAGACAAAGTAATATATCTTTAATATCTGTCAATTTCAACATATCATGAATATGATCTAAGCGTTTTAAATGAAATTAAATATAATCAATATCTTGGTGAACCAGCTGGTCACCAAATTGAGTATTATGAAATAAAACAGTTTATTCCATTGAATTTTTCATTGATAATCCGATTGTTAACTTAATATATCGGATTCAAGATGAATATAAACAATTAGTGTCTTGACTTCAAAATCGGAATATATTATTTTTATTATGTTCTTTTCTCAATTACATTCGGAAATGTCTTCCAATTTTTTTGATTTTGTTAACTTACTTTCCCAAAGCAAATTCTCCTGACTCTAAATATATTATTTTTATTTTGATTACTTTCTCGATTAAATTATAATTCATTTTCGACTGTTTGAGCTCCTATTGGAAATCTTTCTTTCTCGTCAATAGGGAATTATTTCAAAGTGCGATTTTCTACCATATTCACGAATCAATATGGTTCTTCTACCACTTCGAGATAACGAAACTTTATATTAACCACTTACCTTTATTTTCTTTACTATCTAATAAGGTGACACCTTCTATTTTGGGAATATTTTCTTATTTTGATTCAAATGGAAATCCATTGAATACCTGACTTATTTATGTATTGAAAGTGATTGTAATATTGGGTTATAATTGTTCACAAGGGTTTATTTTTTGCTTACAACCAACAAAATTCAATGCACGTATGGCACTCAGGCAAAACAGTCAAGCTGTTAATAGAGTCGCCTGACTATTGAAGTTTACAAAAGCATGAATAAGTTCTTAGAAATTAAATACTAAATCATGAAATAATTCTATCATAATCGTGCATACTACGGAGCACTGTTCATTCAGCGTAGACATTAAATTCGACTAGCACGACACCTACATCCATATTTAATATGAGCCGCAAATTTCATTTGCATCTTTGTCAATACTCTAGGATTCTCAGATTGTTAAAGTATCTCAAATTTTATTGCAGTTAATTTCTACTTCACGGATATGTTTCATTTCTCTTTCGGCTTCATCAGAAACTTGCAATTTTACTCTTCGTTAGTTATTATTTCATTTTTTAGGTTTGATTGTACAAATGAATCATTGAATTAAACAGGTCACGGCAAAAGCATCAATTTATTTTTTGATCATTAAATAATATCGTTTGAATATAGCCTAAGAAGTTCATAAGTTGGCTCTTTTTCGACGAAAGCTTTTTGTGAATGTGATGGATTTATTTTAGCAGATTAGAAACCTCACTTCATGTCCTATTTTATTTCAATACAATTGCTGATATATTATCCTTCTACAACATTAAACAGATCGTCTTTTAAATATGATCTTTTAAATAAACCAACAGGAGGCATTCGTAGAAAGTTTTAAAATTTACTTAGTGTTGATATATAATATTAATCAATGACATTATTTAACATTGACATTCCTGATTGCTCAAAACACTTAAATGTTCAATTTGAATCAGATTCATTTTACACTATTTCTAGTTTTCACATGAACATGTCTTAAAAGGAGATCAGATAGAGACTGCGTGGTTCAAGACAAATATTTTATTTAAATGATGTACACAGCAATTCAATTAAAGGACATTCTTTCTCTAACATAGAAAACAAACTCTGCAACCCATCGGTGCAGCAATTCTTTTGATGTGAAGACTTGAAGAACTCTAAGCTAAAAGCACTTTCCATTCTTCTCCTTGGTGTCTTCATCCTGAGAACGTTCCTCCCACAATCGACACTAAACGAAGGTCTTGGGAAAGCTGTAGGAGATCTGTTTGCTTCTTGTTTCTGATAGACAGGCACCTTTCCATACTTAGATTCTCCCTCGAAGACTCAAGAAAGGGGAAATACTGTATACCAAGGAGTATTAATTCGGAAGCTAGTTAAACAATTCATTCTGTGAGGTAACAAAATACAGATTATATGTCGAAACATTCAGAAATGCACAGTGACCAATACAAAAAACAAATATATCAATATACTTTTTGATATATTAGACACACACACATAGTATTAAAAAAAGATACTGTATGCAATTTTAAATAAAAGAAATCTGAGCACATATTTTTCGTTACGACACATGCACACTGAAAGATGTCCCATCTGACAAAAAAAGGTATATTAAAAAGATAGAATGGTACAGAAAGAAATTAGTAAATGGAGAAATGTCGACGCATGCCGATCGCGCAGTGTCAGTCCCGAGCACGGGCGCCTCGTTCGTTCTATGCATCGACATATCTCATAATATATACATAATAAAAATACAATAACTAAAAAATAAATATGGACGGATGCATCCCCCTGGCGAAGCGGCAGTCTCCAAAGACGAACTCATCTCTCGGCTTCCATCTGAAACATATTAAAAAAAATATGGTACAGAAAGAAATTAATAAATGGAGAAATGTCGACGTATGCCAATCGCGCAAAGCCAGTTCCGAGCACGGACACCTCGTACTTTCTATGCATCGACATATCTCATATTATATACATAATAAAAATACAATAACTAAAAAATAAATATGG
>JAPMOQ010030820.1:0-75975 GCA_026543055.1 Argiope trifasciata
GAATTTAAAAAATGGGGGTTTTCGGTAGCAATTCGTTGTGTATTTCTAAACGTAACGCATTCTTTCATAAAGACGCCTTATATTTTTCAGATAAAATTTCGATTGGACATTATTTAATAAACACACTCCGTTGGAACATGATATCCGTTATATTTATTCATAGATCAATTATCGATTTGCTGTGTTTTTTAAAATACATATTTGTCCCCAAACACAGAAAAATTTATAATTATCACTGTTTAATTATAAAAAAATGGTTTAAAATTTGACATACGAATCATTAGGCGATAAGTAACTAATAAAATAAACCACTATTGCTAAAAATATATAGGAATGATAGCGCCAATTAGAGATATGATTCATCACGGCAAATATTTCACATCGTTATAAAGTTAGTAATCTCTAAAGAGTTTTTAATTAATTTTTTAGAAGTTATATTTGAGAAGACGCGACGGCCAATACATACATTTCTTTTTAAAAAATTGATTAATCTGAACGTTTCACCACTTTCTAACACATCTGAACTCATCATGAAACAAAAATGTAGTAATAAATCAAATAAATTGTTTAAAGAGTAGAAATTATTTCAACATTTTCTTTCAGATATTTCATTTATATTTACGTACAAGAAACATGGTAATTCCTAAACTTGAGAGTAATTCTTAAGTTTTTTCATAAAATGTTTACGAATCACATATTGTTTTCAATACCATTTCCTAACCTTTTCATAAATAAAAACAACAACAGTGTATTCGTAAAATGTTTAAGAATCGCACATTGTATTTTAGATCATTTCTTAACACGCAGCCAGCCAACTACAAGATAACTCGCAGATGGCATTCGTTTCTAGGAAAAAACCATCTATTAGATAACATTTTCTCAACTACAACAAAATGATAGCAAAGAAGGTGTCATCTAATTAGATAGACGGTCTTGATATCAGACGAGGGTAGTGGCAGTAAACGTGTTAACCCTTTTCAAAAATTAAAAAAAAATCAGTGTGATTTTCTGTTGTTTATGGAAATCAAAAATGTTTAAACAGATTGAGATCATTATGCTGGAATAACTTCAATAATTTCTAACATTAAAGACAGTTATTAAAATTTAGATTACTTGACATCAGATTACGTCGAAGACTTATTCACCAAAATTTCTATGCAGATTATCACTCTAAATACTGTAGAAATGAAATAGAAAAGTACGTGAAATGTTCTAGAAAAACTTCCACCACTAGGCCACACAATAATGCACGGCACAAAAACGTGTCTTTGAATTCATTTCACCCTAATAATGACGTTCCAAGAGACTGTCTATGATCGTGGAGGTGGAAACAGAGCAATTTTAGAAGCGCACCTGGAAATGCAAATGCAGCAGCTGTGTCAAATTGTCAACGACTGAAGACACGCTGCTCTCTGGAATTAGCGTTAGCTCAAGATATGGGTGAGGGTTACGGAACATTGTTTATGACGGCTGGCTTGGAGTTTTATGAAGGTTAGAAGCGCCTTTGCGTCTGTTGCTTTTGCGTGTGTCAGAAGTTACTTTGTAGCGCGTAAATTTCTGCCTTTGAACGACAAAAAATAAACTAAAACTAAAACTAAAGATGGGGGAGATTTTGTAAATATAAACAGAAATATCCCCTCTGTTGTGCGAAATTTTAAATGCCTAAAATAATGATAATTTTTAAAAAGTATATCAATTTATGAATATAATTTTTTAAATACACCTATCCCCCGATTTACACGGCACTCGGTTTACACGATTTCACTTTTACACGGTTTCTAAATTTGCACCGACCCGGAACGAGAAGATCCGGGATAGTTGAGGAACGTGGTGAGCCCGCGCCAAAATCTTGGTGCGCTAAAAGGCATCGCGTCATTCAACTTTTCAGACGCGCCAGCCGAGGGTAGATAGACAAACCGGAGGCTCGCCCCGACAGTTTCTCGTGAGTCTCTCGCCAGTCTTTCTCCGAGTCTTGTCCAAGAAATCGAATTAAATTCCTGTAGTAAATCCGAATAGTAAAGAACATTTTAAGTTATTTTAAACTTTGTCCCCTACAAAGTTTAAACTGTCTATTAATAAATAGACAGTTATTTTTATGTTAAGATATATTTAGTTTTATTTTACGTTGAAATAAATGACTGAATTATGCACATTTTAGTTTGTTTTCGATTTACACGGTTTTACATATAAGAATCAACGATTTCGATTTACACGGTTTTCTAAGGAACCTATCTTCAGTGTAAATCGGGGGATAGGTGTATTTTTCTGTAAGAAATATTTAAAAAAAAAACTTTTAAAATATTTATCATAAAAATAGAAGAATTTTCTTTTTACCATTATTTGATATGATTTATGTGAATGAATAAAGGAAATATTTCCCAAATAAATTTAAACCTAAACTGAACAAATGATTTGCTATGGACTGCTGCTTAAAGACCTCCAGGTTCATTTGCGATGGCCAGTAAGTTCAATTTACAAAAAATGCCAAAATTTCGGAAACATTGTTGCTTTATGTAAAATGTGGTTAATTTGTTGACGCTTTTTTTAGGCATCTTCAAGTAGCGGCATTTTATTTTTTGTCGAATTATTACGGAAGCATAACATTACCAAATTACCATTTTCTAATGAACTTATCTGTTATGAAAATAGATGGCATTTTTCCCAGAACAGATTTATTAAAAGGGTATATCAAAACTCAATTACATGGAGCACTTAAATTTAAAAACATTTTTTTTATTTTCTTCATGAATAGGAAAGGAAATTATTTTTGAATATTGAACATAATCAGTAATCACAAGAAAAAGCCAATGCCTTCATTCAATATATTAACATCCTTTCAGCGCTCATAAAAATTTGGTATTAGTTTTGATCTTGCAAAAATAGGATTATCAAATAAATATATCATTTTAGAATTAGCAACACTAATGTGTTTGCATATTTTTGTAGTATGGGTAAACAGTACCATGTATATTTATTGTATATTTATGTAATAATATTTTAAATTGATTATGATAAGATCATCAATGTGTTTATCTGTATTATCAATCTTCTGTCAGTCACATTCATTTAATTTCAATTTCCAACTCTTGCAACAAAGCCACTTGAATTATTGATTAAATTCATATCTCTGTATAAGAGACATATTACTATTAGGATTGTCCAAATAAAGAGACTGATGGTATAAATGAAAACTTTATTCAGAATATACACCATTAACTTGAGCTTAACGGTTCCATTAATTAACTAGCAGAAGGATTCCTTGTTCCCAGAATTCTTGTGTGGGTCAAGTCCTTCACAGCATCCTTCAGTTCTCGGTTCAAAGTCCACAGCTTGTAGAACTCCCCGAGAACAGGAGACCCATTGATTGCGATGTGTACTATAAGGCACTCCGAAGTCTACGCAGGCCCATCAAGAACAAAAGACCGGGACTATTCACGTAGGGTGCAGTTCTGTTCCATGATAACGAGTGTTCTCAAGTCACCAGGGACACATAGGCCGAAATGGCCAAGTTGAGATAGATGTAGCTCGAACATCTGTCCTGCAGACCGGATATGCATCCTTTCGATTTTCATGAGTTTAGCCCCGAGAAAAAAAACGCAAAGGAAGGACATCTGAAACGTTCGCCTGAACTGGAACGCCGAACTCAAAGACGCTCTGAAGGACTGGGTCTTGTCACGGCTACATGAATTCTGCGAACATAGAATCATTTGGATCATTAATCGATGGAATCGTTTTTCTTAGGCCTACTGTGTGCATTTTGAATAATGTCGTCATTTTTCAACAAAGTCCGAATCTTTTCTTTTGAACACCGCTTGTAATTTACAAAGTCAAATTACCATACCACTAGAGTACGTAGCATAAATAATAAATTTTATGTATCCGTACATGTGAACAGAGCGCAATAAATTCAGAATTTCCAGGTGCAGTTGTCGATAATTAAACATTAAAAAAATCGAATCAATAAAGAGCTTTAAATTTCAATGAAAAAGGTTAGTGCTGTGAAATCTAGATATCAGTAAAGTTAACCCAAGAAAGAATGGACAAGGTTCATAAATATAGATTTAAACTGACCCTCTACCCCCTAAAAGGCCCTGATGTGATAAAATGTAAACGTGGTTTCGTAGAAGAGAAGGAAAAAACTGGATTTAGGAACTTACAGAAAATTGTATTCGTGATTTATATATAATTTGGCATCAGTGATCGAAGATGAACTAGCAAATATGGAGAATCAAGAAATATATTTGAACTTCTTACCTGAGATTTTGAAAAAGTAAGATTGCGTACAGAATTTTAAATACATTTCATAAATACATAAAATTCCCGAGTGGATTATAGTTAACACATTTATTTTTTCCAAAAATCATTTACAAGCATTTTAATTCTTTTATTGCTGTCGCATTAAAAAGTTGCTAAAGCTGTCTATTAAATAAGCCATAAACAACAACAATCATTAACAAAGTAGGTAATTAATAACAATTGTAAGTAACAAAGTAAGTAACAATGCTGTATATAATCAACAAAATAAGATCACATTCAGAATTTTAAATTTTTCGAAAAACTATTAAATGAATTAAAATTATATTTCCCTTTTTTAATTTTCCCAAAATCATTTGCAAGTATTTTAATTTTTATATTGCCGTCGCACTAAAATTTGCTAAAGCAGTCAATTCAATCCGCTGCAAACAACTACAATTAGTAACAAAGCAAGAAATTAAGATCAATAGTAAGTAACAATTATGTATGTAATCAGCAAAAAAACATTGCATACAGAATTTGCAAATGGAGTTTAAGGAAAATTTTCGAATAAAATACCATTATTTTTCTTCAAATTAACGTGCTTTTTAATTTTTTTTATTGATATAAATTTGAAAATATTGAAATTTGCTAATTCTGTCTACTGAATTAGCTATAAACAACAGGAATTAAATGCATATGCATCAGCATGATTCGGAATTTGCTTAAACTTCTATTTGGAGTATATATTGCCCAATAATTGCCTATTCTCTAAGTGAAAGCTTGAGGTACACATGTTCCAAATATTTTCAGAGAAGAAAAATTATCGTAAGAACTGTTAACGACATTTTTTTGTTTTGTTGAAATAATTGCTTTCATTGCCAAAGCTTTGTATGTTAATGAAAGCTATTTCAAGATAAGGAATCTCAAAATAGCTCGAAAAACCATTACATATAATGACTTTTGAGATTTTTAAGAATTTTATATGATTCTCTGTCAACCAATATCAGTAGCAGGAAAAGTTTAAGAAATGTCTAGATATTTGTTACTTTTTTTTAATATTCTGGAACTTTTAATATGCGACCATATCGTCCCTTGGTCGAGGATTTCGTTAACAGTTTGTTCCATACTGTAGATTCAGCTTCCGTTATTATATATCTCACTTATCGTTATGATATAGTTTTAAAAGTTGTTCTACCTAGATAATGCAAAAAACAAAAAAAGCAAAGAAAGATGGGGGCAGATGGAATCATTTTTTCCTATCAAGCAATCATTTCATTTTGCACTGCAAGTAATCTTTTTACTTCAATTGTTCTGAAAATTTTATGATCTGATAAAATAAATGACGTAATTCTAAATATGGTCTTTAGATAAATGTTTGTAATTATGTCGGCACTTAACCAACAATACAATACAATGAGACGTCAGACATTTTCATATCCATAATAAAGATTTAAAAAATCACGATTATGCTCTTTATTTTGGTAATCAGAATTCGTAAGTGATTGCTGACTATGATCTAAAAAAGGAATATAAAAAATATTTCCTTTTAATTTCATTTATATGCATGAACAATTGGAAAATGCTGTGTTAAGTGTGAATCTTCATATAAATCATATACTATCTTGAAATTCAAATGTTATAGTATTGGTAATCAGAATCAGTGCGCTTTGTTATTAATTAAATTTTTTTAGTGATCACTGACGATGATCTAAAAAAGGAGTATAAGGAATATTTACTTTCAATTTATTTGTATGGGAAAACACGTACAAAATGCTACCATGGGTGTAAATTCTCATAGGAATAATGTGAAACGTTGTATTTATGTTTCAAAATGCGAAATCAATGAAGGTAAGTAAATTGATACGGATATTTAGTGTCCATATGAATTCTATTTTCCTGATTTAAGACAACTTATGCTTACGAGATATGTCTTGAAATATTATGGAGATGGCAGAAAAAAATTAATTACTAGATGAAATTACTTCATTTAGTGTACTGAAATTTAAATTTAAAATCATTGGAACAGTATATGGCATTTACTGAAACGGATTTATTCTAAGATGTACTATTTTTATATTCATAATGTTTATTTTTAATGTACGATAATTAGTCGTTTAATTTAAGAATAAATAGGCACTATTATCTATTCCATATGTGGCCTGAAATGCGCATATGAAGTCGATATATAGCGAGCACAAAATTACTAAATTTATCTTCTCTACTTAGCGTTATTACTACTATTAAATCTACATTAGGAAAACAGAAATGGTAAATGACTTCACATGTGATAGTCTTTACTCATGAATTTGCAAGTGACGGTTCTGACAAAAAATTAGAAAACATTTAAAATCAAGAGTTGCACTGAATTTTCAAATGGCATGCACCTGATTTCTAGTATTCATTCCTTTTCATGTAAAACAAAAAGTTTCCAAAAGCTGAAACATTCAAAATGTTGTTAGATACTACAAGATAGTATCTTATTTGCGGTTTATTGTACAAGCATGTGGTTATTTCAGAAAAAAGAGGAATTGTCTTTTGGGTCAATAGACACAACAATAAGAATTATTTTTCAAATTATTGAAATAATGTTATGAAATTTTCGATGCATATATATCATCGTATGAATAAATCAAATAATTCTTTTAATATAATTTTTAAAATTAAAAAAAAATTGAATTTTTACAAATCTAAACCATTTTAGTGTTTTTAATATCTACTTTGATTTTAATTACTACAGTAAAAAATACATCAGGAACGTTTTAAAATTAAATTTAGTAATTCCATTTAAAACCTGCAGATTTTTTCATCAGACGTAAACAATACATTTTAAAAGAACTTAAACTATCTAAAGGAATCTCAAACAAATTTTGTACCCAGACTGATCTTAATGTATAACGGTAATCTTAAGAGATTTACATTTTTCTTTTCAAAAATTAATACATCTGTAATTATTCAAAGACATTTACACTAGGAGAAAATTAAAGTTTGGTTAGAAGTGATTTCAGTAAATTTACTATTCCGAAAATAAACTATTATATATTATAACTACTATTCCGAACAATTAACGTTTTAACCTTATTTTGTTGGTGTATACGCCTAACTTAAGAAAACATGAAAAGAAATGTACAAATGTTGATCAGGACGTTCAGTTCCCTTAATATCCTTAAAATGTTGGACATTAAACATAAATTCGACTGTGTGCAAATTATTTATGCAAATCTTTATTCAAATATAGCTGAAATTTGTAAAATAACAGAAAAAAAACCTTGAAAAAATTAACAAAAATATTTTTTTTCAAAAGCATTTAAATGAATTTACATAGACATTGATTTGGCAAAGTTTTTGTTAAACCATTCATATTCATTCAAGAAGCAAGATTCCTTTTGTCTTCAGAATAATGATAACCTAATACTTTCATCTAGTTTTAAAACACAAAAAGCATAATTATATTTTTGAATATTCGCCTACTGAAAATTTAGTAATTAACTAATATGATTTTTCTTTAATATATTTTCTCATTGAAAAATTTCTTTGAATATCTCATTGACTTTCATGAAAAAAGAATTATTATTTGAAAAAAGAACTACCTATTTTTATGCCTATAGTTTGAACTAAGTTGGCGTTTTTATTCTCTATTAATGTAGATCTTTTAAAATACGCTTATCATTATAATTCAACAATGGCTTAACTTTCTTATGAATAAATTCATGAAAGATGTTCTCAATTTTATGCCAATCCTACGCACTTTTATCATGATTATTTTTTAATTTTTCATTATTTAATAATGAATAATTATTCGTATTTATATTAAAAAATGGTGGGATTTGTTTTAAAAGTTCTCTGAAAAAAATTAATTAATTTTAATTAAATTCTAAACAAAAGTTATCAAATAAAAATAATTTTGTTTGCTTTTTCTGAAGTATTTCTCTTTCATAGCTAATTAAAATTTTAAATCCTTGTATTTAAAAACATTAATTCCCACCCCACGTTTTGCTTTACTTAAATCCAGAAATGATTTGAATACCTAAAAAAGAATGTCGATATTTCCCATATTGGCATTTCTTTACTTTCATTAAAAATCAACTACAAACGGACCTTTAGAAATACATTCTAAGAACCTGAAAGCTATCTAGATCAGAATAGCTACAAATCCTTTAAATACATCAAAGAAAATCAAATCCAACCATGAATTTTGTTACGATGCAACATAGCAATTTGGGACTCTTTAATGTAGTCTTAACGCAGCTAGAATCATTGAACTGTGTCTTGGTGAACAGACACTCCTATTTGCATATTAATGACAAAACGCAAATAATAATGAAATCACTCTTTCAACGAGTTAATTCAAATTACTTGTCTTTAAATTAACGCTACACTGGCTTTAAAATAATTTATTTCACATAAAGTAGAAGAAATGAGAAAGACGCTTTCATTCCTTCGTATGCGTTTTTTAAAGAATGAAATGAGAGACATTGTGGCATTTCGAAATTAAAAGGTTATCAATATAGCCAAGTTTTAGTAAAAGTGGAATGGCCATAAATATTTTTTTTCATCGCAATGTATTGTGAAATGCAAAAGAGTATAATTATATATTAATTGTTGTGAACTTTTTTTTAGTTAATAATGGTACATTTTACACATTAGATTTTTCTTTGTTTATTAACTGTTAGGTAAAACATCTTTTTATTTTACTTTGTGGTCAATTTTAACTATATAATCTTAAATAAAACATATAGAGTAGTGTTTGGATTTCAAAAATAAATTTGCTCTCTTATGAAAGTGTTGGAGACACCAATTTTTATTTCAATCCTCTTGATGGCATCCACTCCCAGTTATTACACCCAGGCTAATTAAGGCTTTTGTATTAAGTCTGAATGATCAGAACGTCGCGACTGATTTCGGGAATTATAAATGAGTTGTAAGAGCTATCACCAGTGACGGTAAATCCTTTCCGAGGGAAGCATATTCCGTTAACGATAAGAGCTAGCCAATTCCCATCATTCTGGTACTCAGCAAAGTGGCTAGAACCAATCATCAGACCGGAGTCTTCTCATACTCATTTTGATGCTCCCCAGTGTGATTCTTCGATTGTTAGCAAATCATTAATGGTAACCATTGAAAACCTATGGGCTTCGATAGGCATAAATTATATCACATTGTTCATTTTCTAGGTTCGAACTCGGGACCATTGGATCCATAGCAGTATGACAATCCTTAGACAAAAGTGTTTACTCGTTTCCGGAAGTTATGTGGCTTATGAATTTCTCTGCAGTTCTACTACTGTTATATTATAAAGATAATTACGGTTTGATTAAAAAAGATTTTTCAAGATGTGAATAGATTCCAATAATCAATTAATGATTTTCGCGTATCCTTTTTTGAAATAAAGCATTTTACAACTCGCGATTCAGAAATTAAAATACGATTTAATATAAAATGTAATGTCTAACCACAGCATCATACTGTCTTTGGATTGCAATTTAATAAATATTGTTGTATTTTATTGGAGTAATATAAATATTTTAAGAGTTTAATTCAAACTGCTTGTCATCAAAACGTCATTAAATTAACGCCATGTCTGTTCTGTAGAGAGAGAAAAAAAACTGCAGATAAAGGAGAAACTACTAAGTGGAATTGCGTTTAGATCATTTCATGTTTTCTGGACATGAACCAAAGTGTTGTAATTCAGAATAGAAAGGCTATCACTTCCCAAATCTTGTGTATTGATCTTGTAAATCAATAAAAAGAAGAATGATTTCTACCCAATTTTTTTCCCACGCATAACTCTCATGATAGCCAGGATCATGGAAAAGCGCTCCTGAAAGATTATTAAAGATATCAAGAGCAGTAAAAGTGGCAGATGTGTCATTACACGGAGTAAGTGCCAGTAGTCCTGTCATCAGTTATCTCGTAAGGCTGAGAAAGAACTTTTGACACCAATAACACGGACATGACTGGAAATTATTTAGGGAGCTTAGAATCCAATAAAGACCCTGCCTCCAAAAAGGATCATCCTTAAAATAGAAGCAATTGCCTCAAGGGGGAGGGATTTTGATCTTTGAAAATAAATTTTGCTATTGAGGTATTGTTGTCTATGAATGTTTGAAATATCGCATTAATAGTAATTATGAAATAATAAAGCCGAAAGCTGCAGCATTTGAAATTTTTTATATATCATACTGTAGTATTTTATTTCAGTTATAGGTACAAGTATGGTATTTAATACAATATCTAATGTTTTTACTACTTTTTAACATTGACATATGAAAGGCTTATATGGTTAACAAGCCAGCAAAAATATTCATTACCAAGACGTCCTTATATCTTGGATTATACTCTTGTCCATACAAATGTCTGACACTTTCGTCATATTTTCAGATGTAATAAGAAGGTAAAGAGCTAATTCTCATTTGTATATTTGTGAACCTTTTTAAAGAAATTTTAATATTCATAAAATTGGGATTGTTGAACTTGACTAACGTATCCTTCCAAGTTTTCTAATCGACTAACTTTAAAGCGAGATATGTTACAAATAATCTTAACCATTCCTTGCCATATAATTTTTTTATTCTTGAAGTTTCGCTATTATTGATGATTGCAAACTTAGAAGTCAGACTTTGAATATGTTTATTTGAATCTCTAATTTGTATTTTTGTCATCTTATGAGTAATATTTTAAACAAAAATACAATTTTAAATATATAATAGGCAGTTATTTTTTACTCCCTAATTATTTTTTTCTTTATAATAATGCAAAAAATAAAAATTGATTCAATATTAATTTTTATAATTTCCAAAATTGAGCATTTAAATACAAACCATTCCAAAAAAGACTATTAAAAAGGATTTCTTTTCAGAATTAACAGTTCAATTTTGCTCTTTATTGGGGAATTTCAAATTGAATTAAACAGTTTCATTTACTATGATAAATCTTCTTGCTGATACATTTTAAACAGGTATTTGAAATTGTTAACAAGCGTCATTCAAAATTAAACTTGTATATTTATGTGATGATGTTAAAACATGCAGAAAATTGAAATAATAATTCGCATAAGTCTTTTCAAATTTCAACACTTTACAGAGAATTCAACGAAATCGAAAATTGCAATGGACATTGAAAAGATAATGAAAAATTTGGAAAAGGCGAGTAAAGTTTAATTCTATCTGAGAACAATCAGAAAAAAAAAGTTTTTAAGACTGCTGTTGCAGTAACCGTGTTGAAACTTTATTGGAAACACACATTTTGCTATAGAAAGAATGTGACTTGAAAAATGGTTAGACACCCGATCTAAGAACTTTTAATAATTAAATTTTATATGAGATTTTGATTTTGTAATTTTTTCTTCTCTCTTTTCTGCTTTCCCTTACATCGATCAAAGGTTCACACAGAAAGTTTTAGTAGAACGAGCAGCACCTCCATATTATACATTATTGTTATAAGCCTGTAAAGGTGTTTCCCATCTCGTCCATCTCTGTTGAATAATCGGGTGTCATATTAGTATCAACCATTTGATGATTTAGCTAAGAATTTGATGACATCGGTGGCAAAATGGATATTTAACGAAACAGTATTTCTTAAACTTGTACAGTAAACAGTATTTTTACAACCAATCCAATATGAACCGAGATACGACCAGATTCGCCCTGATTGGTTTAGAAGCTTTTAGCCCTTCCTCCCGAGAACTATAAAATGCCGACATTGCTGAGCTTGGAGGAATCTAATTCAGTGGGTAGCTAAAAGGAAAGAGGAATGATTCAGCTGTCTGAAGCGAAATTATATCGAAGCTCCGAGGATGCCATCTCTTGCTGAATTTTCTCTGGGTGCTTTGTATGTTATGAATTACTGAATTTCTACTGTCTGTCGTAGAGTGATACTATGTGCTGTCCTATGTATTCGTCGTCTTTATACTGCCCTGTTCTCGTGTAAATAAGCGCCTTCATTGTTTTTTACTACTAAAAGTCTGTTTATTGTTCACACGCCATACATTCAAGAGGAAACTTTTGCAACATTATATAAATCCGTTATCTCCCTCGCCGCCTTTGCTTTAAATATATCTACAGTTTGAAATCTATTTACTTTCGGTTTTGATTTCACCACGAAGAATAAACCGTAGCCACACTTCTCTTTTTTTTAGGTGAATAGGGCTGGTATATAACTGAATGGTGTTTCTTTTCTTTCTTAGCAACCGCTTTCTTAGTTGATGTATTTTGTATAACAGTGTTCTCTGACTGTTTGATCTTAGGACACCCAACCAATGCGCTTATTGGATCTAAAACAATTCTGTAAAATCTTAACTTATAAATATCCTATCATTGATCCTCTAGTTACAAATCAAGAATCTTATATTGTATTCGTACTTTTTTAAATGTAAATCAGAAGTCCTGAGTATTTATTTTGTAGTAGAAGTGCAGAGACTGAATAATTTCTTTGCAATAAAAGAAAGACTGAATGATTCCTCAGTAATAAGAGGGCAAAGGCCGAGTAATTCCTTTTTAATAAGAGTGCAGTAAAGTAGTTATGTACTATACCTTTTTTAATGATGATGATGGGGTGTCTTTGTTTCCACGGAAAAGGGTGCAGTAGCGTCTGAGGATAAAGACCTGAGCACCCGAAGGCAGAAGTTTGACTTCTTGCTCAAATGAAGAGGAAACACACGCACACATTCGCTTGCACAGACAGTTTTTATAAGGGTACTCATTCATACATTTCACGGGCAGGACATAGAAGAATAACTATGCAAGAACAGGGGCTTGAACCCGGGACGCCCAGATCACGGGAAAGACAAGCTACCCATACGCCAAGAAGTTGGCGTCTTATTTAATTTACTTTCTATATATATTATTGGAAAATTATAGTTCAAAATAATCATTTTTATTATTTATAACTAATTATACAAGCTAGGAAATACATACACTGTTAATAATTGGTCTTGAATCTGCTGGAAGTTTTTTAAACTAAGAAAAGAAAAGATAGAAACTACATCTTTTGGGCTTCCTTTTCAGAAGTTACTTCTTTTTGCTGTATCATTGGTCAGTTCTTAAATAAATAGAAAGAGTGGCCACATTAAAACAACAGGCCATTCGTCCGCTGAACTTTCCAAGAAATCCCTTAATACAATAATACCATTTTATTTGGTTGGAACAATGCCCATTAACAGGGAACGGAAAGAATCAGGACTTAAATTCAAAAGCAACCAATTGAGGACAATAAAAGCCCACGACTCCAAGGAAGATACGAACTGGCAAGAAAGAACCAACGCTCTGTTTGATAAGGACATCAAATGCAGAATTATATAATGCCCTAGTAAATTCAAAAGCGCCATTTCATTATTGAAATATACCTTTTATATATTCAAATAGAAAACTCATTATTTCTCTGAAATAGTTAAAGCACTGTTTAAATAATAAAATAAGTTTAGAATTGTAATATTATATAAACCCATTACGAATAAATTCATACATATCAGAGTTTCATAAGTGTTTGTGTTATTTCCTGTTTAGCCGAATGGTTTATTACATCTTTTTGATATCACTTTGCTACAATAAAGAAATGAAAAATGACTCTATAACGGCATTATTAACGACGCAGATAACATTCTAGCATTTTGAATTATTGCAAAATCGGAGGAAGGAATGATGATGATATTTATTTTTAAAGTAATTGTAAAAATTAGATTATTCAAATTTTATTTATGCTCTCTAATATAATAAAGGTGATTAATCATCAAATAATTTGAAGAGATTTTAACATGCCTGATAATGATAAAAGAATACTCCGTTGTACAGTATTTTAACCATTTAACTCTTATTTTCCTCACTATACCATGTCACCTTTTATTGTAGGAATAATTTATTATTTTGATTCAAATGGAAACCCATTGAATACTTGACTGAACTATGCATTTGTAATAACTTTATTATTAAATAATAATCGTTATGAGTGATTAATTTTTTGCTTACAACTATCGAAGCTCGAAAAATCGATGCATGTTTGATATTCAGGCAAAACAGTTAAGAGATTAATACTGAATGGTGAACATTTATTACAGGCCACCTTTATTAATATATTCTGCTGTTGAATTTAGAATAGGAAATAGTAATAAGAAAATCCAGTTAATTTTCTGTTTTAATTTCTTGAATCCGGATGGTTATCAAATTGTTCAATGTATGAATTGTACCAGTATTTATATTAGTATGCAAAATTATAAAATGTATTAGATCAAAACAAAAACAAAAAACATATCAAGAACTTCTTCAAAAGATATTTGCTAATAAATGAAGATCTAAAAAGAAAAGTTGTACATAACAGATACAAATGTGCAATAAAATCGAACTTATTTTTCGTCGTAAAATCAGAAATTAATACTCCGATAATTTACAATTTAAATAAATAAATGGATCAGCGAATAGTATTGCATTGGATTAGACAGAAAGGCATTTATTAATGTAAACGCTTTGTCTATTTAAACGTACACATGCCAGACGAGACAACATAATGTTTACAGCATTTAGCAATATTTTTATTGCTGATGTTCTGTCTCATCATTAGAAATAGAAATTAATATTGCGAAAAATATTATTTACCATTAGACAGCTGTATCTTTGAAAGAAAGACTAAACGCTAAATATTAGTAAGGCCTTACTTTACTCATTTTCTTATTATATGAAACTCATCAGTCTTCAGCCAGCTGCAGTGCCATCTGGTTGTTTAAAATGTAAACAATGATGTCATAAAATTGAATTTTTCTTGACGAAGAATTAAAATTTCATTTTTTTTTTTCTGATTAAGTCGATTTTTTTTTTATTTACATTTATTTGAAAATTATTGATCTTTTAAAAGAGTTCTTGCGGGATTCTCAGTCAATAAATAAGTTTAGTACTTTCTACTCTACTGACAAAATATCTTCTCTTGCACATACTTCCAATTACGGGTGTTTGTGGGCTAAAATTTGCCTCTTATGCCAATTTAGATAGGTTGGACTTTCTAATACATATCTAAAGTATAATTTTACTTTTTCATTAAATAAATATTATTATGTGAATAAAAAACGTTAACAGCTGGAAGAATTGGTATCGGGTATGTAGCGTTGAAAGCATTCAGTGTGAAAGAAGATCAAACATTAATCATTTTTAAAAATAGAAATGTCTAATTTGTTTGGTTTTTAAACCTATATTTTATTCCATTTTAATATTCTCACAACGCTTTTTATTAATAAGTTAGATATATTACTAAAAAGTGAATTATTAAGGCACTGACCTGTATAACACTTCATCATTCGCTCAAAGAATGGCAGATAATAGCAGCCTTTTGAATTCTATTAAGCAGAAGCGTTAGCATTACATTAGGCATCCATTTTTACTTCCCACGCATAAAAGGGTTTTTAATAAAAAAAGGTTAGAATAACTTTTTCAATTCACAATGATTTATAGAAAGTAAAATTAAGATGTCAAGTAAGAATTTTCAGCGATTAAAGAAATACCTGAATTTAGGAGTATTCATGCATTAAATACTAAGGTTATTTTCTGAATGACTGTTTTAGAAGTGGACTTTATGTATTTTCCGATATGTATTTAAAAAAACTTACATTGATTTTAGATTAGGGATATTCTTTTCTTAGGGATAAAGAGTACAGAAAACTTTATTCGGAATCAGAATCAAATAAAAGTAGTGTACTATTATTTAAAGTAGAAGCATATTTGATAATTAAATGCTACTGTAATTTTAGTCAGATGGTTAATATCCAAATTATATAAATAAAGTAATTTTTATAGTGAAGTATCTATATTATTTATATAGAAAGAAAATCAACAAATGTAATACAGAACGTAATTATTCTATTCAAAATAGAATATATTTGATTATATTTAATTTTATAATACATGGAGAATTAATATGTAAATTACTACAAGTATTAATATGGAAATCATTGCGTCTGAGTATCCAAACAAAGTAATTAGCGAGCCACAATTTAAAGAAATCAATATTAATTCAACTACAGATTCACTCCTATTTCCTTAGACAAATAAACAGATTATTTCTGACTCAAATTTCATAAAATAATCCTTGCCATATAGTTTTCTTAGTTAAGCGCATTAAGCATGAACGAACAAAAATCCATTTTTAAATATAATGTATGATAACTGGAATTATGTCTATAACCTTAACGCAAGTGCAAGCAATATGTTGACCAAAATTTCATTGCAATCGGTTGAACGGTAAAGCAGCGTATTAAGTACGAACAGACAAAAAAAATTTATACAATAGATGCACATAAAGCATATGTTAATTTTCCTTCAAAAATTTAATCAAATCAAAACTTTAAGACGCTAAATGCAGCTCTTTTCGTTTCTACAAATAACACTAAAAAGGCACAGTTCGTTTCTAAATAGAATAAAACATTCATATTTTATTAATTATATTAATTCAAAATGTAAAACATTAAGATACCATTAAAATATTGTATTTATATTTAATAAAGAAAATAATTTAGTTGAAAAAATTTCGTATTGGATAAAGACGCTTCCAATATATCCTCAAATATTTAGATTAAAAGACTGTTTATAATAAATTGTATTTTATTTTTTTATTGATTTTTTTTATTGAGAGAAAGAGCGTGGTATCAAAACTGGCATTTACGGGCTTCTCGATGAAAATGTGATATTGGATTTAATGATAAAGAAGACAACATATACAGCAGATCGTTGATAGGATAGGATTGAGTTTCAATTATGGACCAGTCTGGCTCCTATAATGAATATACCAGCCAATAATCACAGCTCTTCTGTTCATTTCACATAATTAGGATCATAGTTTTTTAGCTGGAACAATGACGGCGTTGTAGTTGGTTAATGACTCAGTACCCTACGGTGAAACTCATTTGTTTCAAGAGTTTCATGCTTAAGATTTTCTAAAAGATAAATACATGATCAGCGTTTCTCTTTCCTTATATGCATATTTTTTTTATTTTCACTTTTTTAGCATCTTTAATTATATAAAAAAACTGCTAATATCTTTAAAGAAAATGGCGGGGCTTTAGCAACTATAAAAGCCATTATATTTCAACTAGCTATTACCCGGAACTTCATTCGCCGGGAAATTTTGATACACATGTATGAGAACTGACGGACGGTCTGATCAGAAGTTTGCAATGATTGTCTAAAATCGTCTGCGAACAAAACGACAAAACCGTCCACCAGCACCCGGTTGCCTCGAATGTCCTACATGGTTGTGATTTAAAGCCTATATTCACACTCGTCCCATACTATTCCATTGCACTGGTACAAACGGATTCAGCAGCCGCTGTTTTTGGTATTTTAATGATTTGTGATGCCATTGTGAGTGCCATATCTTCTGATAAAGCCCCCTTGTAATTATCCCTCAACTGGGGGGGGGGGGGTTGAAAGTCCGCAAATGGTCGCTAAAATTTCACACAGATCCTCTAGCTACTCGTAACCAGAGCTTTATTACTTCTCTTCAAAATATTAGATTTGCGTTTTCTGGGCATTTCGAAAAACTATCAGGTAACGACTAATAAAATAAATTAAATCTAACCTAAAAACGATAAATTTGGAAGTATCAGAATATACGAAGAATATATAACATAAACACAATCTAATAAAAAAAAACCTCAAATGACCTAAAAACAATTTATTTTCATTGTATTTCCGAATTTTTAAACAAAACAGCAAATTAAGTTCCGTGTTTCTTTGAAATATCTATTTAGATTGAGATAGCTACAGCAGTTTAATACACATGATTTTAAAGCTTTTAATTTAAATGCAAACACAGTTGTCAACAATCACTCATGAACTTACAACTCCAGATGGCGTAAAACAATGCAGATTAGAAATTTATTTCTTTTGTTGTTTTATTTTAATTTAAAGGTACTTCAGAATGAATCCAAAAAGGTCAATTAATTAACACAATTTTATTTTAAATACATAAAACACTAAGAAAATATACAGAATCGTTTGAAATGTTTGGTCGAAATCACTCATCTTTGGCGAGATTTGGCCTCAGCTTTTTCACATGAAAGTTAGTTTTTAATTAATAAAAAAATTAACTACTCAATTAACCTGAATAAAAAGTAGCATATGTTCTGTTCCTGACTATAATCTATGTTTGTGCTAAATTTCCTCCAATTATGTTCAGCCGTTCTGTCGAGATGCAGCAACAAACATCCATCCATTGAAACTTTCACATTTATAATATCAGTATAGATTTACATTAAACTTTCACATAAACAATTACAAAAAAATACCTGGTCATTTCGGGAAACGAACTTTTTAATCGAAATTCTAAGGCAAAAATTGAAGAATGTTCCACCTCGTTGCTGTTCAACGCAAACTTCTCTCTTGATTTCCAAAACGTAATAAAATACGCATTAGAGGAAATACCCTACCTCAAAGAAAGCGGTTCATCGAAAATTGCAGTGGTTTAACAGCTGTTTACCTGCCATTGATGTTGTTCTTACCTTATTGGATTTCAGATCGATTGTTACATTTGATGCTCTGCCAACCATATAAGAACTTGAAAAGAAATCGAATCTATGTTTTGAGGTTCCATGAGTAATCACGACACTAGATTATTTTTCTAAACTCAACCGGTTGTCGAAATAAAATACAATTCTTCTAAATACTGAATTATCAATAAAGTTGGAGATTTTTAAAATTATTTTTATATAATTTTAAATTTCTATATTTATTCATAGCAAATTCATCTCAAGTCTCACGAATATTTGCTTATGCCTTAATAAGTCAGCTATGTTTGTAATTAATTCTTTTTATTTTCTTAGAAGTCATTGAATGGTCTATATCATCTATACATATCAAGAGATATTTTCTCTATGCAGTTTTGTGGCCGATGAGGGAGAAATACTTTCAAATTTAACCAATTTTATTCCATACAGATAGGCATAATTTACGAGGGCAATCCCCAAAAAAAGGTCTCCTATATTTTTAGATATACAAAGAACCGTTTGTATTCTATAATTGCTACATCACTTTAAAGATTTAAGAATGCTTTATTTCTCAACGTAACCACCATTTATGTCGATGCGTTTTTGCAGACGCTGTGGCAGTTTTACAATGCCCATGTCATACCAGCTTGCTGCCATGCCCTTTAGGAAGCGTTGAACCTTGCAACATTTCAGTTAAAATCCCGTGGATTGTGCTTCTGGAAACCTCAGGAACCAAAATCCAGAGTGATCCTCCGATCTTTACGTATAAGTTCCTCAAATTTCGCGATTGTCTCGTCGGCAATCGAGAGCCTCCCGCTCCTTTCTTCGTCACGAATTTCAGTACGACCGGCTGTAAACTCTCTACACCACTTGCGAACGTTTTTGACATCCATGAATGACTGTCTATACCCTTCCCTCAATAGGCGGTGAATTTCAATCGGTTTAATGCCTTTTGCGTTTAAAAATCGAATAACTGCGCGCACTTCGCTCTTGGCGGTAACGTTTATCTTGAACTCCATTTCAAATGGCTGCCAAGCCAAGACTGAGCATCCGAGAGAAGTGCCTGCGTGCTTCTGTGGTAACGAAGGAGGCACCACTCACAACAGTGTTGCCGACAACCGTATTAAAACTTTCTCTACGTCCCTCAAAAATAGGAGACCTTTTTTGGGATTGCCCTCGTATGTAAAGAAGCGACGAAGCACATCAACTCATAACGGCACAAGAGCGAAAAAAGAGTAAAAGGGATAAAATATTTTTCCCCAGTTATCTATTCTATGAGATTCAGATACGGATTTCCTTATACGTGGTGATTTAGAATAGGGAATTCTAGGCATCTTAAAAAGAATTAGATTGGTTTGACAGAATTTTATTCCTTCACTCGGTATGCAGGAAGTTGCTAATGTCAGGAGTTTTATAGAGCTTCTGTTGCATTAATAAAATAAAAAGGTGGATCTGGATCAGTAAATAAAAAAATATTTTAATATCGCTCATTTCCATTTCCCAAAATAAAATTTATTAACAAATGGAGCGTTAAAGAATCATTCAAGTGGCGATTCAAACGAAATAAAAGAAATAGAGAAGGTTTTGTATATTTCTGATATGTTACAATATACCTGATTTACATAATTTTACATATATATATATACAGAAGTATTGTAGAGTCATACTGTAATATATTTACGTATATTACAAAATTGTACTTATGTATGTCTCCAATTTACAGTAGTATCGTCAGTTTCTGTAGCCAATTTATTTCATCAATTTGAAATACAACTGATCATTCAGAAGACTATGATTGTTGCTCATAATTAAAAATATTGTTTCATTAGCTGTTATCCTCATTTGAACGCAAAGTACAGTGACAAAGTTTTGTTTTACGCAGCATTAGGATAAATAATAAAGAAGAAGGGAAAAGTAAACCGTTAAAACCTTTAAAATGTGCAAGGACTCTTGATTCGCGTTACATCCGAACTGCAGAAATTTTCAATGAAGGCATTAAACTCGTTACTGAAGATGAAGGGGTTAAAATAGAGGGGTATATTTTTGTAATAAGATGTAATTCCCTGAACTGGATTCCCGTGATTAAATTAGCGTTAGTAATATTCTTTATTAATACTTTGCTAATTATTTCAATGTTATTAATACCATGTCAACTAGTTTTGAATGAAATACATTCAATTTTGATTTTTAAACTTCTTAGAATCGTATCTAATATATTATGCATCATAATTCTTTTATTTTAAAATTCAATATTTAGGCTTTAATGAACAGATGAAAAATTGATGTTAACAGTTCATGAAATTTTAAATAATTAATTTTGTCAATTAATTATCTTATTTATTTTTACAATTGCTTATTACAAATAAAAATGCATGACTAAAACTTCGAGCGAGTTGGAATTGAAAAGGGCCCACAAAATAATTACAATGCAATTCTTGGAGATTAATCAGTGGGGAGAGAAGAGGGTTTAATCCTTTTCGTCTTCTATAAAATGCACATTGTACCTTTCTGAATTATTGCTTGTAAGATTGAATAGATGTTGAAGACTTTCCTATAAATCAGTGTAAAAAAAACGAGATTATCTGTAAGAAAACGGTGTCAAACAAGTGGGGTTGATTTTTTTCACACTTTTTCTTCATTAAGATGCAGCTGGTTCCTAATTAGAGAGCAAGGTGGGATTTGAAGTGAAATATTGTTTTGTTCTTAAGAAAAGTTTCCTGAAAGTTTCATGAAATTAATAAAGGCAAATAATGACTTAAAAACCAATAATGTTCTGACGAGATTACTTGAAATTTGTGATCGTAAATTTCATTTTTTTTATTCGTTTGGTTTAAGATACAAGAAAAAACATCAGAGAAAAAGTAGCTGGCATCATTAAAATAAAAGAAACCCTCTTTTAAATATCGCCAATGTAAATTTTACTGAATGTTTATAGATTATAGAAACATCTAATCTCTTTTAATAAAAACATTTAAATCGAGGAGATTCTATTAGGAAAATTCAAGGACGCCATTTCTGTAATGCATGGGGAAATTACCTTATACTTTCAAACTCGGAAAGTAATTAAGTTTTAAGTGATAAAGAATGGGGCATTTGGGTTATATATTCGATGGATTTTGAGAGCGGAGTTACCTAAATTTTCTGCTAATAGAAGTCAGGAGTTGCTTCCATAAAAGTATTCCTTGGTTACGAAAGGTTATAATTAATGGCTTGGTGCTGAACGAATGTGCATTTCATTTGCTTCATCTAGCTACAATTTCTCCTCCTAAATTGCAAAAGGTTTTAAAAATGCTTACCAGTAATCCAGACCGACGGTATTGATTGAAAGGCTGCAATTTAGATTTTAAACATCAGAGAAAGAGTTTGCTCATTAACACTGAGTTTTCGAATAAATCGCGCGCCATTTAAGTTCCAGATTATAATTTTGAGAGACTTGAGATTTCAAATCGCGTCCACTTAAAAATAATTGATGGAAATGAAGTTCTGCCCACTCAGCCGTGTCCATACTGTTTGTGCCATTTCTGCCCAAGTAGAAACTCGTGATTATTTTGGAATGTGATTATGCATCGATAAGCAACTAAAGGTCAAAAAATAATCAAACGTACATTTTTAACTGTTGTTTTGAGGCTATATGATTTCTTTTAAATATAATGTTGTAATGCCATATCGGTATTAACTAAATAAACCAATTTTATTCATATTTAAACCAGATTATATTTTGATGCTTCAAAGTTATTTCTAATTATAATGTTGTATTGCAAAGTAAACCAATGTTAAATACCATCGTGTTTTACACATTATGATTTGATACTGCTATATGACTTCTATTTATTGCTAAACACACCAAAACTTAATACAAACCTATTTCTTTTACTGCCGGTCAAATGATCGGATATTATTTCCTTATTGGATGTACAAAATATTAATATTAGAAAGAAAACAAATTAACTTTGTTATAATTAAACAAAATTGTATATAGTCAATCTCTATGAATTACAAACATATATAATAAGAATTTTTATTAATTATCATATTTTTCTCATTTAGAACAAATTTTGCTGGGTTTTGTAACGTTACAACATCTTGTTTGAGAATGTCTTACGTTGATAAGGATTTATAAGAGATTTAGAAATCGAGCGTTTTGCACTTTTTCTGTTTTTTTTTTCTTTGTTCACTGGCTGTTAGAAAATAGGAGACTAGTTCTACTGCTAACTGAGGCATAAAAGATGGTCTCGAGGCATTTTCATCTGCTGTTTGCTTTAACAAAATCCAAACAATAATGCCATCTGAATCAATGTGCAACTAACTGAAAGCAACAATGCGTTGAATATACATTACATCATAATTTATGATCCGATAACCTTATAAATCAATAAATAATGCATCCGATCAGATGACCAGTAGATAATTGCACACAATAAGTATTATTCAAAATATATAAAATACAAATACAAATAAACCAGAGGGTGACAGAGCTCCGCTCGGAGAAAACAGGTATCGAAGCTAATTCGAAGATTTAAATTTTCAATTGTAATTTATCAAAACAATACATGCCATAAGAAAATTTGTGAAACCATTGGTGAAAAGATAACCGCTTAAAGTGCACCATTGTAAACTATTCTAAACAAAGTTAGAGTTTGGAAAAAATTCTATACAAAGGTAAAGTAAAGGTAAAGATTAAAGTGTGTTGAAGTTTAATATTTTTGACAAATTTATTTAAAAAAAACCAAACATATATACATACATAAGAAACATATTATAAACCTATAACAGCATAAACATAAAACTTTATTAGTTCGCCATATTGGCTATAGATGGCAGCACGTTACCGCTTGAAAATTTAAGTAGCCATTATGGCGAACTAATAAAGTTTGAAAATATCCTATCTGTAACTCCGAACTGCTCGACCGTAGCGCTTCAAAACCGGCGCCAATCGATTCATCGTGGCCAAAAACCCCAGACCCCCAAGTTTACCGGAGTTTATTAATTCTGGGGCGATTTTCGACTTGGCAACCATTCCTCGTATTATAGTATTAGATAGATATTAGAATATCAATTGTATGTATTTCCGAAAAAAATCATGAAGCAAAATGCACAAAGGTGATATGATATGAGCATTTTCCATACAAAAGTTCATAATCGTCCATTTGATCTATTATGGTATATTTAAGATTTAATATAATGTTGTATGACTAAGTAAACCAATGTTAAAGCTCATTGCATTTCGCACAGTACGATTTGAGGCTGGTATGTGATTTCTATTTTAATATAATGATGTACCACCAAGTAAATATATGTTAGAGATCATTGCAAGTTTCATAATATGATTTAATACTGCTATGAGATTTCTATTTTAATAAATCGCAGTATCATCAAGTAAAATATATGTTAAGGATCATCGCGTTCTGCACAATATCACAGAATATACATTTTTTAAATTAGTTTTAAAAGAAGACAGAGAATCATAGAACAATCAGAATGTAAAACGAAAGCATAAATTTGAATGCATTTATTATATAATTAAACCAAGTCATAACATTTATTTTTATTTATGTTTCTGTTATGTCGTAGTGCAGATATTTCGAATAAAACTTTATAATTACCCTTTGGAAGGTGACTCTCACTCACTATTTAAACGGTACATCATTTTGATGTTTCATTTGTTTAATTTTAATTTTTAAATAACTACAACATGGTAAGAAGATATGGAAATTAAATCAGGTAAACAAATTAATATAGCCATGATTTTTCAAGCAGAATCGTCGCAGAAGACAGGGAAAAAATTCAGTTTTTAACTTCGTTTTATTTCATCCCGGGAGGCATGATTTATGTACAAGCAACAGAGGTGAACACATCAGGATAGAAAGACAGATCGAAAACAAGGAAAATATAAGGCAAATTATATCGCTGTGAAAATATACTGTGATATTTTGCTAGGTAAGAGAATTATAGGGATCTTTTATAAGAGTTTGTGTATGTCAACAATTTTTAATGCCTTCACTCGGATTATGAATACCACTGATCAGCTTTTTTGTTGCATTATTTAAATAGAAAAGGTAGAATGGGATCAGGAAATAGAAAATTTTAGAATAAAGTTGATATGAGCAAGATTAAATTGGAAGTTAGAAAATTAAGTTTAAACAAAATTTTAAAATATCATTAGACAATTTTCAAAGAAGTGAACTAGTCCTTGTATTAATTGCACAAATATGCATTTAATTATTTTTTAGAGGGCAAAGGGTTAAAATAAGTTGCACTATTATTTTAATGTAGGTTTTTGAAATATAATGATCCTCTGGAGTGTTCCGATTATAAATAAGTTTTATATCATTTGAACGAATGAAGTAGATGAATAAAATTACAAAGCGTACTGAAATAATAAATAATCAATGGAAAACAAAAACCGATACAAAAAAATATCTGAATTTTGTTACATAAAGATGTTTAAATTCATTTAATTTCTGCATTCATTTTATTGTTGTGATTTTTGTTTAAATAATGATATTAACTATAATAAATAAATAACACCAAATAAACACCAAATTCTAAATTAAATTCTTCAGTGAAATTTTTTTCTATCAAATAGAAATGCGATGTAATCGCCAAATATTTTCATTCGTCTATTTTTCCACGTGCAAATACTATTTACCCGACCTACTACAACAAAAATTTAGGTTAAGAACGGCGATAAAAGGTTTTTATTCCTTCCGTATATTTTCTTTCTACAGACAAAAATAGGTTCTTTTTTTTATAGGCATCTCCTCCACACCCTTAAAATAGTACCCTAAAACACGGTGTCGCAAAACAAAGTTGACGAAAGCTCGAAATGCGTGTAATAATGCATCACCACCGTGCGACACATGTTGATGTTGCTCTTAAGATAATTGTACATGGTTATAATCATTTGCGTTACTGATGACGACATGGTTTTGCTATGGTATTCGTTATATTTATATTATATATATAATTACAGTGAATTATAATTTTGTTTAATATTTTCAGAATAAGCAAAATTTAATTATTATCATGAAAGAACATGATTATTTTTTCGTTAGGAGGTTTTGAATAATTGATGGCTACAAATAATTGAAGCTCGAAATTGTGTAGTTAATGAATAAAACATAATTGTTAATACCCATCAACATCTCATGTATTTTACCTTCTCTTAACAATATTACATTATTATTATGTATGCTTTCTTGAAAGCAGATACCTTTTTAAAAGAGTGACCTGCTTTCACCAATATTGCTTTATTATTACGTAGGTTTATTTGGCAGTAGATGCCTTTTTAAAACATTGACGCAGAACGCTGGCATCGTAGCTGTTACTTTCAGGGAATGCAATTTATTTCGGAGGAAATTAAATAATTTTTATAATATGTTCAAAAAACTTCACTCTCGTTTAATAATAGTTTTGATGAAAACAATTTTCTCTTTCCACCAGTGAGAAATATCAGTTCATTCATTCTTAAGTGGGAAACAATGAAGGATTTGACTCCTGTTCTAAAATTAATCCATTATGATAATATTTTATGATCTCAAATTAGAAAATAGCAGTTTGTGTTCACAAAAATTTGTTTTATGAAAACTCCATATAAATTATTATTATCAAGAATGTATATTATTTATATATTTAAACCCGTTTAAAATGGTTCATGACTTAAATTAAGACAAACAATGTCTTTTCATAGGCCTAAATATATTATGTTAAACTTGAAATTTAAGATCTTAGATTTCATTTTTATTTATGTTTCAGAGAGAACAAAATTTAGTCATTATTTTTAAAATATTCTTTAGGGAATTGGCAAATTTTGTAGATTTCTCGAAGTATTTTATTGAAAAAATTAATAGTTTAAATTCAATAGTAACTCGATATCATAAAATACAAAGTAACACAGAAACAACATCTAAATGTTTTTTTTAAATGAATGTTAAAACTTTAATTTAGTATGTTTCAATAATTTATAATTGTTTTATTATACATTTTACTGAGAAAATATGAAGCTTCAGCATTTTATCGAATGACTAGGCATTTTTAGGCAAAATATGAAATAAGAGAACAATTTGAATATTGTTTTCCTCAGTTATTATTTCCAATATCCAACTATTTTATTGAATTAACAATATTATCAAAGTATGAAAAAAAAGGTCGGTTTCAGGTCATTATTTAAAATTAAGTACTCTATAAAAGCGTGTGAAATATTACTATGGAAAAAATGATATTGGAATTTGTACTTCCAAAACTAGGTTGAGGAACAAAAGAATAAAATATGAACTTATATATTGCACAAAGGAAGATGCTTAACTTTTATTATTATTTTCTATTTCTTATAAAAATCCACATGAAATGTATTTTTATTCGAAATTTTTCATTTATTATACCCTTATTTAGCCTTTGGCTTGGTCGGGGTTTATCTTATTTTGTTAATTAACATTTTATAGAAAATCAAGGAAGTGTACAAAAAATATCAATCCCTTCATATTAGCCAAAAGCCATCCGAGTACTCTATAGTTTATATTAACACCTCACTGTAAAGCAACAGCGACATTACATATTATATCTATATCTATCTATCTATCTATCTATCTATATATCTATATATATATATATATATATATATATTATATATATATATATATATATATATATATATATATATATATATATATAGGGGGTCACCTCGTAAATTTGAATCACAGTCAGATGACGAGAAGGGCACTTGAGCTGGCATTCCCCTCTCCATACCAGCGGAAGAATATTTGGTTCCAACGTATTTAACGGGCACTAAACCCGCTTATCTGATGATTCTTCAGTGCAATCGGGTCCCGAAGATAGAACATTCCAGTTCCGTAGCCAAGACTGTATTTCAGCAATTTTCCGAGTATTCTATAGAATGCATGACTTTATATTTTACAGGTGACGTATTTTATATAAATCAGAAATTTTTAATGTTATTGCATCTATATTAAAGTTAAATAAGTACACCAAAAGGCTTCTAAAAATACATCATTTTTATCAATTCATAAATAGTTCATATTTATGTATTTAATGAATAACATTGAAAGTTTTATGAGTTATTTGGGGTAATTTTTCCACCAACATGATATGCATTAGAGAATAAATTTTTTTATTAACTTCTATGATTATTTTTATCTTTACGCAACTAAAATGTTTCATTTCTTGAAAATTCGCTGATATTCCTTATATATTGAAATAAATGTATAATGCAATATTATATATAAACTAGAATAGAAACCGAAAACAAAACAATGACTGAAACATAGGTAGGTGCTTACATTTTCTGCTTAATCAGACACAAATAGAATTCATTTAACAATCAATTTTTAAAGAAATAGAATGTAACATATCGTTACAAATATCTAATGTTAATTCCCAGCATTACGTTTATTACAATCACTGGAAAGACCTATTTGGCATCAGCTTGATTGGATGTTGATAGGTTGCGAAATCAATGAAGTCAGGGATAAACTTGAAAATGAATTTGAAGAAATTGCTAAAATAGACGGTGGCATACAGAATTTTAGTGATTCAGCCAATAGGGATCGATATTCGACTGACTGGTCCAGAACTTTCTCGACCAGCTTCAGGTAACTATAAAAGTCCGGCTGGATCAAACAATCGTGAAAAGAGTCTGGGGCGAATAGTTGTATCAGTCCCGTGAGGCACTTAAGCTATTGCTCAATTGAGCTGTGTGCCGGGTCCAGGTGTTTATTGAGCAAGCAGCGTCGAGTCATGTAGTAGAGATATATTTGGAGAGATCGTAAAATGAAGCTCCCCAGATTCCCTCCTTCTGCTTTGTTCTATCTGGCCTCTCTCTCTCTCTGAGCTACTGTTATTCTTACTACCCATTACCACTTGTAAGCTACTGTTTGTTGCATTGTGCTTTTGTCTGTTGCATGCGTTCGTCTTGATTGTATATTTGTCATCTTCGTGTTAGTAAAAGTCGTCTCTGTAACTAAAGAAACGCTTATTTCATCGACCAACAAATCGTAAAAAGCCCCACGATGGAAATATTCAGTAATAATATGCAAGAAAATTCTTAGAAAAACAATCTTACAAGATCAATGCATGTAAAATTAATATTTATAATATACACATCACAATTTTTTACGTATACTTTCAATCCGTAGATCTTAATTTATATACAAAGATATCGTTTTTTTTCTTCCCATTTAAGTCTTTTCTCCCATCAACTTTTTAAAGAAATCTTGCATAGTAAATGTTAGCTATACTTTTATCAGCAATGCATATTTCATTCCGATAAAACGAAACATAATTAATCAATTTCATTTGGGCAAAAAAATTTTTTATTTTATTGCTTGAGATTATTTGCCGAATTCATTAAGGAAAATGAAAGGTAGTGTTTCCATAGCATGAATGCTCCTATCAGAAGTTTTTTTTAAACAAAACGAAACTGATATTGATAATTTTTTTTTCTAATTCACATGTCAATATTATTTGAATGTACTTCATTTTTTTATGATGAATGATATCATTAAGTTAAATAGCTAGAAAAATAAGATCATTTCGAGTAATTTAACCTCCATGTCTGAATTACATTTTTTTCTTCCTTTTGGCTATAATAATCATAAAGTTGGGAAATATTTTTATTAACTTTTTTTTCTCATTCCAACAAATGTGCTGAGTAATATTGATTTTCCATGATACATTTCTAAATTTTGCTTTCCCTGAAGGTTTTCAAATATTTAATTTAAACAAAAAACAATTGTTTACAAACTATTGGTTTATGAACATGGAAACTCTTAAGATAAGAGTTTGTTCAGAATATCTACTTTAATTTTTATTATAAAAGCATCTTAATGCAGTGTAAAGATGTGCTCTAGTTTTCACAATTTGTGCAGCAAGCAATTTTTTTCTAAATATTTTTAATTTATGATCTTGTATTATTTTTTTGAGTTACATTCAATTTATAAGAAATAAACTGTTACATTTTGCTGAAATCGAGATATATTCATAAACATTTAATAATTGAAAAAAAATTCTATATTTAACTGGTAAAAGTTTTTTCGTTTAATTATATGATATATTAGAAGAATTATAAAATAACATATCTATTTCATAAAAGAATTTGTTAAATATATTTCATATAACAGGAAATCCATCTGGACCCTTAAATATTTTAACATTTGTTGAACGCTATTGCATAATTTGTCATCTGAATCATGTACTGATTGCAGCATAAATGAAATAATTAAGGTAGATTGGATTAAGGTAATTTCAGGTTAATGTCAAATAGTTCCGTATTTCATGCCTAATTCTGCTTCAAGACTATCAAATATAGCTATTATATATATTTATAAAGTCTACTGATATATGTTGTTGCTTTATGGTTAGAAATGAGCTTAAGAAAAGGCAATGGTGCAAATATTCTTTAATCTAACTGGTGATAGTATAAGTGACATTTCACTACAATGAGTCTTAAAAATTTGAATCATCATCCGACTCTCAGAATTTCAAATAGTCATCCGACTCTCGCAACTTCAAATAGTCATCTGTATTATGCTTAGTTATATACATGTGGGATATCATAGCGGTAAAGTCGGCTTTGAAATAAGAAGACTTCAGATTTTAAAGCAATTTTTTTAACTATGAATGATTGATATATATCAATCATGTGTGTGATCGTTATAATTGTTAAATATGAATGTAAGGGTAAATAATTCTTGCGCATGTTAGATAGTTGGATTATCGGTTCAAAAGTTGCTTGCCATAGGCCGATGGTTTACGTCAGAATTAAAATTGCTCTTAGTTTACCTCAAGATAGAATGTTAATATTACTAAATTAAATCGAAATGCTATAAACGGGTTAATTAAAATAATGTTAGATATGTCATTTTTGAAATTGAATTTATTTTTACCTTTTCTGTAAAGATATTATTTACAACTATTAAACGTTGTTCTAAATATAAAATGCAATTGTTTAAATTTTTAAAAAAATCATGAATACCTTCAATCAGCTAAATGTGAAGTTATATTTAGAGAATTTATTAAAAGTAGTATCATTAAAACAAAATTCACTAAAGCATTTAAATTACAATGACCATTACAGAAGTGTTAGCAATCTAAGTGTATCATTAGCCAATAAATAAATAAATAAAAGCATTCCCAAGTGTAATATTGGTAGATAAATTAGATGCGTGTAAAATCCAAAAATTAATTAGTCATCGCAAAACAATTTATTGAAATATATTGTTTCACATTACTCATTAAATTAATTTTCAAAGCATAAATACTATAGCTAAAAAATTAAAAAAAAATATCCTGACAATCCTAAATAAACAACAGTCCCGAAAATGTTTAAAATTACCAAACAGTAAATTAGCATTCAAAGTCTCAAGTATTAAAATAGTTCAAAAAAAGTATTTGCGCATAACTGAGATACATAAATTTCAAGAGACTCATTTTCAACTGTCAATAAACATATAGAGTAGCAATTATAAATCTATTTATTTGAAAGGCATACTGATTTTAATCCAATTTTTAAAATGATTAATAGAAGTATTCCGTTCAACAAGTAATTCTGTTAATGGCGATAACATCGTAAACATTACGAATTATTGATCGTTTAAATAAAAATTTTAATGTATTTGGCAATATTTATTATTTTACATATTAGCTGTCAACTTTAACAAAACAGTAAAGTAAACAAAAAAAAATCGGGACATTAAAGTCTAAAGCAGTATTGAAAAAATTGTGTTAAGTAACAAGTAATACATATAAAAAATTAATTCTGTTGTTACTAAAGTCAAAGAAAAATTTTAAGTTTTTTTATTTACTATTTATTAAGTGATTATTAAAAAATTAAATACCCAAAAAGGAGTTTCAAATAATGGATTTTCGAATTAATTGAGCTTGCATTCTTCAACTTCACATGAAAAATTCTAAAATCCTCGCATCGTATCGATTCAGTTACTGCCTGTTGGGTTCAGTTGTCATTACAAACTGCTAAAAGTCAAATTAAAGTATTAAAAATTCATTAAATTATTTAATGAATTAATATTTGAAAACATAATATTAACATCAGATGTCTACCACTACAAGTTTAAAAAAATGTTTTTGAACTTGAGTGGCGGAATAAAAAGCATATTATTAACGACTGAAAATTTGAACAAAAACAAATATATAGAGAGAATGTGAACTAATAGTAGGAATTGAAAACAAAAAAAAAAATTGTTGCATTATATCCTGTCTATTATTGCAACAATTGTATTAAGTAATAACGGATTCACTTCGCTGATATTGTGTTTGGCGTGAATATATTACACTGAACGAGCATTAAGCGTTTCGAAAGAAACTCCATTTTAATCTCACGAGGTAAAAATGCGTCGTGTATTTCCTAATAACATAAATTCAGCAGACCTTCATCTATATAGAAGTCAAAAATGATTTGCGTGTCGTTTAGCACAGTCTGATGCAAAAAACGTTAGATTTCCGTAAGCATTTACAAAAACAGGCAGGAAAAACTTTTTGAAAAACATCTTTGCATTCGAAGTCGCCTATTGCTAAGGTCATGTGGAATGTGATGCACGGACATAAAAACGTTTTCCATACTTTATTTTTTTCTCCAAAAAAAAGGGGAATCTATTCACCACGCAAGCAAAAAGTGAGAGATGCGTATCTGACTTTATAGCTGATAAAAAAATATAATAGGCTAATGCACAATATAATGAACAAGTCAGACTTTATTAAGAATTCTAGACTTACTCATAAAACAGCTTTCTCTTTCGACGAGCAGTTCTTGGAGTGGTTTTGATAGGAGAGAAATAAAAAAATGAAAAAGAACAATGCAAAACTTTCGTAAGAAAACAGCAAAAACATAAAAACACCACAATTTTGTTTTAATGGTTTTTCCGTAGCATAGTCATAAATATGCTGGAGAGATAGCTATTTGATTTTTATTTTGTCGATTTTTCATTTCTCTGCTCATTTTAAATATTTAAGTTGAATAGTTTTTAAAGACGAGACCTATTTCTTTTAAATCCGTTGCAACATCATTCTTTTTAAGTACATATTATTTAACATTTCCATAAAATTTATATTCTAATAGATTTAACAACACATCAAAAATCCAAATTCTTAAAAATAAATTCTAAAAACATTGACAAGATTTTTCTATAAGAAATTTCTACAAAAATACATATTTTTTTTAGTTGCCGTTGTTTTTAATAACATTCATTATTATATTTCTCTTATAGAAATCTGACATGAAGAAAAAAAATCATAGTTTGCTTCAAAAATAGCTTTTAATTTCTACTTTTCAAATAATGATAATGATTGTATAAAATTGCGTACAAATAATCTCCGATTGATTAGAATAATTTATACGGCGCATATGGCAACAGCGCCATCATTAAAAATTTTAACAATTACTG
Organism: Argiope trifasciata; assembly: GCA_026543055.1. NCBI lineage: Eukaryota > Metazoa > Arthropoda > Arachnida > Araneae > Araneidae > Argiope > Argiope trifasciata. The sequence goes on from JAPMOQ010030820.1 coordinate 33,109, forward strand.
TATAATCATTATTGTTCTAAAAATATAATTTAGAATCCTTCCCCTTAAAATCTTTAAAGATAATATTCAAAATAATTTTCTTTTTTCTTCTTGTCTCCATAGTTTTTGTTGTCTGAGAATTTATTTTATTACAACTGCTGTAAATAATTTCTTTTAAAAGTAATGAAAAGGCGATAAAAAGTAATAATTCTCCAAAATCAAATATTTTTTATCAAAGATATAGAAATGCATATTCATATACTGCATGCATAAACTATTTAAATCAAGAGCCTTTACTCAATATTAATCGGTGAAAATGGACTTGATTTAAACTTCAAGAAACCCATCGTGACACATTTAAGAGTTCAATCTGCAGAGGATGTACGACTTATTCGGATTACTGGGAACGGAAGAGGAAGTTACTCGTGATAAGCAATGTGCAAGATGAATTCCTGATTATGCATGTTTAGCTATTTGATTAAAATTAGATCAAACAAGTAAATGACTCGTAAATAGAAAAAAATGATGCACAATATATGCTAGACATAATAATTACAATAGTTGCTTTATAAAAAGCTATTTTTCAGATTCAATCAAAATTAGTTGTAACCATCAAACTAATTATAATTATGTATTAAGTAATTGCGACTAAAAATGATTTTAGTTACTCTTATTTAATATTATCTTTAATTTTAATTTATGTAATATTTTTAACATATCATTTCTCCCAATTAAAGCCTATTGACTCTATACTAAATACAAAATAGTGTATTTTTACGTATAAAATGAAGATAAAACATGACTTTTTTGCATTAAAACAAAAGAATTTAAAAAAAAAAGGAACAAGAATTTCTTGGGGAAAAATGTACAATTTTTAATTTATATGATAAATATTAGTTTATTGTAAAATACAAATACAACGATATAAAGCCAAATTGTATTTATTAAGAAATTTTTCTATTCATTAAATACAATTTGTAATTCTATATTTATGAATAAAAATTATTTACTAAAATTTAAATTTTTCATGTATGTTCTTTTACTGATAATGATAAATTTACATCACTTTTCTAATATATACTTTATATGTCAATAGTAAAATCAAAAAGGATATTATATATAAGCTTTTTGAAAATCGAATTTTCAAATTTGGTATTAACAACCTAAAATCCAAAACTGATTCTCAGTTCGAATAGGCCTTATTGTTTCGAATGAATTTAACTCGAATAGTCATTACAAGATTTCATTAATAATAATGTTGAACGGATATTACAATTATTGAAATGATCTTTCTAATTGTATTTATCTAAAGTTTTGTATTTAATCAAAAGTTTTACTAAAGTCTTTTCAAATATACATTTTAAAAGGTACAATAAACTAATATGGGCTCTTCGAAATATCATAGAAATAGCTGTGATATCGTAAAAAGAACTTTTATTATTGAAGTTATCTAAAATTAATATTTATACACTATAAATAATCCCTGAATTTATGTATGCATCACTAAAAATATACTCTTAGTAATTTATCTCAGTGTTCAGAAATCATACTTAACTTGTAGATGTTAATCTTTCTGCGTTGAAAAGTCAGAAAATACTAAAATTTGCAACAGAAAAAAAATCAAAACTGACATTTAAGAGGAACATAAGACCTTTCGAAAGCTTCCGCAATGACAACTTGACAAGTTATTATTTACAGTGCATGATGTCTTTGTTCCTAAATATAAAATCTGACAGTACGATTCGACTCTTTTAAATGTTAAAGTTAAATACTTTCAGATTACTCTAAATCCTGGATTGATGACGAAAGAATTCCCAAAATTCTTTCATCATTAAAATATGTATTTATTGCTAATTATTAAAAATGATAAATAAGCTGATTTCAATTTTTGTTAGCATTCTATTTTTGAAGATTATATTTTAGCTAACAAAAAATATGTAAAACTAAATTTGAGATACCAAATACATGAAAAGATATAATCCATTTTCCATTCTTTACCAAAATTAAGCGGCCTTGTAAAATTAAAAATGATCTTTTTTCAGTATATTTTTCCTTATACTTTTCCAATTTATTCGAGATAAATTCTTTAATAACATGCGAAAGTTTTCTTTGCTCAGTTATGAGAAGTTAAAAAAATTAAAATTTTTTGAGGAAGAATCACTTTTGATTAAGTAAGAAAAGGAGAAAAATGAAATCATTAATAAAGATTCAACACTCAATATTTTCATTTTTAAAAAATCATGTTATATATTCTCTAACATTTGAAAAAAAGCATAGTTTCACAATTCGCGAAAAATTTAGAAATTTAATTTACCCTGATACATACATTAGCGTGAATGTTTTTATAAAATATGATTTATTATATTATGTAGTTTCTGATGCTCCTTTTTACGAAACTGTATTTATTTTACTCACCCTTTTTTGTAAATTTATATTCCATACGTTTTAATAAAACTACTTTAAAACTATTTAATGGAAAATATATCAGTTATTCTAATTTTATTCTAAGTAAATCAAACAAAATTTAATATTTTTTAATCTTTATTTATTAATAAACATCTGTACTAAATGAGAAAACTAAATGTATTTCTTTCTTAAAAGCTGTCTAAATAAACAAACAATAAAATGTGATATAATACGTTTTTTCTTCCTACTTCTATAATTAAAAAATTCGTATTTCCCTTTTAAAAGTTTTTTTTAACCAAACGTTTATTTCTTGTACTTTTACTAATAAGTTTAATTTTATTTTAATAGGAAATAATATATCTTCTTGAAATCTGCATTTACTATTTTTTAATAGACATAGACTGTCTTCAATTAAGAAATTTCTTTTACATACGTTGATTTCATGTAAATTCCGGAATTATTGATTGTTTTTTTTTTCTAATTCAGTCACTAATTATTAATCTTCAAAATTTCAATGTTCGTTCTTTCTGTCTCGTTCATTTTTAGAAAATACTATAGTTTTATTACAAAAACGCCAGATAAAAAATGTTCAACGAACAGTATTATATTTAAAGGAAATTAAAAGGAATAAAGTAGCAAGCATAATAGTTTTTATCTAATAGCATAAAAGCGGCGAGAATGTAGAAGAAATTTTGAATACTGTAAATAATATTGAATAGTGTATTATTATAACCTCTTTTTCCAACCCAACCGTTCTTTTTCTGAACACATTTTATTTTAGTGTCAATTATTAAAACCAAAATGCTATACTATTACATCAAATATGGATCATAATAACAGTTTCATGGGGTACTGGATATTACTTTTAATAATGTCTCGAGTTAAATTTTTATATCGGACAGCATAGAAAAAGACATGCTTAGAACTGTAATACTTAAAGAATAATGAGGAAGAAACTCAATTTTAAAATGTTTTAAAACAAGCTATTAATTATTTTGAAAGACTGGAATCTGTAGGATTCGAAATACCAAAAATAGTTTGAATTTTATAATGCTGGTGTTAGGTAAATATCGTACTAATTACTAGACATTTATCAGGTGATTTCTATTTTAGCCATTTTATAACCACTACAGTTTTTATTTCTCTTAAAATATTATTAAAAAGTAAACACATTTTTTTTTCTTTAATAGACATATTTTATTATTATTATTATTTTTTATAATATCTGATGACCAATTGTAAACCTTTGGCAATGGTTTGAAATGTATGTGAAGTGAAGAGAATAAATGCAGCCGATGGAATTCTAAAATGCTGGGAGCATTGTTTTGATTTTTTATGTATTAAAATGCTCTGCAGGCTATAGAAAGTTGTATATATAGTTTGAAGCTTAAGAAAACGGACACTTTTCTAGAAATCCTGCAAAAGCAATAAAATTCCGTGTAATAAATAAAAAATGCTGTTAATCAATCCTCAATACAACAAATTTAACTAATCAACTCTGGATAGTAAAAAAATTAATCAATATAACTTTGCTAATTATTATTATTTATCTATTAATTAGCGGTAACATCTGACTTAAAATATATTTAGACAAGTAGATGATATTGCAACTTAATGAAATAATTCAAGTTATGAGAAAGGATTACGATTAATCTTCTAGCAGAAAACTAAAAAAATATAGACAAAAATATTAATATAAAAATCACGTGACTAATATTTTTAATATTTGAAAATAATTATATGATGAATTTTAATAAAAGAATATTATATATACATAAACAAAAATCATTTTATGAAAGTCTTTTTTCGATTGCTTTAAAAATTATTCATTAGTTTTTGAACGCGTTTTCAAACTCTAATATTTTTTAAGTTTTTTTTTCAACATTATAAGTTCAGAATTTTTAAACTTAAAGCTTATATGATTATTTTTGTTCGATTGTGTTCTATTAATTTTATGTAGGCAACATTCTAAATTTCGAATAATACCAACTCTTTTTTTAAACTTTTATTCAATGGAGAGTTATTTTTCTCTCAAAGCAAAATTTTAAATTAACATAAAAATATATGTGTCAGTATACATGAAGAGGTCTTTTCTAGACGTTATCTAACAATTTAATAAAATAAAAAAAATCAAATATTTAAGAAAATTTAATAAATTTAATACAAAAATTGCATAATGCATTGCAAATTAAACTATTATTTATAAAATCCAAGATGCTACTTTCGCTTGTAACCTTTTATTTGTATGAAAACACTATCATACTAAAATTATTTAGGAACGTTAAACACATTTTTAATTAGAGATGAAAATAACAAAAAACACCCTTTAACAATAAAAAGGAATTTACAACACTCGTTCCAAAAACACATGTTTATGTTCCTCATTTGTGTAGGAAGAGACTAATTCGTCTACACCATCCCTCGCATTCAATGAAACCAACAATGTAAAAAAAAAATCCTACTAAACACTTTTTTTTTTCTTCTTTTATCTCTACAACAACCCGCCAGTGATCTAAACTGTGTCAAGTTGACTTCCAGTAACAAATCTTACCGAGGGGAGACGAAAACAGACAACCTACACCAAGTTGCCCACAGCCAGGCTGTGACGTCATCGTCCTCGGACTTAAATGCCGAAAGCAAACTGACTGTTATTCTTAAGCAATGCCCAACGAAGACAACGCAACTGGGAATAATTAATGAACCTTGTCCGGTCTTCATGAATAAAAAGCCGAATTCGAACCGACGGCATGCACCGCAGCAAATAATTACGCATTCCTAGGCAGAACGTTCACCTCTTCTACTGTTTAGCTTACAGGCTAATCGGAATGGCAGCTTTTGCACACATTTAAATGAAGTGTTGCTTACTCTGAAATGTGCCGGTGTGGTCGGAAACCTGTTGCATAAGGTGGGGTTTGGGTTGAACCATCTTTTATCCAGCTCGTGTTTTTGTAAAGAATATGCCCTGATTCCTACTAAGATTGTGTTTCAATTCAAAGGTGTGTTTTTTATAATGAATATATATATCTGAAGTGAAATACAATCTGACATACAAAAAAAAGATTAATTCGTTTGATAATGTTTTATTCATATTATAATATCATAAAATACGCACACCATATGAGGAACAACTTTTTTTTTTAATATTAATTAATTAGTTTTTCACTTAGAAATAATTTTTTTTCTAAAGTTTAAGTAGCATATGTGTTTTTCTGATAATTTTAAAAGAATAGAATAAACATAAAAGCTCTTTGTAATGCTCAAAAAAGATCTCATTTAACTGATTGTCAATCATTTGGTTAAAATATAAAATTAATGTAAATGATTGAAAATCAGTTATATCCATTTCATATTCCTATGCATGAAAAAATCCTATTATATTATATAAACTATATTTTTAACTATAACTCTAACTAACCTATCTCATCTATGAAGTAATATTGATACTATGAAGTCATTAAATTGTGTCACTTGCAACAATAATCATATCGCATTGAAACAAATATTTTAAAACTAATTCTCTATAAATCAAATATGTATTAATAATACATAAGAAATGAAACACGGATTATGAAATAATATCGAAAACTATTTCATAAATATACTTAACGTCAAGTTTAAAGCAACACGAGGGCTATTTTGGGATGGACCTAGTAATTTTGAATCATGGTCAGATGACGAGGACGACACCTGAACGGGTACCCCCTTCTCCACACCATACCAACTAGATGATGTTTGACCTGACAGATTTAACGTGCAAGAGACCCCCTCACACGACCGTTCTTCGGTAGAATAGAGTCTCGAACCTGAAACCCTCAGGTTTCGAAGCCGAGACCTTACCACCAGGCCACCGCGGCCCATATCATTCTGGATATTTATGATGAATTGTACAATGTATTGTTATGCGCATTTAGTAGTCTAAAGTTCATTGAAAACTTTAACAACTATTTTTCTGGATGTTTATGAAAAAAATAATGATATTGGTATTGTAATTTAATTCAGGAAATGCTTAAGATATGAAATACAAATTTGGAGATAAGATGATTAAAGATATTAAGAAAATGAAACCATAAATATTCTAAAATTGATGTATTGTAGGAATTGTATTTCCTTTTCGTGTAATTTTCTTCAGAACAATTCGTGAAATAAAAAAATAAAAAAAAACATTTATTGTCATTGAGGGAAACGCTTTTCAAGTGTTTAAATCGGCTATTTCAAAACTAAAGACATTGAAAAGATGATCAAGTTTTTCAAGGAATAATAGCTATCTAGCTTTTTGAGATATCTCATTTTCTGACACTCGGAAATCCATATGTGAATTAAAATTATCAAATGTATTAAAAATCAATATTTTCATCTTTAGTGGGTACAGTATTTAATTCAATGCATATATGGAAAAGTAAAGTTATACTTAAAGTCCAAAAAACATTTTAATATAAATTAAAAAAAATTAAAGTTTACGAAAATGTAAAAAAAAAAAAAAAAAAAAAAAAAAAAATCTTACTCCATGCAGAAGAATAAGCAGCTTTATAACTCCATTAAAAGGGAAAAAAAAACATTTTTGACCATACGTTTTGCCTTTTTATTTCTTTTCCAAAATTCATTCCAACGTTGTTTATATTCGTTATAAAAGAAGAGTATTTTTTATTTATATTGCATCTTATAATTTTTTAAATAATTGTAAACTTTTAAATAGTTTAAATTCCGCGCCATTATTATTATTATTATTCTGCAAATTGCTCTTAGACCATATTTCTTCTAAATAACAATGTATAATATTTAACTTAGTAGACATCAGTTGGAATAATTTTAATCCGTTATTTAAATTTTTTAACAAATATACATCAAACATCTTTTTTTTCAATCGGTCAAGGGCTTAATATTGAAATAGTATCTTTCCCCTAAAAATTCAGTATAAAATGAGGTTAGTACTCAGTTAATAAAAATCCTGTTCAGAGAGACGGAATCTTGCCAGAATGTGGGCAGTGATAAATCGTCCGAAAGAATTAAGTCGCTGCATTCAAAGCTTTGTTGGCAACATGAAAGATGAGGTTAACCATGAGAAATAGGTTTAGACATTAATGCCCCCTTAAACAAGCATTTACTCTCCTCTATTTCAGTGAATGAAGCAGGAACAATATTACCCTTCTTGTATACAGCCGACTACTCCGCCACCACTGAACATAGCAGTATAGACATGATTTGTTGTGGTCGACTACAATATTACCCTGTCAGTAAATGTTGTATTATGACACCCAGATGCATTTTCATCATTTCAAAGAAAAATAATAATAAATTGAAATTTGCTTTCACAAATATCAAGCTATGTGAGAAATGTCATTTAAATCCCGTCATTTTTAATCACTATCAATTTCATACGACTTATATTTCATAATTACTAACATTTAGAAAAGCGATGATTTTCGACTATTTCAGAATCACTCTCAGTTTTTTTTTTCCCTGGACCAGATTTTTTTATAGATTTTAAACAATCATGTGATTATCAGATTACGCATGCGAATATATTAAAACAATGTCATTCTCCCTCATCTGAAAATCTTTCAAAAACTATCTCAGTGCCTTTTTTTTTTTCGAAAAAAAGTCAAATTTTCAAAACATTCCCTCGCTGTTTCGCTTTCATTTTCGTCTTTGTGCTTCTTCGTGCAATCTTCTTTCGATCTTTGTTAACAGACAGGAGAATCAGGTGTACATTTTCACATTTGTGGCAAGTAGGAATTTTTTGGTGGCTATTGGTCGCCAAATATATCAACCGTATTTATTACTATCTAATAACCAGAGAAGCAAAAAAAAACTCTTGTCATAAAAGATATAAACCACCAATTTTCTACCTATGCATATTGATGTTTCAAACAATGCAAAACAAAATAACATGTTCTCACTTGATAATAAAAGTCTACTATAAATAAGCAACACAAGTAATCTCAAAACGTTTTTTTAAAATAAAATTCAAAATACAAATTCCTAGTTTCGAAAACTTTCTGTATGAGATTATCAAATTAAAAGAAACGTTAGCTTAAATCACCTTACAGTTGCCCTGATAACATACTGTTAATTTTAATCAACTTTTTCAGACTTTGTATTTATAATTTAAACGTGCATATAATAGACATTATCTTAACCAGATATTACAACTCACGGATTGGCTCAATTTTTTCTATCACCTTAGATGAGATTGTACATTCATCATTTACAATTTTACTAGATACTTTTCAAAATAATCCAATCAAGTAATTTAATATAACTGTTTAATAAATGGCTGAGAAAACGTTGCAATCGACCATTTCAATGATATCTTTGGATTCCTTAATACGGTGTTCTATTCCAGTCTGCGCATGCGTCGTCATGCAAATGAAGAATTCCAGTGTTTAGAACTTAGATATTTAATTCTGACATTATTCGCTTAATTTTGAAAACGCTAAAGTTGAATTCAATTTTTTTTTACTGCATAATCCGAATTTTCGCATTATAAAAGGGAAAAAGCTTGAAACGGTTTGTTGCCACAAGAGCTTTCATGAAATAGAAGTAACTGACGATGAAATTTTTGCATGAGATTCTGGAATTCACTTCTAAATAAATTGCGCTACTTTTAAAATGATTACATTAAAATCTTTGCATGCAAGTGGAAGTTTAATTTTTATACATTCTGAAATAAAAGCTTTTGCTTAAGTGAACTGTAAATTTCGGCAGAAACATTCGTATTTCTTACCAGATTCTAGAATTTGGCATGGATTGCAATAAACCATGTACAAAAGCCGAGTTTGATATTATCAAATGTAAAGTTGACAACAGGGAGTCTACATTTTATATATTTCAGTTTAATGGAAAGCCCAGAAGCGAAATTAGCAGACACTCAAACGTGAAACTTAATGAACCATATGAGTAGCACTACAATGTTTACAACATATAAAACAACTCGAAGAATTGTAGAATTAGTTTATGATGAGATTGCACTGATTTTCGCATTTTCAAAAGTTATTAATGGAAGTTATTCTTTTAAAGAAAATAAAAATTTCTTACTCTGCAGTAAATATCAACACTTTAAAATCACATTCAGTATTCACTATTAAGCGCTGTAGCAAAATTTGTCATGTCTTGGGCTGTATTTGAAATTAGTGAACATCTAAAAAGACCTGAATATACCAAACTATAAGTGAATTAAATAATGTTAGATATGTATTGTTACATAAAAAAATTCGTTAATGAGTTCACAGAAGTAAACATATTTTTAAACATTTTTTTACAAAGCAATTTATTTTCAGATAAGAATGAATTTATAAAACTTTTCATTTATTTTAAGAAAAAAATAAAAAGATTTCTAATGAAGGCTGACGTTGCTTATGGTACTTTTACAAGCCTGCAGACAGTTATCTGTCAGCCATTTAATAAGAGTAAGAGTCTTGTTTTTTTCAGTACCAAATACTAAGGCCAAGAGTACAAATTACCTACTTCCTGCGTCACATTCGCTTGAACAACACCTTTTTATAGAGCAGCACATTCACACACCTCTCAAAACAACAAACATGCTCCCAGGTACCTCTATGATAGAACACCGTCAATCTCATGATATACTTAAAAATAAATCTATATCATTTAAATTTTTACATCTTTATTAAAGCTAAGGGAGAAATTTAAAACAGAAAAGATAAAATTAGAAATCAAAATTCTAATCTATGCATAAAAAATATTTCCTAAAAATTAACTTTCATATGGCATTGCAGAATGTAGAGATTTGATCGAAAAATATTTTTTGTTGCCAGATCAAAAATTAAAATTAAAAATATATATATATAATTAAATTTAAATTAAATAAAATAAGAAAATGTTTAGTTTTTTTACTTATATATTTAAATTTAAATTATTAAAAGCGTTCTGGTATGGATATACTTTAATGAATATGAATATAAAATTTAAATTAAGTTTGTACATCGAGTACAATTCAATGCGTAAATCAATAAATTTAATAGATAAAAATCTGGAAAACAATGATTATTTTTACTGTTTCACTAATGTGCAGATTATGTTGATGAAAGATTATTCGAATTTCAACACTTTCATTTTCATAAAGAAAAAAAGATTTAATCTGTAAACTAATCTGCGATCTCGTGAAAATGTCCGCTGCTAGAATCATAAATGTGGCACTTAAATTATTTCCACAGTTCATTCCCATTTTTGAAAATAAAATGGGGCTTTTTAAAATTGAAAGACAATGAAGCGTTCCACATTCAATTTGGCGATTGCCATAAGGAAGTAATAAAATCTACGAAAACTAGAATCTGCTTTTGACAATTTCAGTGAATCGAAAATCCATTAAATGAAAAACAAAGGCAGATGATTCAGAAAAGTGTTTCCCTGTTATTTCATAGATTTTTTATAATGAAAAAGATAAGATTTTGTAATAAATGAAACAGTCTTCAAATAAATATTCCAAATTGCCAATGCATTTTTATTTCAAGCAATTAAACGGATATACTAAAAACAATGCTTTTATAATCATACGTTTCCATCTTGAATTGCATTTAATTATGTTTTATACTTTTTCCAACTTTAGATTTATCAATTGTTTTTTCTAAAAGTTCATGATCTTTGAGTATATACAAATAATTAGATTGTGAGTTTGAATATAAATAAAGTTAATTCATTAAATTATCCTATTCTTAAATGTATTATTTCTTTAATTAATATAAGGCTAATTGTTTATATTTGCTAATTACTTATTCTTCATTTTAAGCTATTTATTAAGTAATAAAACGCCCTCGAAATCTTATTGAAAGCAGAAAACAATACAATTCCTAGAATTAAAAAAAATGAATAGGTTTTTCATCAACCTTTTGTGGTCGTTTGTCTACTCTCGGCCACCGATGCATTTTTACCGTTTCGTTGTATGTCTGCTCACAGCCACCACAAAAAAACCCTACTGAACTTGTATTAGTCGTATCTTAATCTCCTTTCAAGGTACATCAATTTACATTATCTATAAAAGAACGGAAACGGCTAAGGTATTTACGCACCAATGCGGTGTTTCTACCATTTCGTGTTAACGAATCCTCATATTAATGCCTCCGACTCGCTATACAAGATTCCTTAAATAGTCAATTGAATCTCAATTGTAAATAGACTGTCTTTGGACTATGCTACAAATTCATTTTAGTGTAATTTAACATTCTTGCTGTTTAAGATATTAAAAAAAAAAATTCGAAGATGGCAAAAAGAAAGTTACCGCAAGAAGTGTACTGTGAAACTAAAACTAGCGATGATGAATTTTATTTTGACAATTTGCACACGGATTGATATTGCACTTGATAACGCTTAGTATAGTCGAGATCAGGAAAACCATCGTCCTTAGATGAGAGGAAATGTTACATACATTAGGGTAATGTCAAGACGTCAAGAATAAAGAATGTGCTGTCTGTTAGGAAAGAAAAATCAAGGCGAAGGACGTCAAACAAATTATTTTTGCGACACTTTTCATAGAAAATCAGGATTTCATATTTGAGACCATTTTAAAAGATACAAGGAGGGTGATTATAGTCTATAATTTTTACAATAAAACATTTTGTTCACAATTTCGAAGTAAAAAGAATAAATTGTGTTTTTCCTTCATAATCTTGCTTACTATGCATTACTGCTCTCTCAACGAAAATTAACTCAGACAAGTAGGATAATGGCATCCAAATTTAGAATGATTGCGAAAGGTTAAATATTGTATTCTGTAGCGTTAATATGTCATTTATTTACTTGTAACTTATATTCATTTTTAAAACTTTTGATTAAATAATAAAACTTATTCAAAATGTAATTAAAAGCTGAAAATAAAACTTTTACATAAAGTTTAATATATAAATGATTATTTTCATAAAATATTGTTATTTGTTCAGTTAAGATGCGATTTAACACTAAGGGGTCATTCATTCCTTCAACCCTTTTCGTTTATTTTTTTTACTTGATTTCTAGAAAATAACTGTTGTATTTAATGAGAATAATTAAACTTTTTACTTTTATTTATAAGACATATAATTGCAAATATTTTTTTTCTTATTTTAGTTTCGGAGGAATGTACATAATATACCTATTTTTACCGAAGGGATCTTTTTGACTGTTTGAATTAATATTGTTGAGAACGCATACATTTATATTTAAATATGCAATGACTTGATAAGGATTCACATAAATGTAGTTAAAAATATAGAAATAAATGTGTTAGTAAAATGTGAGCATATAAGAAGCAAGAAGACGAAACCAAAAGTCAGTCAGAAACCATTTTGCTTTATGCGTAAAAAGTGTGAGCCAATGTTTTGGTAGAAAATGATTTTAGAAGAATAGATGAAGACTTAGATTACAAAAGAAACATTTTTTAGTAAATAAAAACAGAGAAACTGCCTTTTCATCACACCACACCTCAACAAATATTGAAAACATAAGTTTTTTTTCGTAACTTCATAACAGATAATTCAATTTATATTTTTTTCTAATTAAATACCGAAAACGGTCATTTTGTCCCATTTGGTAGCAATAAGTGTATGTCAACTCATGGTAAATTTTGTGATAGTTACTTAAATTGTATTTTCTTTGCTTGACAGTTTCTTAATTTTAACTTTCAGTTGCTCATTATATATTTCTCAGGGCATCATTTAGATTTTATCTTAATTCCTTTCGTTATATTAAACATATTGTATTGGTTTGATCATAATCGATATTACTTTATAATTTATATTGCATACATTTTCGCTTTCACTCATGCCTAAAATCACTTTTTATTCTTTCTATTTGCAACAATTTTCCAAAAATTAGGAAATAATAAAAATGAACCAATGGAAGAAGCATTTGATTTGAATTTTTTTCATAAAAGAGAAGAATCGTAAAAATAAATGGGAAATGAATGAAATTATATCGTAGTGTTTCATTATTATATCTTTTCTTTTCGATAATAGTTGTCGATGCCCAATTAGAAGCCATTCCATAAAGCACTGCGATTGTAAAATATCTGAGGTGATGTTGTTCTATTTGGTTCCGCGCGTTAATGCCTTGTTTTTGTTTAGTGTGACCTAATGATCATTAAAGAAATGTCACTGAAAACATACGTCCTCTTGCTTCCACTGCATGGATCATTCCACCATAAGAATTAGATTACTCAAAGAGATGTGAACTCCATCACAGGAGCAATAGTAGCAAATATGCATTTCAGAAGAACAGAAGATGGAACTTGAGAATTAACCAACCCACTGTTTTCACTAAAATGTAGCGAAAGGATAAGCGAATTTTCGCAACCGTTTTACCAACAGGATAATCCAAAGACATTGATGCATTGATTTTAACATAGAGTTACGTAACTTGGATGTTACGGACACAAATTGCACATTACTAAAAAAAAATCTCAAAGAAACATTAACTTTTCACGGATATGATTGCTCTGATTCGAAATTAATTATCTAAGCTTCTTGTATAGACAGGAATATGAAAGTAAAATATATTAACGCTTCGCACTATGAAATGTGGTTATATACATAACTATGCACTAAATGCAAGAATTTGCTTATTTTTCCAAAAAATAAATTAATATGCTTTAACTTGAGTTTCCCCCCAGAATTAATCTATGTCTTTTTTACCCTTCTGTAGATATTTTTAACACTAAAAATTGATAAATAAATAAAGCTTCAAAATGATTCGTCATCTTGAATGGTGCCTAGAGGAGTCACAGTACTAAGGGTTAAGAAGTAAAATATATTCTGTTTGATAGAAGAACCATAGAACACATGGTTGTTATTTGGCATAAATTTTTAATTTTACTTAATTTATATGTGCATAGATTGCCTTACTGATGGGCTTCCCAAGGAATTTACCAACAATTCTGGTTTTTCTTGGATAGAAGTTTTCTGTAGCCAGAATAAGAAAAAATAATTTATCAGCCATCAAGCATATTGGTCTATCAGTTTAGGCATTATGCTTATTACGCTACGGTCATCCAAGATTATATAAAAAAAATGATAGTTACATGTACAGAGTCAAACTGTCCAATACTTCTATAACCCTCTGTCAGTCTTGTTCAAGAGATAAAGAAGCTTTGAGTTCTGAGCTGAGTTTGAGTGCCAGTGTGAAGGACTTAGCTGAAAACTATCACGGTTCGAGTGTCTTTCTAGAGCACAATCGAAGAATTTTTGATTTTTGGCTTGTATCTTTGACGTCTTATTTACAAACTGAACAAATCATATATTTTATTTCTCTATTACTTATTTTTATTATTCAATTCATTTTTAGTTTGAAATTCTACCAAATATTTGAAGGCAGTATTTTATTATTATTATTTTTATTATTCTGAAGAGAATACATAAATATATATCAATACAAACATGCTGGTTTTATTAACATTTTAGATTTACTATAAATATCAAATTAAAATTCAAGTTTCTGAATAGAATTCAACTTGAAAATTAACAGACCAAAATGACAGTGAGAAACAATTTCCAATTCCTAATTTTTAACAAACTATTTAGCAATATGGCCACAGGAATATTGATTGTAATTAGGAAAAAATAATTGTAAGAAACACATTTTTAATTATGCCTTATTTTACTCCATTTCTAAACTTCTGAAAATTGAGTAATAACTTAATGTAAAACTTCCTACTAAGCAATTAAAAAAATATTGCTATACAAGTTTAAAAATTGTTAAGAAAGCTTCACGTGTTTTTCATTGAAATCCGTTTTTATTTTAATGCTCGAATTTAAAATAACTTGTTGATCAATGGTGTTTCGCATAAAACACATTCCTTGCAAGAATTTCCTTCTTAATATATTGTTGATTGCAGAAATCTCTAATAGCTTCAAAATCGATACAGGTATATTAAACTGGAAACTGAAATTTTTAAAAGTAAATAATTTTAAAAATATACACATAATTATAAACTAAACCCTAAAAGTAATTAATATTATTTCAAATGATTTCAAATTAAACGCGATTTAGTATTATAGAGAATAAATCGAAGATTGAAATAATCTCACTGAAACGTAAGTAAAAAGAGAATAATATTCTGAATAATTAATAATTCATAATTATGGTTAAAATTTTCTAGTTATCGAAAAAGAAAATAAATGGTTAAAGTGTAGCACGGTGTGCCCCCGAGTTTATCGCCAATATGGCAACCCAACGGAACTTTCTTACAGTAACCCTAATTCTGTTTTGTTTACTAGTTTTTACAATAGTTGAGTTGTTCAGGAACTACAACTGTTTTATAATAAATTTAATATTTAAAATATCGATTTCAGATGATTTAAATTTTGATTATTCTTTTAATTTAAAATTTATAATACAAAGAAAGTTAAGAATAAAATTAATATTAATTAAAATAACATTTATTTCATTTTTTTGTGTTAATATTTACAAAAAATAATTTCGTTTTAACACTTTTAATTACCGCTATGTGAATACGCAAATCGTCTGCATTTTCGTATTAAAAGAAGTATGCCATGATTTATTCGCAGTTCTCTAATTTTTTTGGTGCTCCAACGTTTAGTTCCCTCGAAATATTATTATGTCTGCAATCGCACAGGAGTGGATATTTGGTAGTTGGGATGTTAGGCACTATTTCGAACCTGCTGAATGAATGAAGGGTGATTGGAATATTTTTTTTTATGAGTTGATGAGGCTTGGAAAGAATGCTTTGAGTGTCATGAAGTGTTAAGTGTTTATGAAAAGATTAAATAAAGCAAGTAAGTACATTAAATATTAAAAATTCTGTATAATATTCGTTCCCATAACATAATTTATTCTTTCTGGTAATATTATTATGCGCTATTCCTTAATCCACATCGTCCATCTGTTCAATTTGCTAGCGAAGCTACTGCTTTCCCGCTCCGTATGAAAGCGAAGCCCTAGGATGTTTTTTTAAAGTTAAAATATACTGCCCGGTGCCTTCTACAGATGCCTTCGGCATCTGTAGAAGGCACCGGGCAGTATTAAAAAAATAATTATAAACATTCTAAATAAAAAGGCGGGAAATGGCAACCGTAACTGTTCCGCGGAACAGTTTGTTTATTTTGTCCGCCATCTTGGTTGGCGACTTGGCATCCTTGGCGCAGCAAGGGGCACACTATTCTACACTTTTACCATCTGATTTTAAGAATATATTAATGAAAGTGAATTTCATATCGCAGAATTTGCAGTAGATAAAGAAATTTTCTATCACTGAGCTTTCATATATTATAAAATATTCGCATAAAATCGTTGACTTGATTTATTAGTAACTGTCAGATCACTCAAAAACGACAGAAACCTGAAGAATACGCAGATTAGTCATTGACAAATAAAATATAATTAAACATTCTTTCTTTATTCAAAAAAGCAGTGTTTTAATTTAAAGTAAAACAAATTTCTAATTCTGAATCAATTTAAATTGTGAAGGATAATTTATATTTAAAGCCAGATCTCAAAATTAATTTAAATCAATCTGACAAAATAAACAAAGTAATGCTTTTCACTCGAAATTTGATAAAATTCAAGAAATAAACTCGTTTTGGAAATCAAACCTTTTAGAAAACAGTCGATAAATATTCTGTGAGAAACTCGACTTCTAGCGAAACTTACACGACGTAAGCGTCGTACCATGGAAAAGATATTAAAGAAAAAAAAAGACAATACGAAAACTTTCCCTCCTTAGCGCTAGTATTGCCCCAGGAACGCTTCATAAGTCAATTGATTAGGCAATATTGAATTTTTAACGTTTCGATGAGCTCGGGTCACATATTGTGCTCTGGCTACAAAATAAACTGCAAAGTGATGCGTGAAGTAATAAAGTTTTGATTTACCGAGGATCGATCGTTTGTATTGAACATATTTTCATCCGGCGATAAATATTGCAAACAAACGCCTTCTGCCAAAATTTGGAAATTATATCCGATTTGAGCACGAATTTTACCATATTTCACAAAATTTTAACATCATTAATTTTTTTTTCTAAAACGAGCGTATTTCGAAGTTTCTGTAGATAAACGATTCTGAATAATTAAATGCAAGTTATTTAGATATTAATTTAAAGTTCTTTTTAAATACGGAATAAATTACCGTAGGATAATACATAGAACTGAAAGGTTTAAATAAAGTACATTCATTTATTTTGAAGATATATAGTTTTTGATTTCACACGTTCGAATTGTTCAATGTAAAAGCAAATCAATTGTGAAAAAAATGTAATTTTCATGAGCGACACAAATTTTACATATTATTAAGACCAATATACTTTAGACCAAGCATAAGATTAAAAATAATTTTTTGTCTATTTAGAGCATGTTAAATAAAAGAACGGAGAAAACTGGAAATTTAACATCTGTTATTTTTAAACCTTCAGAATTTTAGATATCAGAATATTTTTTCATCAAAATCCGTCAAAGAAGTTATTAATTATCGGTCGTTTTAATTCGTGTAAATGAAATAACACATATAAAAGAAATGAAGTAGCCTAGTCATCAAAATTAAAAACTGGAACCCAATTTATGGCCCGAATCCGGAAAAAAAGGAAAATAGTCAATCAGCGAGATTGAACTCTATTATACTTATTGGTTTCAATTACGACAGAAGTTTTAAAATTTAAACATACACACACATATATATGTATATATGTATATTTCTCTTTTAAGAAATAGATAGGAAAATCTACTATGCTCTTCTCAAAAGAAGAAAAAGAGATTCAACAATAATTTATCCAATTAAAAAATTGGAGCTTCTAAGCTATTTATCGATTGTCTTTGTTTAGTCATTGACAGAATCTAGACGCCACACTTGAACCCAGTTTTTGCACGAATCTTTCAGAAAGGGAATAATCAAGAAGAATAATTAGGTTTCTTTATTGCAACAGAAGAAATCTGCGAGATAACACTGCAATCGTTTTAAAACTATCTTACGACACTGGTTGTATTTCTAGAAATGCATAATTCTTCAGAAAGCTCCACTCCTCACCATTCCTTTTCATTCCATTCAGAGAGACAGAAATGCATCAATAATTAATATAGCTAAAAACAATCATAAGGGCTCAGCTTTTTAGTATTATTCTCCGTAAGAAGTAGAAATTTCAATAATTTTCAATTTAAGGTATCCATGCTCCTTATTTTCGAATGATATTTTTATTTACTGCGGAATTCTTGTTTCTGAATATATATTATTCGAAAATATGAGACTACTGGGAACAGACACTTTAACCTATATTTACCGCATACATTCTAGTGAAGCGTTAAGCAGACGTATAAAATGGATATCAGAAATGACCACTTCAACAATAATATATTATAATGAGTAATATCCACTACTTATTATTAAAAATAATTTCATCGAGAGAACATACATTTTCTTAAACATTTTTTAAAAAAGATTTCATTATATAATTTCAATTTAATTTGAATTTCTCTTGGCACGCAGTTTTTTTTATTTATTTTCAAAGGAATAAAATGCTAACAGAATTCTTCAGAAAAAATGTTTATACTAATGTTATAAAAATATGGAAACAAATTGCATTATTATCACTGATTTCCAATTTAGGGGCGGAGTAAGTAATATAAATATTTAAAAAAAATTTAGTCAACGCGAGTAATTACAATATAATTTTACATGATATTTGTTTAATACGAACTAAAATTCTATTTTTTTATAAGTAAACTTTCAAATATTTTGAACTTTTCTATAAAATCATCTGCTTTTGTATAAAGAAACCCCGAAATAATTAAAGCAACACAAACAATATCATTAAAATATATGTTTAAAAATATATTATTTGGTCCTTTCTTAAATACCATATGAGTGTATAAGATTTTATTTCACTAACTCGTACTTTATTTTTTAAATTGCAACTTATCAAATTATTTTTACAGCCAGAATAAATTAAAACAAAATTTGCTAATAAAACCTTCTAATTCAAAACCTTGAAAAGGCATTTTGAGTTTGTATTAATCTTGTTTTTAAAAGTCTGCAAAACCCCAAATTATGGAGAATTTCTCATTTTATTTTTTCTTTCGCAAATATTGATTTTTCATTATTACTAAATTTATTCGATATAATTTCAGAAATAATATTTAGATCTATTTATCACACAACTATTTAGTGAATCAGCATGTAAAAATTCTTTTATTTTGTAGATTTTTATAAAAGGAAATTATTATTTATGATAAATAATCACAATATATTCATTTTCTGTTTAACAAATATAAAAAGACATGATAATTCAACAATTCATATAGATATATTTTTAATTTATAATAGCTTATAGATCCAAAATTTTTGCGAGACGATGAATTAATATTTCAACCTTCTTTATAAGAAGTTTTTTCTTATTTCTTGTTTGAACTTCGTTCAAATATCATAAACTACTAAACAGCTGTTGGTGCATAATTAAAAAAGAACGAAATTCATTACACCTTAATGAAGGCTAATAAAAACTTTACGCCTTCATAAAACGTCAGTGATAAAATATATAAAATGTGTTTTTTTCAGTTCAGAATGCTGAATGCACAGCCTGCTTCAATTCAATGTCCTTTATGCCCCTGTTTAATTCATATTTCGCTAATGAGATCAGCTGTGGGTACTTGAAGACGAAACTGATTACTCTTTTTTAATTACACCCACATAAAAAGTAATTTATGATGAAAAAATAATTTAATCTCGAGAATTTTTGAAACATTACCAAATAACAGAGCTCAGTCTTCGTTTCTGCAAATATTGATCATAATGTCGTGATCAACTCAATAAATTACGTATATTTCCATAGATTAACATTTTATAACTTATTAATCTGCCAAAAAACAGGGTTAGTTTATATTTGTTTCAGGGGAATTAGTTTATATGCAATTAATATTCTTAGACTGTACCAAAATCCTACAGGAAATACTATGTCATTCGCTTTCATATGTGCAAGAAAAACCAGCGAAGAATTTTCAGCTAAAGCGATAGAATTCCCACGCCCACTACAGGTGTGCATATGACACGATAACGAATAAATGTAAACCTAATAGAGATAAATTGGGTACACATGAAGAAATCTGAATTAAAAGTACCAAATTTTGAATCAAATCAAAAGATTGGCATGTGTATTACTATTGATCGTTGGATTTTTACACCTGTAAGCTCTGAAATTCGAAAATTAATAACTAGTTTCACAAGAAATTTGGTATGGAATTTTGTTCCGGAAATCCCAATCCTATGATTTGGTTTCAATTGGACTAAATGTACACGATAGGGTTTCTTCATATTGCAATGAAACTCAAGTGTGGCATTCAGAAAATAAAAAATAAAAATTGAATACCAATGGGTTTCAACGCCTTGCAGGAGCTCACGATTTTTATGTGGTTGAGGTGTATATAACATATGTTTGGACGCACACAAAAAAGTTTGAGAGTACCATTCTCAATATTTATCATCGAATTACGGTAAACATATCTGATTTAAATTGAAATCCGTCAAATTTCATCAAAATATAATTCACTTTTCTATTTCAATCATTCGACTATAATTCGTTCCCAATTTGACAATTTGTGGAGTAATTTATTTTTGTTATGCTTCATACAAATAAATTGATTGCTCAATACGAATAACAAAATAGGGCAACAAACTGAAATTATACGCAGAGTTATGAAGCAATCAGGAAATAAGCGATTATAATGACAATGGCACTAATGATTTAAATTCTACAGCAGTATCATCCAGATAGTAGAAGGAACATAAATTACTTACAATATTTGTACCATCTATAAGAAAAGGGTCCAACTTTCATTTTTCAACTCATCACTGTTTGGAAGGAATTGATATTCTGATTAAAACGAAATGGCCAATAACGTATTATGATGTCCTCACAAAATTGACCGTCATTCCAAATACCGAACTATAAATTTTCACAATATTTTATGTTAATCGGAATCGGTATCCACTTGTAGAGGCACGAAAGTCCCTGGTGCATATGCCAAAACAATCTTCTAGAACTCGCAGAGAAGCCACACGAAGCGTCGATACTTTGAAGAAATCGGAAAAAATTCTGTATTTCTTCTGAATAAGTTAATTTTAAGCCCAAGATTGTGCAATAGTAAACTGTGTTCCTGTAAACAATCTCAATCGATAGATTGCGAACTTTATTTTTTTACTGCAATTGTCGACTGACTTGTGTAGAATGGTATAGTCTATTCTTGTACAAAAGCATCTTCATATGCTTGGCATATTTTTCCACTAGTTGCTGATACAGTTGTGATTAATAGTATATCAGTTTCACGGTTAAGACAAAAAATTCTGATGCAACAGGATTTGCATCGCCTGTAATGAAAAAGTTATACTTGCAACTATACATAAACTATACACTAATTAATCTGAAATAGTGGAGAGAGAAAAAAAAGAGTCCATATAACAATTGAGGCGGAAATTAAACTTTCTGACTGCACAATTATTTTTGGAAATTATATTATTTAACATTAATATTTTTTTAAATATATGAACTGGTGAATTATATTTATGGAGAAAATTACAAAGAAAAAAAGGCGGGCTTTAATATAACCACTAAATCTTCATGGCTTACTTCAAATTTGCTCTTGGGTGGGGGTGTGCAAGTTATAACGTCTTGACTTCTTAATAGGAGAATTTGAGATCCGAATTCTTATTTTATAGAAAATATTTGGGAAAGCGTGTATGATGAAAGCTAAGTCCACCTGGATCAAATACCGTCGCGTTGGTGTAGTGGGAAAGTTTAGAGAGGTAAACGCCCATGCAAGTCTTAATCATCTGAAAATGACTCGAAATTCTGCTGCGCTCAAAAATAGACTTCCGTATCGTTCCAAAAGGATGCCAACTAATCAAATTTACATCTCTTAATAAATTTACCATGAATAGCAGATAATCAAATGCAGATTTCTAATCACCTGAATAAATTAAGATTTGTCATATTTGAGAAATATAGTAACAGAAGAAAAAAAATTCTCGGATGGTGTTTCATGATGTATTTTATGCAGTAACAGTCTGAAAAAGCATAATTCAGAAACAGACCAATATGCATAGTAGCAATAAATTATTTTTTCTTATATTAGCTACAGAAAGCTTTTATCCAAGAATAGCACAGTTTTCGGATAGATTCCTTGGGAAACCCATCAGTAAAGCAATTTATGCACATATAATTAAGCAAAATTAAAATTTTAGGCCAAATAATAACCATGCGTTCGATGGTTCTTTTTGTCGAACAGAATATATTATACTTCTTAACCCTTAGCCCTCTTCTTCCCAGGCACCATTTAAGACGGTGGATCCTTTTTAAGCATTATTTATTTTTCAATTTTTATTGTTAAAAATGTCTACAGAATGGTGAAGAAAAATGTATATTAATTTTAAAGAGAAATTCAACTTAAAACAAAAATATATTCATTTATGTTTTGGAAAAATAAGCAAATTCTTGAATAAAGTGCATAGTTATGTATCTAACCACTTTTCAGAGTGCGAAGGGTTAATATATTTTACTTTTATATCTATGTCTAAACAAGAAGTTTAGATAAATGACTTCGAATCAGAGTAATCACATCTGTGAAAAGTTAATGTTTCTTTTTAGAATGTTTTTAGTCACGCATAATTTATGTACAAAGGATTCGTCCACAAATATTCTTGAAACTGTAAATTCCGCTTGTAGTGATCATTTTGGATTCAAACCAAATGAATGATTAGTACGACAAATGTTTTTTTAAAACTAAAATTTTGTTAAATACGAGGAACATAACCAGAAAAAATAAACGCATGGCATCTTTCGAATATTATTCAATTCTTTATTTACAAATTTCGTATTTTATTGTTTAAATGCTGTCGAGACTGTTGCTTGTCAAGTGTTTGTTGAAAAAACCTTTCATTTGAAAAATGTTCAGGAAAAAATTCAGCCCGACATTAAGTTAAGAGTTCGCAAAAATTCACCAGCAAATGGTGGTAAATATTATCAATGCTGCATTCCGTTAACTCTTCGATTCGTATAAGTATGAAAAAGTATTCATTCAATGTTATCTCTCATTTTATGCCAATGTTAAATTAGGCCTCACAATATTTTCCGAAAAAATTGCTGACATTTCAATGAATAAAGATAACTGATTATTCCTAATAAAACTCTCTTGATGAGTTGCCTACACATTGAAATTGATTACTACAAACAAAAGTCAGGAAACTCATCAGCTATTTTTAATCAATTGTATCAATAGGCCATTGCATCTTAAACCAATACAAGAAAAATCTACTTTAGCAAACTTATTTTTTTTTAGAGTTTATAAAAAATATTTTATATATTTATTCTTTAGTTAGCAGTCTATACATAGAAACATTACCTAGTTTCGAATTAAAGCACAAATGAATAGGAGAAATTATTAGCAAAAAAGAAAAAAGATGCTGTGCAAAGAACTTAAGAAAGTATTCTTCGTACAAAATGCGTACATGTTTTTATGAAATAGAAAACTTTGTACAAGAGATTCTGAAGAAAGAATTATGAAACATAAAAGCTATGAAAAATAAAATAAAAAGTTTTCTTAATAACTTTTAACTTTAATCTTGTTTAAAAATATTGCAACATTCGAGGTAAGATTTCTCTAAATGAAGTCATAAACATATCGATAACAGTAAGCACTTAAAAGACTTTGATGGCATTTTTAATGGTCTTTAAAAGGCGAAAAAAATGTGATAGATTATGATGATATGTTGTAAAATATAGGCAGGGATAACAATGGACATTCGATCAGCAGTTTCGCAGTTTTGACGCTTTTGTCTTCCATTATCGAAAGCTTTTAGCTCAAGTTTCAAAATATCACCGTTCTATATTACATCGAAGTAAAAGAGTGTTTTGTTTTCTTATCACGTTTTATTCAGAAAGATTTGAAGAAATGCTGAGAAACACAACAAATAAATCAACAAGAGTTATACCGATGAAATGACTTAAAAATGCAATCCTTTTCATTATTGGAAGAAAAACAGCATTAAAAAGAATTTTTAGTTTCTATTCCTGCATGTACAAAAGAGTAATAACAAACAAAGACTTGTATATTATTTCTTGGAATTAACAATCGTTGTGTCATTTATACATGTGAAACAATATTATTAAACTAAAATATTATATTAAAAACTTTTTTAAGACATGCTTATCTATTAAGCTACTAGCTAGTACTAGCTTGTATATTATTAGCTACTAGCTAAATAATATTGGGAAATATCGTTTGAATTTAATATAGTTACATTGTTTAATTAAGAATGATAGAAATAATGATATTAATTTTATTATCGGCAATGAATACATTCACTGAAGTTGAAGAATGTATAAAGTAGAAGCACAAATGGTATTTCTTCTATTTTTAGTATTCTATTCTACAAACAAATATTCATTTTTATATATTAGATTTGTGTATTCTTTTAGAATTGTAAAGCTTGGAAAGAAAAGAAAGGAAGGAAAGAAACTATTTATTGTATACCATCATTTGTTTAATATTCATTCAGAATTATCAAGTTTAATGTTAAAAAAGATTATTAAAATATTTTTCTTTAAAATTGATAAAGCATAGAAAATATATTTATACCATAAAATCTGT
Organism: Argiope trifasciata; assembly: GCA_026543055.1. Lineage (NCBI taxonomy): Eukaryota > Metazoa > Arthropoda > Arachnida > Araneae > Araneidae > Argiope > Argiope trifasciata. The sequence continues at coordinate 58,065 of JAPMOQ010030820.1, forward strand.
AATACAGTTTAAAAGATATTTTTTTTAAACTGAGATGGTGTAAAAGTATTTGTACTACAATATTTTCGAAAGTTACTGCAAAAAACGCTAAAATTTTATTAAATGTTTATTTCAAATTTCAAACCTATAGGATTGGCTCCCCTAAAACTTTCTCATACACTCTCTCTTAAAATTATTACTTCAAAGGAAAACCTTCCATTGCATTTGTGTCATCCGAACCAATACGTACGATAACTATGAAATATTAATGTCTAGCTAGAATTCAGTATCTTTACTGAATCTGTTATGTCTCCTTGGCGTTTTATTTGGTGCTTCATAGATGCGGTAAATAGGTCCAAAAATTTTTTTATGCATTAGGAAATTTAACTACGTCTATAACCATCCCGTAACTGCAAGTAATAGGTATTCAAACGTTTATCGCGATATAATGAGCTGTACAGCAGCGCATAAGAGACATACAGTCAAAAATTCATTTTTATTTATATAGAGTGAAAAGTTTACAAAATATTTAAATCATTTTTAACATTTTCTTAAAATTTATAATTCATTATTTTAAATATTTTGTAATAAATCATTAAATGTTTATCTGATCATATTCTAGATGACACCACGGATGCTGAAGAAAAATTTAATTGAATTGAAAAATTAATTGGACAATAAGTTCTACAAATTGTAACATAATTTATTATCTCTGACAATAGCATATATTTCGAGCTAATATTTCTTTTAAAATAATTACCACAAATATGTACTTAAAATGCCTCCATACCGTTTGTGTGTGTGTGTGTATGTGTGCATTCTTGTGTATATTGTAAGGGACAAACTAAGCATGTGGTAACATGAGAGCCAGATGTCGAATATTAAACAACATAGTTCTGAATTTTAACGATTTACCCTGAAAAGACGTGTCACTATTGTCAATAATTTGAATTAAATCTCTCATATAAACTATTGTTTTAATAATCAGTGAATGGTGCATACTCATATCAGTAAAGTAAAAAGTAAAACAATTTGCAAAATAGTTTCTTTACATCTGTTTCTGCTTTTCGAAATTAACTGATTATTTCCACTTTCTGAAGTTGCATTCATTTATTAATATATTTGATTTTGTTAAATAATTTATACACTTATTTCTAACCAGTGTCTTGGATTACTGCCTTGAATTCTAGATAATACCGAAATAAAGCTTTGTAATATTCAGTTTTGTGAGTAATTTTCTAATCAAGTAATACGTTTTTAATAAACCAGCATGCATGGGATATAATCGATACATGAAAATAAAATCTATATTTAATTGAGTAATAACTATATCTAATGAATATTGAGAATATCTTAACTTAAAATTCGATGAGAACTATGTAATTGTACAAAAAATATCTGATTAACTCTTGTCAGAAAGATGAATGAGCATTGTTTGACTGATTTGACTGAATCGAGTGTCATCCTCTTTATCTCATCCGAAATCAATGTTGTATTGTCCGTCGTGTATTATTTTTAGTGATGATGATGAGTTCACGTTACCACAGAAAGGGGATTTAGTAGCTTCAGAGAGTAAAGATACCTGAGCACCCAAGGGTATAAGTTTAATTTCTATTCAAATGAAGATGATACGCATATATTCTTTTGTTCAATCCCCTTTTTACAGGGGGCTTATTTACACACTTAACAGATAGAACACAAGGAAAGTACCATGCCCGAACCTAGACTCGAACACGGGTCACCCAAATCACAGGGGACACGAGCTACCCTTAAACCAGGATGATGGCATTATTTTTCGTATTACTAAGACGTGAAAGGTAAAAGTTAATTATCATAAACAAAAACGTATAGCTTAATTTCATCATGCAAATACAATAATTTATTAACAAAAAGCCATTAATTTGAATAAAAATTAATCGACGAATTAAATTCATAATATATTAAAAAATATTATTTTTAAGAGCATGAAAGTTCAAAAAATTCACTTCATCACAATATGTATGTTAAATAAAAACTTTTTAAATAAAATGAGCTTCTTTGTCATTGAAATATAAAAAAAAATTATGTCGCGATATAAATTTCAATTAAAGCATCAATGTAAATATTTCAAAATTCTATCGACATTTTATTTCATTATGAAGACATGTCTAAAAAACATATTAGCATGGACTTGCATATATTTATTACTAAGTGGCATGTTGAAAACATTACAGAAGAGCTGACTAACAAGGGAAATACAGATTGATGGGGAAGGTTGCTATTTATGAGGAAACGAATATATTTATGAAGATAGCGCAGTTTTTGGAAGAAACCTTTACCCGAGACAAAAAAATTATCCAAACTGAATTTTCTATGTGAAATTCAAACACTAGTGATCGCAAAACTCATTTTCTATTCCACCCTTCCGAATTCGTAATTTTCTAGATGGGTTCTTTAAGGCATGGGAGTCAATTTTCGAAAAGCCAGCGTCAAACAGAATTGCGTTTCGCCTTCTTTGCAATGTTCTACTCTCAACACTTGAGTTAAAGTATTTATTCTGAAAGAAAAAATCACTTTCATTTTTTTTCTTGAGTTTTTTTTATGTTGAAAGTTGTAAAAACGTCTTATAGCTTTGGCTGTTTTTGCATTTTCGCACAGTTTAGAACCCACATTTTTTTAGAAAAACAATGCACAAACATTTCTTTTGATTTTTTTTCTTTATTTTTTTGATTTAGAAAAGGAAATTGACTTTACGTATAAATAGCTTCAAGTCGTAACTTAGAAACGTTACAGAGGATTTTATTGTTTTCGTAGACCACTAAACAGGAAAACTGTTCGAACAACCCATTTAATGCGATGTTCTAAAACATTTCAACCAATGTTGCTATGACTACAAAACGCTTTGTATGCTATGAAATCCCTGCAGTAGTTATTTTTAAAAAAGTATATGTCAATATTGTAAAAATATATTAATTAAACAAGTCTTTTTTATAGATTGGTGTCATAATTAATTGTATGTAATAACTTAATTGATTACTATTCAAGTTAAATTTATAAAGATAAAAAATTCAAGATATAGAATTCAACTTTTATTGAATATACTTTGAATTACTGCGATCCTTATTATGTAGTTGCCGTGTATAAAAATGATTTTTACAGCAATAAAATGCCATTGCTCTTAAGTTTTTTCTAAGTGCTGCCAGATTTTTTAATTATTTGTTACCTGGTTTTATCTACTCTTTTTAAATATGTCATCCTTTTATACATGTTTGTATTGCTTAAGTAAATATATAAAAAAATACTTAAAGTATAACTATAAATACAAAATTAATAGTATATTAAATATTTTTAATTACATTCTAGTTAAAGGATTTTTAAATGGTTGGTAGATCATAGGTATAAGGCATTCATTTGATCAACAGTTTTTATTATGATTTAAATATTTGAAGTATTTATTAAATGTTTATGCTTTTATCAATGAATAATGCATTTTTGTATATTTATTAGTTTTAGCATCTTCTCGTCGTTAAATGTATGTTACATTAAAAATCGGTTTTCAAAAATTTTAAAATTTACAAAAAAGTACTTATATTGAAAGTGCAACTCATACCGAACTATCCCTAATAAACATTTTTTAAACGAAATTCTAAGACAATATATTGAACCATTTAAATGATTCTATTTGAAATGTGGATCTAAGTTGATATAGGATGAACTATTTTAAAACTTTTTACTGAATTCTGGTAATATGAGTAGCATCTTTTTAATTTTATGACTTTTTTATTTTCTCATAATAGTTATGCATATGTAATAATGGTAAGTCTATTAATCAAATATCAAGCATCATAAATACTCATCGAAATTCTTCTTATTTAACATATTACCACAATTTAATACTTTTTAATGCAGAATACTAATTGCTTCAAAAATGAAGCTCTGCAATAAATATAGTTATTTGATAAATTTGACAGTATCAAGGTACTTTAAATGGAATTCAAAGGTAGAAAGTTTAATTTGCATATGGATGTAAAAAATTAAAACTAAAAGATTTTAAAAATTAAAAGTATTTTGGAAATTAAATTAAAGTGTTCGTTAACTTTACATTCATTTATCGAAAATTCGATATTGCTCAGAAGTCAAGTTGATGTGGTGGAGTTTTTGAACATAGGAAAGATATTCAAACGTTCGTCGTTTTATTGTATATTTGAAGTTTCGATATACGGAGTCAATAATTTCATTAAAGACTATTTTGCTATAAGTGAAAGTGGAACTAAAACAATATTTCAACTTTTTATAAATAAAAAATGAAAGCAGAAGTCTTTGATTTTGTTTCTTCCAGAAAAAATACTACATATCGCAATTTTATAGATAAAGGCATCAATATTTTATAATTTGAAAACTACCAAAGAAAATTAATTTTCGGTTAGTTAGGAAAATCTATTTAACTCACAGAAGAATATTTCAAAACTCAGCTTGAAATAGCCTCTTAATAAGTAAATTAAAATCATGGAAAAGTAAATAACACTTTTATGTAAATACATTTATAAAAGCTATTTCAATGTCAAAAACACAGAAATATCCCGGCATTACACAATAAACTTATTACATGGAGGAAAAAAAATAATAATTCAGTTTCAGATCTGTAACTTCTATAAAAAAATATAAGCTGTTTGGAAAAACTTGCTCATAAAAATGGCAATTCTAACATTTCTTCTAGCAAAAAACATATTTTATATTTTTGCAACATTCAGATAGCCACTAAGACATCGCAAATCATTTGAGATTGCTGTCTTCGAAAGAGAGAAATCTGATCCAGCAATTTTAGAAGCACTTCGTTAGATTCAAACTAGGCCATTTCAGTTCATATCCATTGGGAAACACAGCCCCGTGAACGAATCCCTAAATTGAATGTCATTTTATTTCAAAAGATCACATTTGGGCCGTCGCGACGCTCAAATTGGAATACTTATTTCATGGAGAGATAACCTGGCTGGAACCAGAGATAATACAAGCAATTCCTTTCTATGTATTTTCAGTAAATTACATCGCCGGAACTTCAGTATATTATTCTTAGTGATTCTCATGTGAAGTTTTAGTAAATATTGGTACCACTCATGATTTAAAATGGAGAAATGTTATCTTTAAATGACAAAGATAGTAGGTATTGTAAAAAAATAAATTATGAGCTTTGTTTAATTGTATTCAATTTTAATGCATGGAGTAATTGAAAATAATAGCATATGATGACATTAAATAAAATAACAGGTGATGATAATTATTTTTATTGCTTTTAAATATTTTAAATAAATTCTTGTTAAACAATATTTTTTTAAAAACAAACAATGTTTATGACGGTACTTATATATATTTATTTCTCGTTACATAATCCAAAATTTTAAGGATTTAAAAATTCATGGTTCATTATATTAACTTTAATTTGATCAAACACTCGTGATTTGTCATGCTTCATGACAAGATCACAAAAAGTGTTGGTTAATTAAATAGGTCAAATTGATATTCGAACACATTACTAAATTACGTTTTTCGGTAAAACAATTAATGTATAGTGATTGAATTCCTTCTGAAGAAGATTTGGGGAAATTGATCTTTATTTGTGATAATTTTGAAAAATGGTATTTCTAATAAGATTGTATGCTAATAAAATTGCACACTTTATTTCCTTATAAATCTAAGTTCAACTCCATGTTTGAGCTACGTGTAAACATTTTCCCTAGATTACACTGTCTGTTATCTAAATTAGCTCTTACAACAAAATATTGCTAAATTTTGAAAAATAATATTTTTTTTTTTGAACCAAAAATAAGTTTTTGAAGGGAAACACTTACAAAAATATACTTTAATTTGTTTAAGAAGAAAGCAAAATTTCATGCCATAAATTATTCAGAATATTCAAATGAAAAATTTCAGTGAAATCGAGAAAATCATATACGAAAAATTTCTATGAAGACAAGGTATGGGTGATATTGAAAATCAAGAATCATTTTCTCTCCAAAAACACATTTAACAGAAAATTAGGAAGGAGTTACAAAAATATTCTAAAATTTACACCCACCCCTCCAATTTATAGCCAATAAAGATGCAATGCAATATCAAATATAATTAACTTAAAACAAAACTGGAATCTTAAAATTTACGAGGAATCTATGAATTTAATTCTAAGGTATTAATATTTTATTTTTAGTAAAATGTTTCAAGAATTTCAGATCTCATTTAAATTTTAAATTAAAATACTATAGAAATGTTTTTTGCTTGAATTAGAACAACAAATAAATTAAATAATTAAAATAATGACTTAAACCATTATTTTAAGGAATTTCAAATCTACTCAAATATTGAAAACAAAAGGAAACGGAATGATTCCTTAGTATTTAATTAATTCTTAACCACATAAATTGCTGAGTGTACGAAATTTTTGATATTCAAATATTTTGTATAATTGAATCCTCCCCCTTATTAACCGAAAGTAATTCCATTTGTTGATATTTTTGCATAATTAAAGAATTCTTTAAAATCCATTGAAAGAAAACAAAGAATATTTGATGCTCTATGTTTTAAAATTGTTTGCCATCTATTTTTTTAATAAAACAGAACGAATTCTCTCTTCTTTATGGTAGCTTTATTTATTTTCAAAATTTACCTGGAATGATTTTGAAATTTAAATGCAATTTTAGGGCTCAAACTATTATCGAATTTAATTTATCTATTTTGTTCGACTTTTGAATTATGATACAGACAGTCAAATTTTTTAACGAATCGAATCTAATATTTGATACAGGCTTACGATTGATGTAATGGCATTCATACATAGAACTTCAGTTAGCTAATTGGCTTTTATTTTACTCTTTTTAATATATTGTTCCCAAATATAGGATGGACAGGCAACCCTGTTTCAAAATGCAGGAAGGATGGACAATCATGTTTCCAAATACAAGAAGGATGCACCAATCATTTTACCAAATACAGAAAGAAAAAAAATTCAAATCTTAATCTAAAATTTCAAATCAGTAAATAATTTTGCTATTATGATCAAATTTTAAAATCTGCGCTTCCACAATTCATTCAATTTTTCTGTAGTTTTATTCACAGGCAACCAATTACTCTTCATTACTCTCTATTTATATCATGAGCAAGAAAGCATAAACGACTAAAGAATATCTGGTACATATGACACTGTCAGTGATTGCTGACAGTAAAGCTATAAAGCCAAGACTTTTTTTCAGTAACAGAGGGGAAGAAACCCTCATTAGTAACAACTTTATTTAAAAGATGACAGTCAGCTTCTGAACCCTTCTCTCCTAATAATAACTTACAATTTTTTTCTGAAAGTTCGGGTTGAAAATATGGCTCAACTCAATTGTTAGTGATGAACATACATAAAGTCATTTTAGTTGAAAAAATATGCATATATTGTTTTAATATCTTGCAACCTCCAATTTTTTACTATTTTAGGATAAGATTAGGATTCACGATTCTAGTCAAGGGATAAGAATAGTGAAGAATAGTTATGTTTGTGGAATACTTCTTCATTCTTTGTTCTTGATTTATATCCCATTACATGCATTTTCTCCCAAGCATTGATGAATATCGAGTTTTTTTTCTGTGATGTTTAATTTAAATCTAATTTATAAATCTAAATTATTTATATATCTAAATTATAATTATTTAAATCTAAATAACTTATATGGTTAATTCAGGAGGAAAAATACATTCAGAAGGGGAACGAAAATATTTTACATATAGGCATCATATCATTAAATGAAATCGATATTACCTACTTTTTTTAATCCCGGACTATTTCAAAAGATTAAATAAGATAAAAAAAGGAAAATATTCTTAGAAATCATTATAATTATTTAATAAAAAAGTAAATTAGCAAATTTTAAGCACATGAGTTTCAATTATTCATCATTCTAAAATGTAATCATCTTACAGGTAATATAAATTATTCTAAAGTATTTCGTTGCCAATTACAATTATTTTCTGGCAATATTAAGGTATCCGACTACATTTAAAGGAGTGTTTTTTGAAAAATTGGATTTTTTAAAACTATTTATGGTTTTTAGGTTTATTTTCAATTATACAAAAAAATTATTTAAAAACAAAATATATTTTGAGAAATTTAAAATTTGTAGTAATCTTTAATGAAATTTACCCAAAACAGTTAACACTATATACAAAATGGTAATGCAGCAATCCTATATTTCTTTGCACACATTATAGAATATACTGATGAATGAAATGAACCAAAATCTAAGAAAAATCTTGAGATGCAAAAAAGTTATGGGCCAAAATAGATGTATATATGCATTTTTCCCCTAAATTCATAACTTAATTTTTCTAAAAACATCTATAAATGAGAAAAAAAAATATTTCACCAACAATAAAAAAATCTGGTTCATTTCATTCATTGTCCATATTATTTAAAACATGCCCTGAAACTTTTATGTAAATACTTCTGTTAGTTTTTGAGACATCATATTAACGGTTGAGAATTTTCACGAAAATTGACATTTTGAGAAAATCGTTGTCAAAGAGGACATTTAACCGAAAAAATATGTGACCCTGGATAAAAGGTCAGCCTTTTTTACCTAGAAAAAAACGGTTTTGGAAAGAAAACAGTCTAAAATACAAGAAATAATAATAATAATAATAATTCGAAATTGTGGTCAATAAAATCTGCTTTTAACGTAGTCGGATACCTTAAGAATCACCCACAGTTTTCACGTCCCTATAGTTCACGAATAAAAAGAATTAACTTTATTGTTAAATGGAAATATTTCCATCTTCTATTTTTCTTCTCACCCTTATTTTGACTAAATAAGCACTTCCTGGAGCATGCGCAAATGAGTAGAGGATGTTCGAATCCAATTTGAACAATAACACTTTTTTTAATTATAATTTTAGCTAGTTAAAAACTAATGAAAATGTTATCGTTATTCACCTAAAATAAAATCTGTTAAAAAAGTGTCCCATTTTGCGATTAAAAAAAAACATTCCCAATTTTCCCAGAAGATTTTTTAAATGTTTAAGACACTTACTTGTGTGATTTGGAACAATATATTCTGAAGTTAAAATAAAACAAACTTATTTCATAATTTCATCAAATTAGTACCTATTTTTATTTAGTTTTTTTAAAACTGTAATTAGCAAAGTTTGCATTATTTTTTAATAAATTCAAGAGTAAGAATTTTCTTTCCATAAATGTTAGCATATTATACATTAAGTCAATTATGACTTAATATTCTGTCAGAAAAAAAATCAACAAACCTGCCTTCAGCTGCACTAAAAACAAACAAATATTTTGAATATTTATTCCATTCAACAGCATTTTTCTACTCAAAGAACTATAAATTGCATTATTAACAGAGTACAACTTGATCTGAATTTATTATCTCACCACATAAAATTTCAGATAATAATATGATTGAATATATATATATGTGAGATAGTCTCATCTGCCTGACAACATCATTTGTAACTTTTCTAATTATTAAACTGTAAGTGTTAAAATACCAGAAATAAAATTATAATAAAAATGAAGGCAACTTTTTAATAATGATTTTTCTGTTAAAAAAAGAAAGAAAAAAACTGGATTCAAAGGCAGATCTTGAAAAACTAAACAACAGGAAGCAACAAACTACCCCAAAATATTTGAATCCACTCAGAAAAAACCGTTTACGAAATGAATTATGTAAAAGGAGAATTTTTCATAATGGAGGCAGGCGAAGTGAATATCCTCTTCTTTCAAGTTCTTGCGAGAATAGAAAATACTTTTTATACACGCCTTGTTACCCAAGACAGAATCGGTAATTGCAGGAGCTTACGATGGAGCACATTGCCTTGATGCTTCAATCGGAAAGAACACGTTTGATGAAGGATCGTCAGAAAATAGCAAGATTGGATGGGACAAGCTTTTCATTTGCTATTTTTTTTTTTTCTGATGGTTGTCTTGATTGCTTATTTCGAGACGTATTTAGGTCTTGGGACGTGTATTTGGAATTACCTTTCATGACTATGGGATGGGACATGGTTTTTTTTTATTTCTACTCTTTATATTGAAATTTAAACATTACAATCATTTCATGCAATTCACTTTAAAAATAGCTTGAAATAAAGAATGTGGAAGATCTAGATTTTTTTCTTTGTTGAAACACTTTTTATATTATATATTAAATTCATAATAGCCATTTTTGTAACGATAATGACCTTTGTTTTATTTTAAAGTGTGTCCACTTCTAAGCACTATGATCAATAACAACTGAAGTATGCATAGAAAGTAGATCATGAAAATAAGCTGTACATATAGAGTATGATAATATGAAAACTGTACGTAGATAAGAAGTATATTATGATGAGAGGAAAATAATACATTTATACGAAGTAGAGTACGATGAGAGTAAAACTATACATTGATTGGAAGTGGAGTAAGATGACAGAAGAACTATGCTTGTATAGGATATAGAGTATGATGAAAGAAAATCTATACATGTATAAAAAGTAGAGTACGATGAAAGGAAAACTATACATTTAGAGAAAATAGGCTAGGGTGAAAAAAAATTCTGTACATTTAGAGAAAGTAGGCTATGATGAAAGGAAAACTATACATTTAGAGAAAGTAGAGTTTTATAAATAAAACTACTAAATTTATAAGTAATATGCTCCCGATAAAATAAATTTATATATCTATAGAAAGCATACTAGAAGAAAACTGATACTTTCTAGTAGCTTAATTGTGCTCAGGAATTTATGTTAAACCTAAGATAAAATTTGACTTTGTGCTCTATATACATAAATAGTCATAGGAAGAGTATCAGGGTAATCTAACGCAAATGTGAATTTCGCTTAAAGGGAAAAATACGAAAATATATAGTAATGGCACGAAATGCATTTGCTTTTGAAGCCCCTATTGATCTATTACTGTCAACTCATCTGCTAATATCCTTTTCCAAACACAGTAGCTATATAAGAGAGAGATTCCATTAGCAATATACTTATATTATCTACCAACAACCATAATAGATACAAGGATGTGCTGTAGAATGATATAATAGTCCATATACTATTTACCAATGTGTCACAGTTGCAAAACTTGTTCAGTTATTAACAGTAATTTTTTTTATATTCAATTAAATATAATTTTGATGAAAATTATTTTTTTTGGACATATTTGATCACAAGTAGTTTCTGCAGATCGAATTATTCGCCAAGAATATTGGTTTTTGTATTATATGACAGAATATTTGCTTAAAGTTTTATTTTATTGTTTGATAAAAAGAAAAAAAAGACTTATACAAATTGAAACGTGCATACATATGTAAAGAAATAAAAATGCAGATGTAAATTCTGCTTCTGCATTAACGTCTAAGAAAAACAATTATGATTGTGGTGAAAGCATGAGAGTCGTTTTAAAATTCAAAATTTTTTTAAATACCAAAAAAATATGAAACAAAATTAGGAGATGATAGCATTAAAATGGCAATGTTTTTGAAATATGACAGCATTTTTGTAAAAATATTTTTAAAACAAATAACTGAAAAAAATTAATTATTTTTTAGTTAATTAATGATTTCTTTTAGTTTTTGATTTAATGATAGTGACCCAACTCTTGTCTTTAAGTGCATATGAACCAAATTTCATCAAAATTGGTAAAAACAATAAATTTGTATAATATAACATACAAACAAGCATTTATTTTTACATACAGTCATTATATTCCCATAATTATATTGCAAAAAATATTCACATAAACTTAACTTCATTTTTCTTCATATTCTTATTCCATGTGCATTGCCAACATCATAAGCAAAATCAAAAAATATTTTTATGACACTGCACAATAAATGTCAGGGAATATTTTGAAGTTTTTGGCTCCAATTTTTAATGCCTGAATGCATTTAATGACGATTCTATTATGAATTCATAAATCACATTCTATCAGAAGTAATGAGAATTCCAAAGTAGGGCCAGGATCTGGAAAAACTGATTGTCAAATGATATATTGCAAAATATCTTTTCGCAATCAAGACAAATAATATGCATTTTCCATTTTCCTAAATAAATAGAGAAATACAAATCAATTCATTGCACGAAGATAATGATTACCATACAAAAAATATGTAAAGTATTTATACTTCAGTGAGATATAATAAGTAAAATAATCTTACAATTTGTCATAACTGACGTTGAAGCTTGGATTACCAAAACTTCTACAACGATTGAAATAAAAAAATCTGCCATTAATAACAACTCCATTTAAAGAAAAATAAAACAACATCTCTGTCAGCTTCAGAAGCAACTTTTTGAACGGAACAAACAACAGTTAAAGAACAAAATGCACTAAAATACTCAAAACCGTTCCGAAAAGCCGTTTACGGAATGAATTATGTAAAAGGAGAATTTTTCATCACGAAGTGACTATCTCCTTTTTTCAAGTTTCGTGCGATCGGAAAAGATTTTTTATCAGTGCTTTGTTACCGAAGACAGAATCGGTAATTGCGAACGCTTACGGGGAGCCACATTGCCTTGATGCTTGAATTGGGGGAACACTTTTGATGAACGATCTTTAGAAGGAGGCAAGATTGGATGGAATAAACTTTTCGATTCGCTTCTTTTTACTTGCGGTTGGTTGTCTTGATTGCTTATTTCGAGAAGTATTTGCTTCCTCGGGCTCAGAACTGAAATTGCCTTTAATAAATAGTGGAAGAAGAAAAAGACATATTTTTTCACTCGGCAAATTTTATCAAGAGATTCATTAAATATCTTTTGGATAGAAAATTACTTTATAGCACGATTGTGAAATAATTATTTCGTCCTTCGTTCTATTACAGTGGTTTTGTTGTTAAATACAATTATATGTCATAACATTGGAATGATAGGATCTTTTATCACATATAGAGATTTAATGATGTTTTATTACATCTGAGTCTGTAATTTAAAGTACGTCAAGAGTTTTTTTTATTAATTAAAACCTTAAGCAAATCTCAATTTTCGCAATCCATTTATTTTTTGTATACGAAAAGAAAATATGGTTATATCATAATAAATATAATATAATAAAAAGTTTACAGTTTTGTTGAATCTTTACAATGTAGACTCGCATGCGCCTGAAAAACACATTTTTGCAATTAGGTCTGTCTGCTTAAGTTGACTGTGCAATCTCTGAGTAAAATGACTGAAATATGCTTAATGCATGAAATTTAGTATATCGTGAGAAACACAAATTTTCAAATAAAAATTTTATCAATTGTTTATCAAATTTACAATGAAGTATCATTCATATCGTGTCTGTTTCTCCGACTGTCACAGTAGAAGTCAACACGACTGTGTTGACTAAAAAACATAAAAAAAAGTATGAGTAACGACTACAAAACATAAAAAGGCATGATGGATAAAATTTGATCTAGCATCTAAAACATTAATCAGTATCTTAATCTGAATCAAATCCGTTAAAAGGTTAATAGTATGCCACATTTATCATTTTGTAGATGTGTAAATGTGACAATTCATATAGGTATTCATTTAAATGAAAGAAATTCGGTACGCCATCTTGCTATTAAGATTTTCAAGTACTTTTCCGTTATATGGGAGCAAGATGCCGCCAATGTGAGCCAAACGTGACTAAGTCATCAAGCAAAGCGAATGACAAAATAAATATCGCCAATGTGAATAAAGTTGCCAAGTATAATTAAGTGACATTTGATGTAATTTTTCATTTTTTTTTATTTCTCCTTTTCCCGACTAACGACTATTTGGCGACGTTTCGGCGATTTTTTCGTTCCTCCCGTATAATGGAAAAGTACGAATTTTCATGAAGTTTCCCATACATCGTAATCAAAAAAATCAAAATATTATAAATAGGAGCATCTTGCCAATTACCTTACAAATGCCCCGCATATTTTTAAATTCAATACCCTATAGGTAGTATGTTACTTTTATACTTCAATATTTTCGTTAAGGTATAATAAAAGCTATGTATCTTATTCTGTATGCTTTTTTGTTTTCTCTGTATACAATCTCTGTTATAATTATGTTTTAATATTTTGAAATTGTGATTTTTTTTTCTTTCTGATATACCGTCTTTGTTATAATTCATTTATATTTTCACTATGACATTACGAAAACTTCGTGATTTTTTTTTACGCTTGTCATTTTGTAAATGTTGTTTCCATTTTGCGTGCTTCTCATTTTGAATCATTGCTAAGTTAAATTCTTTAATTTTGTTATTTTGAAAATTGTGTGTAAATTTTATGCTCATTCATTCCAAAAATTTTGCGTTGATTATTATGTTTCTCTATATCTGAACTATTATATTTCTACTTGTAAGATTGCATGTCGGTCTGCCTTTTTCGTCTGTAATCAAAAATTATCTTTGTTATTAGCTCTATGTTCTTGACATTTTATCATTTCAATTCTGTTTAGCAATAAGTTATGCCCCGATAGTTGTTCATTTTCCCATTGTGGAGTGTAACGGCTTCCAATCAACTGCCGAGTGGTTATAGGAAGGCAGATACTCGGAGATTTTAGCCTTGAGCATTAGCATGATTTCCCTCGAAGGATGCGTGTTTCTATCTTTCATTAATATAAATGGATAAGCTGTAAGCCGGAACTGACAAGGTCTGGGTGCCAAGGATATGTTTATCTGTGTTGCTAGGATTATAGTATTATGTCAAGTTTTGGTTTCAGTTAATTGTACGTAAGGCTTTTCCTATTCTATATTACAAAGCATAGAACTGCCCTTCTCTATATTAAGAAGCATACAATTATCCTTCTCTATATTACGAAGCACACAATTGCTATTTTCTATATTACGAAGCATACAACTCATTTTCTGTATTATGAAGCAAACAACTGTCTCGTGAGGGAAAGGCCGAGAAGACCTGGTTGGTAGGGCAGTGGACTTATATCCATTAGATTGCGAGTACGACCCCGCCAGCCAAATATTCCTCATGTGTGGTATAATAAAGTACTGATGCATGTATAAATCTGTCGTGATCACAAAGTCATCCAGTGTCGAGAATAATACAACTGGGAGCTCTGGTTCAGAGGTGATCGTTCTCTGATTCAGGTCTGAATTACGATTTGTGGAGGAGTAATTTGAAAATGTATGAGTGAGGTCCGCTCCGTAAAAAGGCTTGTGAGGCGTGAGTGGCAATATCGTATTTTTGGCGATATATGACGCTACTGAAAAAAAATCAAGAGAAGCTAGCTATCTGCTTAAATTGCTGTTTTCGCAACAGCTGGCATGCCGAATGGCAAGTACCGCAAGAAACAACGTGAGGGTAATCTGAAAATAAAAATGTGAGCATTGATGCTAATAAATCTTCCTAATTCAACTTGAGAAGTGAGAAAATTCCTTACTTAAAGGTCTTCTTTTCATAAAATATATTTTAAAAAATGAGGTTTCAAAGTAAAATATCGGATTTTATTTATATCTTTAATGCAATTAATTAATTCATGAGGATTTTGATAATAAACCAAAAAAAAAAAATCAAGAAAGATTTAAATAAATATCTAAGAGCATTTTGCTGCAGCCGTTTACTTTAGTTATATTAACGTCCCGATTTGAAGCAATACTAGGGATGGGCTTCGTAATTTTGAGCCGCGGTCAGATGACTAAGAAGACACATGGGCTGGTACCCTCTCTCCAAAATTCCACACCATACCAGCTGGAGAACGTTTGTCCCCGATGGATTTAACGTGCATCACGCCCGCTTATATGGCGGTTCATCGGCGGAATCGAACCTCGAACCTGCAACCCTTTCTATTCCTTACCACCAGGCCACCGCTGCCGTAATTGCAGCAGTCGAGGATGTATTATCAGATGATGTATGCTAGTCTCAAATAATTATTAACCAAAATTCTACCTTTTGTCCAAGATTAAATATTCCCATAAATTTTGAAATTTTTATGTTGTTTAGTTCTGAGAAAAACTGCCTACGAAAGATAAGGATGTTTTTAAATAAATGTTGCTTGACTTTTGAACTTATACACCTTTTTGTTAAGTTATGTTTAATTATCTCAAATATAATATCGTGATATTAGAATCTCCATTTAATAGTATATATTATTTTAATGTCATTTTGACCTCGAAATTGAGTAATATAAAAATGTTTTTACAATTTAAATCAAGAAAATTAATATATTTTAGCTGTCATTTGAATAAATAAATTTTGGCTTGTACAGTGAACAACGAAATAGTTTTCTTAGTTTGAACGCATTTAAATTTAATAAACATAAGTATTAGATTCGACACGCATACAATAAAAAATGGCAAGTCATATTACGACTCTCTGCCCCCCCCCCACCCGAAGGCACTCGGAAATAAATACTGAGCGACCGGATCACCGAGACAGCAACACTGTCAGAAACTGGGTCGAATCTTCAGGACCACACTGGTCACGGTACAATCCACCCCGGAGGAAAAACGTCGTGTCATCGATAGGAGGAAGTAAAAAATGGTAGAATGAATTCTGAAAAAAAATTGCGAGTAATATAATCAATAAGATATTTTTCGACGAAACGAATTTAGAAGGAAAATATGGAAACCAATGAGAAGAACGAAAAACAGTTATGTACCATATTCATTATATTTGATAAATAAGAAATACACATACCTCAATGAAGAAATCAATAGAATGTAGTATGCAGCTTGTGGAAAGTCTTATATCTTTAAACAAACAATTCTTGAATATATATATATATATATATATATACACTGAAGTGGCAAAAGTCATGGGATGACTGTTAATATCGTGTCGGTCCTCCTTTTGCCCGGCGAAGTGCAACAACTCAACTTGTCATGGAGTCCACAAGTCGTTGGAAGTCCTCTGCAGGAATATTGAGCCATGCTGTCTGTATAGACGTCCATAATTGTAAAAGTGTGGATAGTGCAGGAGTTTGGGCACGAATGGACCTTTCGATGATGTCCCATAAATGCTCGATGGGATTCATATCGGGCGATCTAGGTGGCCAGATCATGCGTTTGAATTGTCCGGAATGTTCCGCATTGTCATCCATAAAAATCCCATCATTGTGTGGGTACGTAGAGTCCATGAATGGCTGCAAGTGATCTGCAAGCAGCTGAAATAACCATTTCCAGTCAATAATCAGTTCAGTTGTACCAGAAGACCGAGTCCATGCCATGTAAAAACAGCCCACACCATTATGCAGCCACCACCAGCTTGAACAATGCTTTGCTGACAGTTTGGGTCCGTGGCTTCGTGGGGTCTGCGCCACACTCGAACTCTACCATCAGCTCGTAACAACTGAAATCGTGACTTATCTGACCACGCCACGGTTTTCCACTGGTCTAGGGACCAGTCGATATGCTCACGAGCCCAGGAGTGTCGCTGCAGGAGATGTCGTGCTGTCAGTAAAGGCACTCGAGTCGGTCTTCTGCTGTCATAGCCCAAGGAAGACAAATTTCGCCGCACAGTCCTTTCGGACACGTCCCTCGTACGTCCCACATTCATTCCTGCAGTTATTTGACGAAGTGTTGCGTGTCTATTAACATTGACCATTCTACACAGACGTCGGCGGTCTCGGTCGTTAAGTGCAGGTGGTCGCCCACTGCGCTGTCCATGATGGGTGGTGATGCCTGAACTTTCATACTCTTGGCACACTCTTGATACTATGGATCTCGGAATGTTGAATTCACTAACGATATCCGCAATGGAATGACCCATGCGTCTAGCTCCAACTAACATTCCACGTTCAAAGTCTGTTAATTCTCGTTGTTCCGCCATAAATCACGAAAAACCTGTTCACATGAATAACTTGAACACAAATGAAAGCTCTGGAAAACGAACTGCGCATTTATACTTTTTCGCTGCGATACTACTGCCATCTGTATATTTGCATATTGCTATCCCATGACTTTTGTCACTTCAGTGTATATATATATATATATATATATATATATATATATACACTG
>JAPMOQ010030823.1:0-20794 GCA_026543055.1 Argiope trifasciata
GCGGCAGCGGGAATAAAGCGGAAGAGACCCGGTCAGGTTTCTGGAAGTAACCACCAAGGAGTGCGTTATCGTTTCGTCAACACGCTTTTCTGGAGTCGAAATGTTTGGTGAAAAGGAAAGAAAAGGAAAATTGAATTCTTTTGTTTTCTTGTTCGTTTTTTACTTACTCCTTTCCATAAGGGAAATATGAATTTTTATCAAATAGCAAATGTTGGTGTAGTAACTTTTCATAATGTTTGACATGCATGCAATTTTTTACCGAGTTATATAACTTCTATGAAGTGACTGTTGAGGAATTTTAACCATTTTCTTTTTTTTGTATATTTTAATAGTGATTTAGGAATTTGATTTTTGTTCTTATGTGGCGATATATTAAAACTAATACATCGAATGCGCGATGCAATACAATGAGAGATATAACAAGTATTTATAACTGTAAAAATGTCCTAATATTTATTTATGTATTTCAAATCATGAGAGTTGATTCAGAGGAATGAAAAAAAGCTGTCTTGAAATGCGAATTTGCTGTTCTCTAGCATTTCATTACATAATGCAATTATGGGAAACTAATATAATAAACTAATGAAAGTCAATACTTAATTGATTTTTGATTGAAAGAAAACTATTCGTCATTAGTAACTGTAATTTTCCTGATATAATAAAATCGACCCGTATACATTTACTAATTTTGAGACAAGTTCATTCATCGGTAATAATATGTAAGAAAAATCCAGTTATTAATAAGTAATTGTATTAATTGCTATATTATCACAAAATTTTTTTAAATTTTGAAAATATTACATTGTATTTATAATTAAGATTTCGTCAATCGTAATAATTAATAAATGCACATTAAGGTACTGTCGAAAAATAGTTTGTTAGATGACAATTCTATGGAATGCAAGGTGCGTTTCTGTCTTCGTCTTTGATTATTTGAACTTTATGACTGAAACTCACTGGTTTCTACAGCTAGCAGAAATAGAAATATTGTTCAGATACAGAGCAGAGGAAGTCCTAATCTACGTAAATGTGAAATGCAAAATTTCAGTTTCAACCCTACAAAAATAAAAAAGATCATTTTCAAAAAGAATTTTCTATTTTTCTCGCTGTCTAAGATAATTTTTTGTCGAATGTTTTAACGGTTTACAAGATTTTAAGAGATCAGTAACGAAACGAATAAAATCTTAAATCCAGACAATGATTGCGACTAAATGCTCAAGTAATGGTTATTTCAGACAGTTAATATTTATTATAATTCATTGCTTAAGTTTACTGAAGCACATATTAAAATTTTTGATGGGCGAACGTATTATGTGTTTAAATAATCGATCAAACCTATTTCCGATCATTTGTATTTAATTCTTAAAAGGAGATTCTTGAATTTTATGAAGTAAGCAAGATAAACAAATTTATATTTTCTTACGAGTTTTGGTTGACATATCCTAACATTGCTGCTTAGCATTTTGTAATGCTAACAAAGAATTTGTAAGAACATAGGCCTTTGTCTCAATTTTGAAAGGGTAAAACCGTAAACAATTTAAATCCACTATATTCAACAGAAAAAAATTTGGAACTTTTCAGCAAAACCTTATCTTTCCCAACACATTTATATGAGCTATTTTTAGCATTCGATTTTACGAAAATACAGTCGCAAAAACCAATGGTATCATCTTCTGAAGTCAGGAAATTTTTACCAGATGTGTACTGATTTTATAGTCACTTCGTGTACATTCCATAAATACTCTTTTTATTTTACTACTCTATAAACGACTCGAAATACGGAATTCATTTGATTGGAAGAATACTTATGCAGATCAGGATTTCCTCTGATCTACATCCGTGTAATATATCTGTTTCTCGCAGTTGTAGAAACCAGAGAATTCCAGTCATAAAGTTCAAAGATTCATTGACGAAGTCAGAAAAGTGTTTCTGCGTTTCGTTTCGTGGGTCGGGAAACTGCTGCTTTTCTTTATGTTTCCCGGGTTCCTTCTCTTAGGAGTCGAAAAGTATTTGCACATAAATTAAGTCTTGTGTTCGATTGCTGCCTTTCGATTTCGAAATAACGCTTTCCTCTTTTTCTTCAGTCGTGAGTCTTCAAAATATTAGAATTTTACAAGTGCCTGAATTTTGATAGGAGGCTGAAATGATCTGATACAGAAATGTTTTCTAAAGCCTTGGGATG
Organism: Argiope trifasciata; assembly: GCA_026543055.1. Taxonomy (NCBI): domain Eukaryota; kingdom Metazoa; phylum Arthropoda; class Arachnida; order Araneae; family Araneidae; genus Argiope; species Argiope trifasciata. The sequence continues at coordinate 2,183 of JAPMOQ010030823.1, forward strand.
ATTTTATTTTTTAAGTTTTTATTCTTGTTATTTTATTTTTAAAGTTTTATTCTTACTAATTTATTTTAAAATTTTATTTCAAAATTTTATTCTTGCAATTTTATTTTAAATTTTTTTCTTGCTATTTTATTCTTTTTATTCAAAGTTTTATTTTCTTGGCTGATTTTTATTATAAATTTCTATTTATTATTTATTATTTATATTTTTTATTTTATTTTCTAGAAAAGATAGTGATTGTTGCTCATAGGTTTAAAATAGGAGGTTGGTTTTTAAATGTATATTTGTTATTGCAATGTATATTTTGTTCGTTTTTGAAATGCCTAGAAAAGGTTATTCTATTTTATCAATTTCTATATATAAAATAATAAAGTGGTTTGACTTTTATATTTATATGCACATCAATCATATATTTAAAAAAATCTTGCATTTCGCATGAAATCTTCTAGAAATAATTATTTAAAATGAAATATTTTGTTTTTTGTTATAAGTTTGGTTTTTTCTGAGCAGTCATATTAAAAAAAACAAACAAAAAAAAAACTAATTGAATTACATAAGATAATTAATAAATAGATGACTGACACTATAAATTAAATTAATTCATTAGGATTTTTAATTATAATTTATCAATAATATCTTCTTGTAAAGCCACTATTAAGTAAATACTTCGGTGATGTTCGAATTTAAATGAATAAAAGAGAATGTGCCTCAAATATTTCCTTTTATATTTGAAAATGTGTCTCAATATTAACTTTTTTTGAATATTTTATTCTTAATAATAATTGGACTTCGAAAACGTTTTGGAATTCTTTAGAACCCACATGAAATGTGAAGAAATTCAGAATATTTTGAAACACGAATTTATTTTAATTTAATTTATGACACAAATGATCGAAATGCCATAAAAATATGATGCAATTTATCTTACGGTTATAGTTACACGCATGAGACTTCTAATTACTTAAAAGTAAATATTAGGTATTCTCAGGAGCATCAACGTTTTGTAATATTTAATTACGCAGGATATTCACAGGAATTTTCCCTCAACAGCAATTTCGATGCTTAGTATAGCAAGTGTATTAAGCCATCTACCAATATTTAACATTTTATAGTATGAATTATCAAATTTATAAATGTAATCTAACCTGGTAGGTGAGATGCATAACTATACTTTATGTCTATAATATGTTGCACTCTAGCACTTAGCTGTAATATATCTTTAAACTTCTTAAATTTCAATGCCCATCGGCCCCGCAATTGCTCCAGTTAAATTTGTTCCTCTCTTCTTCCCATCCCGTTATCATCGTTCAGAACATTATTCAAGTTCTTTTTCATGTTTGGGGGCCCCTTAATCGTAGGACTCCGGTACATAGCATTCGTCGCACCCCGCAGATGACCGGTCCTGCTATCATAATGTGCTTAAAATATTCCGTAATAGATAAAATGGCGGATTATCTCATATTATTTCTGTTATCAGATGTGATTAGTATCTGAAACAATGGAAAACTAAAAATATCTTGTATGAATGACCAACAGACGTATCTTGAGATGCAGCTGTCTTAGGAAATATTGCATCTCAAACTATATTTTGTTTGAAATTCCGAATATATACGGATTCAATATGCTTTTATTCTGATATTGAATATTTTGTGAAAAAGAAGCATTGCCGATTGTAAATATGTCATAATAAAGTATCTTTAGTAATTTATATATACTACTTTTCTAAGTGTTTGATTTTAACAATTCAACAAAGGACAATCCTTTTTTTTTTGTAGAGATAAGGGTTTAATTGTTTGTAAATATATTCAAATATTCGATTTTCCAATCATTTTTCACTTAAAAGCAACTTCAATAGTGTAAGATACCTAATAAATAACCTATATCAAAAGTTATTTCTAATGATTTTCGTAAAGTGTTTTAAAGAATGATTGCAAAAATTAAGCGGAATGCAAAATGAAAAAGAGGAATACTATATATAGATACATATACTGTTTCAGCTACGTACATTAACCGCAAACATAATCGTAAAGTAAAAAGAAATAGAAGAAATACACTCGGTTACATTTCCACCCTGTTTTATAGAACTACACTTTCCATAAATTTTCTCACATCTTTTTTCTTACATGTAATAGTTAAAGTCAACCTTCAGTGGATGACTCAATAGAAAGGGATTCCCCAATAAGCCTCCAACATCCATACCGGTGCCGAAAGCACAGAAGATTTGGCACAGAAGCCATTCAAAAGAGCGATGACGAATAAGAAACAGATCCTCAATACGGACGATGTTTCGCACTCTAGACGCTATCTATTTTCAATGACAGACAGAGAAATCTGGTGACATCCGAAGATTATGGAAAGAGGTGATGGAAATTGCCGTGAAGATAAAGTAAGAAAACATGCGGGCGAATGGAAAAAGGAGGGGCGATTTGAAGGGATATTGTGTGCCAGGAACGAGCAGGCAAAAAAAAAAAAAAAAAAAAAAGGAGATTCGAAATCAATTCTGGGAGACGCGAGCATGCTTCTTTGTGTTTCCTTTCGTTGGTGCGAAATGAGGAGAATGGTTCCTGTTATTTTGTTGCGGCAGTGGAAATAAAACGGAAGAGACCCTGTCATGTTTCTGGAAGTAACCACGAGGGAGTGCATTATCGTTTTGTCAACACGCTTTTCTGGAGTCGAAATGTTTGGCGAAAAGGAAAATTGATTTCTTTTTTTTCCTTTTTTTAAAGTTATTCTTTTATATAAGTGGAAGAATGCGAATTTTATCCAATGGCAATGCTAGTGCAGTAGCTTTTCTTAAAAATTCTTGACATTCATGGAGCAATTTGGTTTCCAGGTTGTATCATAGCTGGATGTCGATTGTTACAGATTTTGAATCATTTTATTTATTCAATTCCTACTACCAGTTCACACAATCTTCTCTATATATTTATTTAAATATCTTGTTCAACTTTTCAATCGTTTATAAAATACTTTTTATTCATCCTTTTCGAGTCAAATACATTTTTTAAAACTAGTAGTGGATGACACGATGTTAATATAGCTTTTTTCTTTCGAATATTAATTCAGTAATTAAATTAAATTTGCTTTTAATACTTTAAATAGAGTTTTATCAGTTTGCAACGAAATTTGAAATCAACAGGCAGTAGCTCAATTGGTAAAACTCAAGGATCTAAGTATTTTTCACGTGAAGGGGAAGAATCCGTGTTCAATTCTTGCGAAAGTAGGAATTGACTTACATTTTTTATATTACTTATTTTGTGCGCAGTACAGAAAATATTAATTGTAAAAAAGCTCTATATTTAGCATGTGTATTTCAAATCATGGGGGAGGGGAATTGCTAAAAAATTAAACTAAAAAGTTATGATAAAGGACTACTAAACCAGTTTTCTTGTGTAAACGTGAGGATTTACTATCGTTTAAGAGTTCCTTTTTAGTATTTATAGAAAATAATTGTGAATTTCACTAGGGAAAATATGCATACTTTTTTCTATAATAAATAAAAAAAAATATTTGGGGTTGATTAAAGAACTCACACTTCTACATAATCCCCTGCCTATGCGATACATTTAGATAAGGATCCATAAGCTTTATTCCAAGTAAGATGATCATTTTTGATTGAACAGAAGGTTTGTTTTGAGGTTAGTTGTGGTAGGAGTAAATGAAGATTAAACAAAATAACAATAATATTTTAATTTCAATTTTTGAATCGGGTAAAGGAATTTTAATTTGAATGAAGAATTTCAGATTTATTAGTAACTAGACGCATATGGCAATCAGCTGGTTCGCCAGGAGTAATAGATTCTAAAATTTTCAATTAAATACTTTCTTACCTTGCTCTCTTTATAATTTATCAGCCAAATATATTCAAACTTCGATAGTCACTTAACTCATATTATTATAAAGAGAGCAATACCATATACCATATTTTATACCATAACATTACGCTTCCATTTAAATACGTGCTGAGCATCACACTTTCCTCGGTTTAATTTGCGATAAGAGTTAATTTAATCTTTCCGTTTGAGTTTTTCCCTAAGCGATGGCAAAGCACTGGTACACTCTTACTATGCTCTTGCAGGTTAAATTCTACTTTCATTTTGTGAGATCTTAATTGTCGGAAAATATGGTTATAGTATTTTTTTTTAATTCATTAAAAATAGAAAATTAATGTATAGGTTAAAATATTGTTATCAACGAAAAAAAAGGTCATTTTTAAGAAAATTTAAATAACAGTTTGGTGCTATAATATTTTCGGAAATTATCGCATACAAATTCCAAATGTTAGAAAGACAAATTCCAAATGAGACAAATTCTAATTGTTAGAAATCTGTGATACTCCTCTCAAATCAGAAAATTAAATTAAGAGAGTTTAGTTGAAGTTAGATTTTTCTTTTTAAAAACATGATGATAATATATAAAATTTGTTACATTACTAGGTTGCAAGTGAAATACGAATTTGATTGGCCCCACTCCTTGGCCATTCATTATGTTTGACATTTACGGTAAATTAATCTATTAAATTAAGGCTTTATTTGAAATTCGATTGACAGAAGACTATGCAGACCCACAGCTTTCATGGCATAATGAAGTCAACTCATATACATTTTCTAAATTTGAGATTAGTTCATTCGTTAACAGTAATACATGGAAAAATTCAATAAGTATCATTTAAATTACAGTAAAAGCTCCTTATTCGAGCTTCCTTCATTCGCGTTTTCACTATTCGCGGATTAAAAAAATGCGACCCAATTCCTATATTCGCGGCTAAAAATTTCTTTATTCGCGGATCTAATAAGTACATACATAGTTATAAAAAGATTCCAATAGGCATCCAATCCAATTGTAAATGCCGTCAAATGGACTAATAAAAAAGTAAAATAGATATTATTATAACTTTGCCTAAAGTATGTTGTTAATTAATATCGCCGAGGACTTGGACACAAACCGCCTTAGCCGCGATCGGTGTTTTTGAGAATGTAAACAAACAGAATGAAAGCAACCTTATTACTCAATGAATAAAGTATATTTGTAGAATTAACGACTAAGAAATAAGGTAGAAATAACTATTAAGAAATGAAATTTATTCACTTCATTCTGAAGATTCATTTGAATCTGACGCAAAGAAGGCAGATCTCAAAGACTATTTTAACCAATTTTAATGTAACGATTAAAGACTGGAGTGAATTATTAGAATACAGAATGGGAGACTGAATTAAATGCAATAAAATACATCGGAAACAGGAATCAGAAAAACGAATAGAAAATGTTCAAAAACTTCAATTAAATTGATTTTTATGTATATATAAATATATTTTTTTTAAATTTTGTCACCTAGGAACATATCCCCTATAATTCCATATAAATTACCATCCCGTATTCACGGTTTCTGTATTCGCGGCATATTTATGGAACATATACTCCGCGAATAAAGAGCTTTTACTATACTTCATTATTGGAAAATTACGTTAATTTTTGAAACCATTAACTTGAATTCTTATTTAATATTTTTTTCAGTTGTAGCATTTATTAGATGCAGATTACGGTACTGTCGCCAAATAGTTTTTTCAGATGATGTTTCGTCTGAGAAGGGCTATGCAGAGCATTTTTCTGACATCGTCTATGCATCTTTGAACTTTGTTCCGCATTTGTAAAATCACACCTTTGGCGGCGGAGCATCGTCCCTTGGCGCATTCTGTAACTATGCCAACCTGGCAACCATGTAACATCTCAGAACAGTTCTCAAACTGTTTCGCTCTGCACAGGCATATTGGTCTTCCTACCACGAGACGACTGCAAGAGGTAAACGACTTAAAGCTCAATGATAAATCCTTTTAAATATTTTTCTGTTAATTCTATAATAATAATTTTGGTTGTTAACTGTAACAATAACTTGATTTGTTGTAAATTACGTGGCGGCGCGAGATTGGTGCAGGCGTTGCTGTGGCAACCTGCGGATACTGGAGTCTGCAATTTTGAAAAAATAAAGAGAACGCTGCTATACAGTCCGCTTAACTCTTTTTATCCGCAACTCCGCACAAACTTTATGGCCGAAACTCATTGGTTTTTGGAATTACCAGAACTAGATATTTTACTGAGATATAGAGCAGATTAAACTGTAACGTACATATATATATATATTGGATACAAAACTTTAGCTGTGTACCTACAAGACAAAGCAAATATTTTTCTTGCTGATTTTGTTTTTTGTAGCTATTTAAGAAGCATCTTTTGTCGAGCGCTTTAATTATTGGCAAAATTTTGTGAGATTGGCGACGAAACTATACTAAACCGTAAATGCAGCCAATGATCGCTACTAAAGGATTAAATATTATTTCCTTCACATTTCAACAGTTAGCTTTTATCGTAATTCATTACTGGTGGTGGTGGTGGGTCTAGGGTCTGATGCCACTTGGTCATACCAAGCCCGAATGAGCGGAGTTCTTTCGAATGAAGGCAGAAGTGTACGTCCTTCGTTGTTAACGAGCACCGTTCAGGTGAAAGTACGACTTTGCTCGAACACACACGGCACAACCCTTTTAACTCATTCGTACACTCATTCATCCATCTGCAAGTCAGAATTTAGATCCAAATCATCTCTGATTTAGTACCCCCAGAGGTATAATTTGTTATGGGAACTTGCAGGACTTTGCAGTCATGACATATTTATCTGCCCCAACTGCCATTAGCCAACACGGAATTCATTACTTATTTTTTAGCATGTGTATATTAAAATTTTTGATATACGAACGGATTATATATTGATATTATGTAAAAATCTGTCAAACCGTTTGCACTTTATCAGTTTCCAAATCAATAGAATTCTTAAAGTTTATAGGCTAAACAAGCTGGACAAATCTGTATTACTTTCTCGAATGAATTTACCCTATTAGCAAACGATATTTGCCCGATGTTATTCGATATTTCTATTCCGGAAGTTGAAATATCCTAATATTACAATTAAGCATTTTGTAATGCCTTTTGGGTAATTTGTAGCGACAAAAGGCCTTTTCCCGATTTTAAAAGAGAAACACAATAAATGCCAAACCCTCTATATTTATATATCAATCATAAAATATAATAATTTAATTTATTAATTTAACTTTTAAAAATTGTATTAAATATGGAAAAGGCTTAATTTAATAAGCAGTTAATTTTTTCTTCAAATAAAACCATGGAATTTCTATTTAATTATAATCTGACCAATTCGTTTTGTCAAGGCAGGATGAAAAAAATGACCTTTTACAGAAGAGCATTATCGTTTTCAAGACAACCATATGAGTTATTTTTAGCATTCTATTTTACAGATAGACAGACAAGAAAACCATTTCTATCGCCGTCTGAAGTCTGTTAAATTTACAACAGATGTGTATTGTTTTTATAGTCTATTCGTGTACATTCCATAAATACTCCCGCTCTTAGTGCTCTATAAACAACTAGGAACACTTCAGAATACGGAATTCATTCGATTTGGAGAATACTTATACAGATTAGGGTTTCTTCTGGTCTGTATCTGAGTAATATATCTGTTTCTCGCAGTTCTGGAAACCAGAGCATCTCAGTACCATAAAGTTAGAAGATTCATAGACGAAGTCAAAAAAGTGCCCTGCATAGCGTTTCTTGGGTTGGGAAACTGTTGCTTTTTCTTTATGTTTTTCAAGTTCCTTTTCCCTGGATTCGAAAAGTATTGGCACATAAATTAAGTTTTGTGTCCGACTGCTGTATTTCGATTTCGAAATAACTCTTTCCTTTTTTTCTTTCTTTCCTGAGTGTTAAGATATTAAAATTCTTGAAGCTCTGTTTCTGATTTTTGATGCCAGAAGATTCTGATGCCAAAAAGTTAAGAAATAAAATCTTCCCAAGAGTTTTCTTAAGTTTTATTCTTGTGCAATTCTTACAAAGATAGTAGTCGTTGTTCCATCTTAAAGGTTTCAAAACGGGACATTTTTTTATAAATATAGGGTAGTTAAATAGGTTCTCACTGTTTTCCAACATATTGTATTACCGGAACTGATTGCATTAGTTTGTGATAGTGACATATCTATTTACAAATGCTGTAAGCAAGTTTGAAATTCAGTGTATATTATTTCGCGGAAGTGCAAACAACTTTATTTTTTATGGTGTTAAAATATGTCAAATTTCGTGCCAAAAAAAGAGCATTTGCGTGGAATTTTATTGCACTATTTCATTCAAACGAAATTTACAGTTGATGCTCGATGCTCACAGAATTCTTCTTGAGACGTATGGTGACTATGTTCTAGAAACCAGAAAACCTCAGTACCATAAATGTCGAAGATTCCTAAACGAAAAAAGTGCCCTGCATAGTGTTTCTTGGGTTGGGAAACTGTTGCTTTTTCTTTATGTTTTTCGGATTCCTTTCCTCTGGATTCAAAAAGTATTCGCACATAAATTAAGTTTTGTGTCCGACTGCTGTATTTCGATTTCGAAATAACGTATTTCTTTCTTGAGTGTTAAGATATTAAAATTCTTGAAGTTCTGTTTCTGATTTTTGATCCCAGAAGATTCTGATGCCAAAAAGTGAAGAAAACTCTTGGGATGATTTTATTTCATTTTATTTTTGCTGAATTCATACAAAGATTGTAGTCGTTGCTCCATCTTAAAGGTTTGAAAGCGGGACATTTTTTTATAAATATATATTAGGTAGTTAAATAAGTTCTTGCTATTTTCCAACATATTGTAATACCGGAACTGATTGCATTAGTTTATGACAGTGACATATCTATTTACAAGTACTATAAACAAGCTTGAAATTCAATATATATTATTTCACAGAAGTGCAAACAATGCTATTTTTCATTGCGTTAAATATGTCAAATTTCGCGCCAAAAATAGAGTATTTGCGCGGAATTTTATTGTACTATTTTATTCAAACGAAATGTACAGTTGAAGCTCGAAGCTCACAGAATTCTTGTTGAGATTTATGGCGACTATGCTCTCTCTGAAACAACTGGTAGAAGTTTGTTTATGAGCTTAATAATAATAATTTTGATCTTGAAGATAAAGAACGCCTTGGCTTACCGATAAAGTTTGAAATAAACAGTTGGAAGCATTACTTCATGAAGACTCATGTCAAATGCTAGCTGATGCTCCAGAATCGTTAGATGTTGATCACACAAGAGTGCCTTAACGTTTGAAAGCGTAATAATGATTCAAAAGCAAAGTCATTGGTTGCCGTACTATTTGAAACCGAGATACAGCGAACAGCATCTTTTCAAGTGTGAACAGCTGCTTCAACGGCACAAAAGGAAAGGAGTTTTGCCTCGGAACGCTACTGGCGATGAAAAATGGACACACTACGATAACTCTAAGCGCAAAACCCTGGTCATGCTTCCACATCTTCTACAAGTCTGAATATCCCTGGTTCCAAGCTTCTGCTCAGCATTTGGTGGGATCAGCTGGGTATAGTTTATTACGAGCTGCTCAAACGAAAAGCAACCATCACAGAGGATCGTTACAGACTATAATTGAAGCAATTAAGCGGAGAATTGAAGGGAAAACGGCCGCTATAGAAGCAGAGAGACGACAAGGTCAGTTTGCAGCATAAAAGCCTTATCACACTGCTAAATATCGTCGGTACTTTCCGTCAGCAAACGACAACGAAAGTGAAGTCACTTGAGGTGACGTCACTTCAAAGTTTCACATGATTGGTTGAATTTCGTTTGCGGACGATATTTCCGATGGCATTTTCCAGCTGGTTAGAAAAAGTTGTCGATTATGAAACTTGCTTGACCGGTTTTTGAGGGCAGAAACGGAAAAGTGCTGACAAAATTTCACCGTGTGATAAGGCCTTAACATGTTACAAAACCGGTAAAAACCTACTTGGAAAAGCTTAAGTGAAAAGTCTGACCCCACTCGCCGTATTCAGCGGACATTTACCCTTCCGACTACTGATAATATAGAAAATTGTCAGTGCTTCTTTTCAATTGATTTTTTAATTACAAAAACTTGTTTTTGCCCATGACAAAAACAATAATTCTAAATTATTGAGTGTTTTTAATCTGCTTTTTAATACTATACTTGCGGTTAAAATGGAACATTTATTATTTATTTGCATATTCCAGTTTCAGCAAAATATTTAACGATTATTTTGTACAAATAATAATAAGAAGAAAAAAAAAAAAAAAAAAAAAAAAAACCGAAATTCCTTTATAATTTCATAATGCACAGAAATTATGATTAGAATCTGAATATAATTAAAAAATGCTTCTTGTCTTTCTATATATTTTTCTCCGAATTGATAGAATTTTATTGGATGGAGAATTATTTCACAATGAACACTTGCAGCAAAATTTTCAATAAAAAATTCAAGAAGAACCTTCAGCTTACGTTATTATATTTTCTTTTCATGTCTGTAAATAGTATTTTTCATTATTGAAAAATTGATTAAAAGTATTATTTTTCCAAATAAATTCTTGTTTCGAAGTATTAATTTAGTTCGAAGTTTTTTCAAAAAATTAAATTTACCCATTTCCATTTACTTCAATCATTGATATGGAATTTTTTTCTATGACTACTACAAGGTATTCCAGAAAGGATTAGAAACTTTTAAAATGGTAAAATGACTGTTAAATTTTCAAAAGGATAACGTGCAGTTCGTTAAAGTTTTCAATAACTGTTATATTATTTAAATTTTTCTTCAAATCAGAATTTTTTAATACGCCTATTTCTGTTAATACCTAATGCCACAGATAGATGGCACTGTTAAATCCCTAGTAAGGATGGGAAAATCTTGAAAATTACCGAACAATTACTCTCAGAACAAGGCGGATTACATCTCAAAATCCATCATAGAATGTATCATACGGTCTTGGACTGGTTGGAAAATAACATTTCTCATATGAAACAAAATTCAAAGAAAAACAACAACAGAAAATATTAATCATATTATATACGTTAAAGATGCAGAAGGGAAGATATTATTCGTGCAGGAATTTCAACAAGACATTAATAACACTAATCATTTTAAATAAATTCAGTCTTTCGAATAATCCAGAGGGTAATACATGTAAAGTAATTCATAATTTATATCTATTCTATTTCATCGCTCAAGATATTGAATAATTTAGCCCTTTCTGTAGAATCAACTGAACATGAAATTTTTGAGATCTTTAGGTTTAAATAGCTCGTTGACAAAATATTTGAAAATAAACAAAACCAATAAAATTAGTAATTAATTTGAAAATAGATATCCGTCAATCTCTCTTTGCAATGATGAGACCTAACCTTACAAGAAAAGCACTATTACAGATTCTAACAATATGTCGAAGAGTAAAAAGAGAAAATTTATGTTACTGATTAATTACACTGAAATCTCAAATGGTTAAATTATAGTCTCGATTCACTCTTAATCATTATATTGCTCGTTGAGACTGAATCACTTCGCTATATACGTTTAATTCCCGAAATTTTATTATTTATCTTTCATCTCGATTAGAGATCACTTTTGAAAAATAAATGAGATTGAAATCATTATTTTATCTTTTTTGTCGTTCACAAATGTAAAGTTTCTATACTTCGAACAATTTTTTGTGCATGTATTTTTAAATTATTAAAATATTAGATTTCATAGTTATGTATTTAAAACTTATTCCATATTTTTTGAAACGAAATTTTCATCTCCAGACAAAATGTCTGGTACTTGAAAGTAATAAATTTTTATGTGTTATTTTAAATATTGACAAGAAGTTTAATAATGTTTCCTAATAAGAAAGATAGTTTTATAAGGAGGTGATGAATGGATGCTAAGTCAATGGTCTCCAATTTTGGCTACTTTGGGGACAAAAATGAAGGACTCAGAATATTCTAAAATCTTGGCAACAGCTCCATAAACATGAGCTTTGGCGTTTGCTCCAGAAAATTAGATGATTAGATGTTGTAACATTCCCTGTCCCCCTTTAGTGATAAAATATTTCCACCAGCTGTGTTGCCTTTGTGTTTGCTAGACAACTTGAGAAAACCAGATGTTGCAAATGGTCTCTTTTTGGGACCTGAGTCATCTATAGCTGAAAGAACACACGTGGAAATTCCTCGTCCAGAAGACAGTGATAGTGCTTTCAGAGACAATGGAACATACAAACATCTGGATGCCAAATTTCCCTATTGTAAGCGGACCCCGTGTTCCAGATTTTTCGGTGGGCCTTAATTATCTTCCGACGATGGACTGGTGCCACTGAAAGGGCCCTTTTGCTGGACATGATTGGCTGGAAGAGAGGACCTGTAGCCATTGAGGAAGAGGAAGCGGAGACTGTCGTTGAGATAAAATACGCAGAGTGTTTTGGAAAGGAGAGAGGAGTTTCTGGGAGACTGCTGGAGTACGCCCACGAGTCCGGGAAAACTGGAGCGCAGCCTGAAATGATCGCTGACTGACCAATCTGCGAATTCTCAGTGGTGTTGTGTTTACGATTTGATGGAGAACTGATCTTCAAGTAAAAACCTTCAACTTCGACTGTTGTGGCGTAAATATCAACTATTTAATCAAGATCGAGTTGTTCTTTGTACATATATAGGGCTGTAAAATAAAGTCGTGTCTAAAAATTCTGAGTATTCTTTGATGTATCGAGATCAAGACATTACTATATCCGTTACAAAAACAGAAACAAAACAAAACAAAAAAACCGAAACGTAAGAAGGGTCAGTAGTAATTGAGCTCAGCTTAAGCAAGTAGTTGAGCGAAATCTGTTTAGAATGTCGGACTTCGAGTTCTCTGAAAACTGTGAGTTGTTTCGATAGTTTAATAGCTGACTGTGAACAGACAGACTTACACAAAATGGATTTCATTCCAATCTTGATAGAAATTGATGTAAGAACCGCATATCAACTTTTAACCTTTTAACCCAAAGTGTTTCTAAATTCTGATCTGATTTCCAAATATCTCATTTTCATGGGAAACGTCTCAGAGAAGTTTAAAACGTGAATATTCGTCAAAGTCTTGAGTTCGTATTTTTTTAAAGATCCAAAATGTACATCTTCGTATATTTCATATATGAGAAAATGCAAATATGATAATTTAAAGCATTTATTACTGATAAGTAAAAGTTAAAAAAATAAACTTACCCCATCCAATAACAGCATACACGTACATCTTAATGTTGTCTACCGTGAAGGTCTTGACGACCAGGATGAAAAGATAGAGTCCCTCGACAAACATCCAGAAGAAGTTGGTGCCCATCAGATATGTCAGGAAGATGGTCAAGAAGCAGGCAACCTTTAAAGGCGTCAAAGGATTTGTGAGACAACAAAAAGACTCAAAGTTTTAACACAATGAATATCGGAGCAGACGAACTATTAGTGAAAAGAAGTATCACGCTTTCAATGTCATGCATGATTTAAATGAAAAAAAAAAAAAAAAGCCATTGAAATAGTCAAAAAATTCTGCAATTATATGCCGAATTTCATTCATCTAGTTCAAAGTGTTTATGATTTATATTGTTCACCGATAATTAAGAAAACGTATTTTTCTGACTACGGGAGGTCTTTAAAGTGACGATTCTGCAAAATCTTGAATTCAAATTTTTTTGACAATTACAATACTTTGTATACAAAAAATAAAAAAAAAATAAAAAAACGCTTTTTAATCTAAATTTTAAATACTGTTGTTGTCATGTAAGACACTTATCATAGACAAGTTCACTGACTAAATCAGCAATTTTAAGCATGTTTTATCGTTTCTTGTTTCAGTAGCGCCATCTAGGGACAACAGTATGTCTCATGCGTCACAGCCCTTTTCAAGCAACAGACTTCTTTCAAACATTCCATGCTCACATCCACAGAACGTAATTTAGACCTGAAATTGAGAACGATAATCTCCGATCCAGTAACCCCAGTGATAATACTCTCAACATGGAGGACTTTGTGACTACAACATATTTATATGTGCACTAGTCACCATGTATGCGGAGAATCTTCGGTTGGCGGGATTCGAGCTCGCAACCCAAGAAATGCTAATTCAACACCTTAAAAACCAGGCTATCCTGGTCTTAGTTGAAATAATATAAAAACAAAGAAATTTTTATGCAAAAGAATGTATTACTATTTTCGATATGGCTAAAGTTTAAAAATATTTCTATGAGTATGTGTGTTTAATCGAGCCTTTTGTTCAGTTTTTGCAGAAAAATAAATTGGTGAAAAACACACTCGTTATAATTGTCCTTTTTATGAGATTTAAACTATCTATTAGAAGTCTTTTCTATGATTCTAAAATGGTTGACTTAACTGAACTGATACATTAAGTACAAATGGGCATACCCTCTGACAATCCATAGTTATTTTCTTTGTGGTGCTGTAACGTTACTTCCTTTTTTAAATTCAGAGAGAAGCAATAGATTCAGAAACTAACACTAAGATGAATTTCCTGTATGTGATATTGGCATTAACTGCTTTATTATAGCCAAATAAATTTATTTGAAAACAGTTATTGAAGTTATTCTTTAAGTTATATCAAAGAAATGATATTTTTTAAAGCATTTTGATCTTGAAATTCAATCTCAAACTCACTATCAGATGATGCCACTGATAAGGAATAATTTTTTTTTAAATTAACTAAATTTAATAAGCTCTAAAGATATTAAAATAACATATCATACAGACTACACAAATATATAAAATTTTACACTTATAGCACATAAAAAAGTGGATAAAATAGTTCCATCTTTACATCTTTCTTGCGCTAAAACATTAAAAAAGTTATGGTGCATATCAATGCTTTAAAATTTTTTGGATTTATTATTTGGAATTAACTATATCATTTACCCATCTCAGACATAATAAACATGAAACTTTAAAAGTATTATTCTGCATTTCTTAGAATATTTAATAGTTATATATTCATTTGCTGTTGGGAATTATGTTTGACAAATAAACAAAGCAAACGATAATTTATTTTATTATTACGTAATTGTTTCTTTTTATTCTTTTAAATGAAATTATCAAAGTGAAACGTAAATCTTTCGTTCGTAAATTTTTCGCCTAAAACATTTACGAAAGTTTAAAAAAAATTCGTTGTCTGGAATAAAATTTCTTAAAGCTCATAAATAGATTCTTTGAAACTATTTTTTAAGTGAAATCGTTAACGCTTGATACTTATTTCTTATTTGTGACCTTAGCTAATAATAACTTCGAAATTCCACTTCATTAAAAAAGTTGTTAATCACAAATTCCAATTAAAAAGTGAGTACAAAAATCTCCCTTAGAAGATGTTGAAGCAGCAAACATAAACAATCTTAACATTTTAATTAATTCTAGAAAAAAAAATCCACTCAAATTATTTGGTTACTCTTCTTAGCCTTAAGGCTCCAAAACTTAATAAGAACTTTCACTTTACATCATTAATATTATTTTAATGCTTCTATGACTAAATAGAGGTTAAGTGTTCAACTACTAATTGTAGCCTGAGGTATAAAGTAATTTGAAAGGATGTAGTTTTCGTCGTAAAAGTAAGTATTTATTTGTTTGTTTTAAACAAATCGTTGTATTTATTTTTTGGATTTTAACAAATGAAGTATTTATATTGTGTAAAAGCTAATGAAATGCAAACATACATGTAAATAGATAAAGTTTTAGGATTTAGATTTGACTTGAACAGTATAAATTTAAAAATAATGAAGAAATTAAGTAAATATTTCCAATTAACTGTTTGAATAATTTGCGTTAAATGATATTATTTATTTAAATTCTTACTATTAGTTCAAGCTATCCTTATATATATTTATTTAGATATCTTGTACAAATTTTCAGTCGTTAATAAAATACTTTTTATTCATCCACTCAGGTTCAAAATACATTTTTTAAAAACTTGTTGGGGATGACAATTGATGTTAATGCATTTTTTTTCAAAACATTAATTCATTGATTAAATTAAATTAATTTTTAATACTTAGTTTTAGCAGTTTGTAATGAAAATTGAAACCAACATGCAGTAGCCCAATCGGTAAAATTCAAGTATTTCAGTGTTTTTTACTTGAAGGTGATGAATGAGAGTCCAGTTCTTGCAAAAATTAATCATTTTTTGATACTTTATAATTTTTTAATAAAAATTAACTAAAATATAGTTTTTTGTTGTTGATCTAAGCAGGAATTGAATTAAAAAAATGTTTTGATATTACTTTTCTTTGTTTAAAATTACTCTTAATTTTTAGGGTTTTTTGAGGTTTTGATCATGAGGTTAATATACATGTGTGGGGCTAAAAGTATTGTACTCAAGTATTGAATAATTATAATTCGGTTGCAATGGAAAGGTTTAAATATGAATTATGGATGCAACAGATTTTTTTGATTATATATATATTATCACAACTATTTAAACAGTGTACAACTAATAAAACCACAAGGGGCATCTTTTCATGTTGTCTTATTTACTATATATTAAAATGTTCTTCAATGTTAGCTATATATCCTAAGTATATTCAATGTTTGATATATTTTCAAATGTTGAAAGTTGAACGATAAAAAATTTTGGCTGAATTTGTGAGCTTACATTTGTAAATTGCGCATTGAAAGTAAACTGTTGTAACTTATGTGTTAACATTTTAAACATCGTGATTATGTGTTTTTCATATTTTATTGATTATATTTATATTAATATTATTATTAACTGGTTACAGCGATAACTGTGCCCATATTGTCCATATATATTTAAGATAATTAAAAAAGAAACAGTCGACTACCCCCAACCACTGAACCGATTCCGCCATTTAAAAAAAATTCGGTTCTTGAGTAGATTTAGATACCCTTTTGATTGTCGACAAATTTCAACGATAAAGCACTACTGATTTCCATAATGTTTTGTTTCCATAGACGTTACTGCTGGTTTATATATCCAAAATCCCCTTGCAGAATAAATCGCCAGGGCACCAAATTGTAAACTTTCATTAAAAATTCATTAATAATCAATATCAGAAACATTATAAGTTGTTTCTCTGTTCTTGACCACCGTTCCTTTTCGAGAAAAAAAAATCTCAAAATCTCTAATTATTGTAACTTTTTTATCTTAAAAAATAATGGCAGAACTCTGAATCAAAGTCATTACCTAAAACTCTAATATACGGATTTGGACCAATTTGAAATTTATAATAATGACCTTTCATGACATCTACATAAACCACAACGGTCGCCTCGATTTGTTTTACTAAGAAGTATTTCATCAAAGTTGGATCACATGATAATATTCATTGGTCGCCATTAACTGCCAATACCAATTGCCACTCATTTGCCTACTAAAGGCAACATATAATGAACCTTAATCAACGGGAATAGTCTCTCCGAACTTTTCTCGAATGATATTGAATGAAAGTCCTATTCTTCTGATAAAACTATGAAGCTCGTCTGAAGCTGAACATGTCTTTCATACCACTGGCGGGGCCTCGGTGGCCTGGTGGTAAGGTCTCGTTCTTCAGAACCGGAGGGTTTCAGGTTCTAGACTCAATTCCACCGGAGAACCGTCGTGTGAGGGTGTCTCTTGCAAGTTAAATCTGTCAGGCCAAACGTCCTCCCGCTGGTTTGGAGAAGAGGGTTCCATCTCAGGTGTCACCCTCGTCATCTGACCTCGGTTTAAAAGGACGAGGTCCGTCTCAGAATAGCCCTAGGGCTGCTTTACAATGAGGACGTTAATATAACTAAACTAAACTAAAATACTACTGGCGAGAAATAGTAACAAATAACGATCTTTGGTGTGAATATATCATATCTACTGAATCTACAAGGGGTGTTCAAATGAAAAGGTACAAAACGGCATTATGGGTATAAATGAAGATATTTATTCAAAGTATATACCATATGCCTGAGCACAACGATCTTGTTGAAGGATTTATTGTTCCCAGAATTCCTGTGGCCCATGACGAGATTCAGTACTTCACAGCTTCTTTGAGTTCCCCGACCGAGTTGAAAGGGTTCCCTTTCAGATATTTCTTTAGGAGACCAAACACTCGAAAATCTCAGGGAGACAAGTCCGGGCTGTAGGGTGGATGGTCGAGTTGCTCCCAGTTGAACTTGACCTGTTCCGCGTGAGGGATCCTGGAGACGTATAGACGCGCATAATCATGGAGCAGAACCCCAACCTCATGAATAAAAGCGGTCTTTTGTTCTTGATGGACCTTCGTGTTACAATTCACGTCGAAGTTGACGGTTATTCTGTGCTCGAGGATCTCACAAAATAGTATCATTTGAATATCCAGCTTTATATGAGGCTCTGCTCTCTCCTGTGCATGCTCCGATCTACGCCGGAGACTTTAATTTCATCCCTAGATGTCTCGCTACGTTCTGCCATAGCGGCATAGGCAAATATGCCAACGTTTTGTATCTTTTCATTTGGGCACCCTATGTATAAAGTATATATCGGCAAATTTAATAGCTATCTATCCAACACTGAGCCTTATGGAGCGCTAAAACACACTCGTTTTTATTATTAATACAGATTAATCGCATTTATATAGAATGGTTAAAAGCACTCAGATTCTCTTATCATTATAATTGCAACATACTTAATCACTTTCATCGAATTTTAACCCTTAATTAGGTTCGTGCGGTCTGTGAGACCTCTCGCGATGGTCTTTCGCTGACCCCAATTCTATTTTTAGCTAAATTGAATGGGTTGACCCCATTGGT
>JAPMOQ010030823.1:20804-61504 GCA_026543055.1 Argiope trifasciata
ATTCTATTTTTAGCTAAATTGAATGGGTTGACCCCATTGGTCTTTCGTTCACCCCAATTCTATTTTTAGCTAAATTGAATGTGTTGACCCCGTAGCTTCCTGATTCGTGACCTTCAACACACTTGAACTTTTTAAATCGATTTCAGCTGATGGTTTTTAAAATAACTCAGTTACTACTTGTAGCGACGTCACTGTGACCGTCCTCCCCATTAGTGTTCCAGTGATAAACAAGGATTAACAAATGGCACGAAAAGTTAGGCCCAGAAATATCCTCTAATTTACTGATTCAATTGTGAAGCAGAGTTCCAGGCACTTTTAAATGAAGTAGTACGTGACTTTAGTGATGAGGATAATTTAAAAGAAGAGTTTTTCGATGAAAGTTCGCATTCAACCGATTCTGATATATATATTCAAACATAATTAATTTTTCTAGTGATAATATTTTTGAAAAATTGAAAAAATATATTAATATACCAAGAGATATACACTGAAGTGACAAAAGTCATGGGATAGCAATATGCAAATATACAGATGGCAGTAGTATTGCAGCGAAAAAGTATAAATGCGCAGTTCGTTTTCCAGAGCTTTCATTTGTGTTCAAGTTATTCATGTGAACAGGTTTTTCGCGATTTATGGCGGCACGACGAGAATTAACAGACTTTGAACGTGAAATGTTAGTTGGAGCTAGACGCATGGGTCATTCCATTGCGGATATCGTTAGTGAATTTAACATTCCGAGATCCACAGTATCAAGAGTGTGCCGAGAGTATGAAATTTCGGGCATCACATCCCATCATGGACAGCGCAGTGGGCGACCACCTGCACTTAACGCCGACATCTGTGTGGAATGGTCAGTGTTAATAGACACGCAACACTTCGTCAAATAACTGCAGGAATCAATGTGGGACGTACGGGGGACGTGTTCGATAGGACTGTGCGGCGAAATTTGTCTTCATTGGGCTATGACAGCAGAAGACCGACTCGAGTGCCTTTACTGACAGCTCGACATCGCCTGCAGCGACTCTCCTGGGCTCGTGAGCATATCGACTGGTCCCTAGACCAGTGGAAAACCGTGGCGTGGTCAGATGAGTCACGATTTCAGTTGTTAAGAGCTGATGGTAGAGTTCGAGTGTGGCGCAGACCCCACGAAGCCATGGACCCAAACTGTCAGCTAGGCACTGTTCAAGCTGGTGGTGGCTGCATAATGGTGTGGGCTGTTTTTACATGGCATGGACTCGGTCCTCTGGTGCAACTGAACCGATCGTTGACTGGTAATGGTTATGTTCAGCTGCTTGCAGATCACTTGCAGCCATTCATGGACTTCACGTACCCACACAACGATTGGATTTTTATGGATGACAATGCGCCATGTCACCGGGCCAGAACTGTTCGCGATTGGTTTGAAGAACATTCTGGACAATTCCAGCGCATGATCTGGCCACCTAGATCGCCCGATATGAATCCCATCAAGCATTTCTGGGACATCATCGAAAGGTCTGTTCGTGCCCAAACTCCTGCACCATCCACACTTTCACAATTATGGACGTCTATACAGACAGCATGGCTCAATATTCCTGTAGAGGATTTCCAACGACTTGTGGACTCCATGACACGTCGAGTTTTTGCACTTCGCCGAGAAAAAGGAGGACCGACACGATATTAACAGTCATCCCATGAATTTTGTCACTTCAGTGTATATAAATAATTTATAGGTTGATTTTTATAGTAGTTCTTAACTTGTAAGTTTAAAATGCCCTAGAAAACTGTGCTATTAAAGTCACACAAGCCGATAAAAATAAGGACCAATTTTACCCATTCTAATTTTTATTTTTCATATAGTCATTGAATTTTACATTATAATTCTTTTCTATATATTTTTATATACTGGGAAAATAAATATGATTTAGAAAGTATAAATTAATAAGTTTTTTCAAGAATATTATTTATTGTTACATGCAATTTGAGAAGAAAATGTATGTTCCAACGCATTTACTTTTTTCATTGATAAAATATTTTGAAAAAATTCTAAAATTTATTTATACAGTAAGAAAAATGTCTGCAGAATATATTGACTGATTTTCAATCTACTACTTTCAATAGAAAATTTGATTCGAGTGTAAACTAAATACGGTCTCATAGACCTCGCATCCTCAGTTATGTCCTAAATTTTCACCTCTCCAGTTAAGGATTAATCAATCAGTAATCGTATATATTCCCCATTTACTATAAAACAGTAAACAATAGGAAAAATGATCCTTTTTATGGTTAAATAATAAGGAAAATAAGGCTCATATCATCAAATTTCATAGGATCTAATGCATAGACCCATCAAGACCGAAATCGTTTCCAAGTAGGTTATCAGTTAAGTTAATGGCTGTGGCTGGGAGGCCAGCAGCACAGTTGGCACTTGCTCAATCGGTTTCCGCTCTTTTATTCGCTAAATGAATGAAGATCTGATCCGAGAAGTAGTTAGAGCAAGTAAAAGGAGTTGCACAGTCATTTGGGAAGGAGATAAAACTTACCCTGTTGGCGATGTAGTTCTGGCTTGATTGGAGTTTTGCTGTGCAGATCCAAGTGATGTCTAGGAGTAAGTACGTGAACATGAGGTTAGCGTGGATTGTGTTTCTCAGACATCGTAGTTCTCTGAAGGAAAAAGAAATGAAAACTCGCTTTTTAATCTAGCACCGAATAAAATTAATATGGTGGCTTTTTTTAAAAACAACAACAACATAACTGAAAAAAATGAAGTCTACAACTACAAATTTCAAACTATCACTTGATAATAATATTTTTAAAGTTATTATTTGTCTTCATTAATTCACTAACCCATTTGCATCATATGAAAATATGAAAAAAAGGCCCATATCACGGAATTTTTTTTATTTCACATTTAGGTGTAAAATTGTATAAAAGTAGAAAAAAAAATCATTTTTGAGCATTATTTGTTCGTAATTTTGTTCAGTGTGGCAACATTTGAAATGTGGTATGAATATAGGTATATAGTATATTATATGATGCAGCATATATATACGCTCCAGTGATAGTGACCAAGAAAATTGAGCGTATATATACGTTAATGATGCAAATGGGTTAACCTGTTTAAACCGGTTTGAAAGAATCACAAGACTTCCCTATCGGTCTCTATCCCCCCCTCTCTTATCTATTTAAATAATGATTATTTTTTTAAACTTTCATTCACATTTTTTATAGATGGCAAGCAAAGTTTTGCAGCTCCACCAATTTTGAGATGGGGAAAAAAAACCATCGTTTTTCTAAACATTAACGCATGCGGAATCTGATAGTCTTGTGATTGTTTCAAACCTGTTTAAACTGGTTCATGACTTAAATGAATTAAGACAATTCGTAGGAATTCAGGGAATGTATAATTTGGAAATCACATTGAAACTCTGTTGGGGATAAGATCACCAAATATGACAACCTTCTGCATTGTTGTTGCGCAAAATGTTGCGCGAGTAAGGTTATAACATTGTTATTTCCAAGAGAAATACTACAATACGCTGCTACATACGCTACATACTACAATTCAAAAGCTATAAAGTGAAAGCCGACTCCAAAAGAAAACTACATTAGCAGATGATAGGTATTTCAAAGAATGTACTGTGAAAGCCTAAAAAAGTACCCAAGTACCAAAAAAAAGTAAAAAAGGGGATAAATCGCCAACTTATCGCCTACGCTTTTTGAGGCTTTAACAATTTTTTGCTTTCACATTTTGAGGTTTCAAAAACCTAAAGCGAAAACCATATCATGTTCTCACATGATTTTAAAAAGAAACCCTTCAATTTATTTAAAGATTTGAAAAAAGATTACAAGAGAAAATTAAAAAAAGATTACAAGAGAACAGATAATTTTTAAATAAAAATAGAAAGTATTTATTTTAGATATTAATATATAATAGCTATTTATTCATTGAATATTAAATATTAAAATTTAAGAAATTTATTAAAAATCGTATAATTTATTATATGTATAACATATTTTAACAAATACTTGGCCGTGAAAAAGAGATTTTTAAAATTTCAACTTCGATTTATTTCACCCAGAGAGGTAGTATTTGCTCAAGAAACATTCGATAATAAAAGATGGGTCAGTCATCATTGCGATAAAGAGCAAAAGTGAGGAAGTTTTCCTTTCAGGGGTTTTACAATGAGATTTTGATAGGATTTCTTTTACACATGTTGACTTAGAAAAGGGAATTTTATGTATCTTTAAAAAAAAGGTTTTAAGCATTATGGATTGAATAAATTGGTAATAAATTTTTTTTGATAAACTTAGGAAAATTTTCAAATTTATATTCACAATTTTTTTTATCGGCGTGTTCATACTTCAATTTACACGAATGAAGAAAAAGATACTTACTTAAAATATAAAAAAATCCAGAGAGCTAGGGATAAGGCTATTAGAGATATGCCATAACCAACATAATAGACGGTGACGGCATCTCTCATGTCCCATAGTACCTAAGGACATACATCAATTTATTTACAAACAGCTTTCAAAACAGACAAAGCAGATTTCAAAACAAGCAACATAAAAAGTAAATACAGATAATACATCTATATGTCAGGTATGATGCTGAAGAAAAATACACAGTTATTAATCGATGAAATATATTGCTAAAATTAGTTTTGTTGTAACTAATAACATGTAAAGTTCCAGAATAGTTTTTAGTTAGCTTGGTTATTTCAATATGAATTGATTGTTACGAATCTGTAATCTTCTTCTTACGAATCTTCCAAGCAAAGTTAGTTCCATCGTAGAAAATATAGTTTTACGGTCAGCTCTACTGGATACTCATCGGATGCCGTATTAATGACCCTAAGGCTTGGTGACAAACTTGGCGAACATTTGACGAAGCATTTAGTGACTTTGGCAATAAAACTAGAATATCCAGGAATTGTGGTTATAAGACCAACGAGATATTTATGCTTGATTGTTCGAGAACCTTCCGTGCTTTGCTCCAGAAGTTAAAAAGGTCAGCTATCGAAGCCGGAGTCATCCATATAGTCAGTGAACTACGAATAGTTGGATCAGTTCAGCGAAGTGCAAGCGTTGAGTGGAGCAAATACAATTCTTGGATTAAGAATGAGTGTCGTGAGCCGAGTTTTGAAGACAGGTATTGAAGCAGCATTAAGTCGTGTGTGGAATAACCAGTTGTGTAGTAATGAGTCGACAGTTGGGTATAGTTAAAGAAGGAGACATTGGGGAATAGCAGACGTTTGGAGATACCTTAGATAATAGCTAAGTATATTCTTTCCTCCTGCTGAGTTCTGTCTGGTCACTTTGTGTACTTTGGTTGCTGTTTACTACCGATTACTTACTTGTGGACTGTTTTATATTGTTTGTGCATAGTTACGCTGTGTTCATCGTGTATTTCTTCGTGTTAATAAACATCGTTATTTGTTTTTGATTCCTGTTGACTGTGTTACTATACACTCACTACAACGAACCTGTCGATTTTAACTGAATAATTTCGGTAATAATAGGGATTTTTGGAATTTTTTAATAGATACGCTGACATCATAAATATCTGAATCTTCTCGCATAAAAATATCGGAAAACATAATTGATTTCAGAGATAAAATTGCTGCACAATACTTTTATTTGAACCCATTGTAGAGTTTTCATAACTGACTGAAAAATAGTGAAAATTCTTTCCCAATTTTTTATTCAAATGCATTCTTAAAATTTTTGAAGTAAAACTTAGCTAAACCTACATTTAAAATAAAAGATTATTTTAACAAACAAATAAAATGAATTTCTCGAAGAAAATAAAATTATAATTGTTACGTATGGTTTTTAGAAAGTTTTAAGATAAAACTATATAAATGAAAAACATTTTTCGGGAAAACAATAGATTATCTACATGCAGATTTCATTTATTGTAAATGTTATCAAATTTGGCACCATTATAAAATGATGACTACATGAAACTATATTTAGCAATTTCTTTTAATGTATTTTAAATATTACAAAAAAGAAAAAAAAAGAACAATTTGAAAACATTCCAAATGGAGCAAGGATTTTTTTTAAATGTCTGTCAGTTTAAGTTAAAAAATTATTGCAGTCATTCATTCTTATTTATATGTTTAGTACTTTATCTCAATAATTTAAATTTAAGTAGTTTGTTTTTATCGAACTCATTTCTCATCTTTTAGTTTTACTTACTCGTATAAAAATAAACAAAGAGAAAGTCAAATTGTTAAAACAATAAGATCTTAAGGTATTCGAACAAATCGAAGCGCATTTTTAGAAAAGCATGGTGTAGACGTACTTTAACCAAATTTTTGTGTTTAAGACTATTAAAGATTAGCAATAGAATGTCGATATTTGAAATAAACATTACTGATTCTTAAAAATTGACATTTAATTGCCCAAATTTAAACTAAATCTTAAAAAACTTCAAATTGTCTATACCAAAAACTATTACTCTCATCCGAACAAAACTTTTACGAAAATAAACTAAATAGTTTTCTCTATAAAATGACCAACAAGCGAATGGTTCTAATTGTAAATAAAGTTTTTATCACTAACCGAAGTTTATCATGAAACTTTTAGTGAATGCAACCTAGATTATATCTAGATTTCTTTACTCTGTCTTTGCTGCAATCAGTAAATGCTCTTCTGTATTTACGATATACTCCAATAACCTTATCTGCATACGATACACTCCAATAACCTTAAGGATATTCAGTAATCCTATAAAACTTTCGTTAAAATATATTACAGACATAAATGCTCCTAATCTGGGAGTTCGGAGCTCAATAAAGATATCTTTAGGTACAAATTTCTACAAAACACCGATGAAACTTTCATTGGAATTTTGCGATTTTCAGTGCAAATAAATCACCGCATTTAAAACTAAATTTATGTTTGTAATTATTCAGTAGTAAACATAATTATTCTCTTTTATTAATATTTAATAAGAATGCTTGGTTTCGGTAAAAAAAATGTTTTTTTTAATGTCAATTTGCAGTTTAATCATTTCCACTTTAATTTAAAGGTGAAATTTTGCGACAGCTGACAGATAATTAGAGAGACATATAGTACATTACGGGCTTAAGGCCTTTATAACTGCATGAGTGAATTATATGACTATCAAAATTTGAACCTTAAAAATATTTGATGAAGTATCTATTAAAAGGTAACAAAAGGACAATAAAAACAAAGTATATAACTGACAATGACAAGTCACATAAAGTATTTAATTGACAATGACAAGTCACATAGTATTTAACTGATAATTTTAAATAACAGTAAGATTGGCGAACCAGTTGGTCGCCAAAGGCTAGTTATATAGGAATGATTATCATTCTACAATATCTTGAATTAGAAAATATTAAAAAAATATTAATTAGAAAATCTATGCTTTAGATTAATAAAATTCTTAAAAATATTTATTAGAAAATCAATACTTTGGATTAAAACGTCATTGATTTTCTCACGTTCTAGTAGATCGAGACTATAATTAATGTAACCATGGCTTTAAGATCTTTCAGCTTTAAATTGAAAAACTCGAATTCTTATAATTGTCATAATTCATACAGTTGTATAGCAGAGAATGCTATTTTAATTATCATTTTTTTCATAAAGGAACCTTAATTGCACATTTAAGCACCCAGTCTTTAACTGAAACTCTTTCTTATATACATTTCATGAATATATATATATATATATATTTGAAATAAGTTTAATTATTTGTTTCTGGAAAGAATCCTACTAGCTCATTTTCTTTAATAAACTGAAACTCGAACAGAAACACTTTCTTATACCCACTATATTTAATCAGGTTATACGTTTACTTGAAATACCCTTTTGACGCATTTATTTTTTAATCACACATTTATATTGTCAGGATGAACTTAGTCTGATAAGTCGAAACATTTCGCACTCGAACAGAAATAACTTTGTGATAAAGTTCTACGAACAGGTATGAGCACAGAGATTAAGTTAACAATCTTGATAAACTTCGTCTGGCTATTAATATATAGAAACTGACCGCAGTCTGCGTTTACGGCTGATTTATTAATAGCTCTGAAACCATCCATCTTTATCCGCCGAGGCAATTTCAAATTATGAGGGAATGTTGGTTTTAGCCAATAATATTGTGATGCCTACCTGTGAGATATTTATTGCTTTACTCACATTCAGTTTGGTTTATATGTACAGTAGAAGCTCCTTATTCGAGCTTCCTTCATTCGCGTTTCCACTATTCGCGGATTTAAAAAATGCGACCCAATTCCTATATTCGCTGCTAAAAATTTATTTGCGGATCTAATAAGTACATAGATAATCATAAAAGGATTCCAATAGGTATGAAACCCAATATCCTTTGTTAATGCCGTCAAATGGACTCATAAAAAAAGTAAAATAGATTTTATTACAACTTAAGTCTAAAGTATGCTGTTAAATGATATCGCCGAGGACTTTGACATAAGCCGCTTTCGCCGCAATCGGTATTTTTGAGAATGTAAACAAATAGAATGAAAGCAGCCTTATTACTCAATGAATAAAGTATATTTGTAGAATTAACGACTAAGAAATAAGGTAGAACTAATGATTAAGAAATGAAAATTGACTCAACTCATTCTGAAGATTCATTTGAATCTGACGTAAAGAAGGCAAATCTCAAAGACTGTTTTAACCATTTTAATGTAACGATTAAAGACTGGAGCAAACTATACGAATACAGAATGGATGACTCAACTGAATACAATAATCCATCCGAAAAATGAATAAGAAAAATGAATATATATATATATATATATATATATAATTTTGTCACCTAGGAACGTATTCCCTCCCATATAAATTACCATTCCGTATGCACGGTTTCTGTATTCGCAGCATATTTATGGAACATATACCCCTCGAATAAAGATCTTTTATTGTAGTTTTATGACGCAAGAGCCAGAATTCGCCATGCTGCGGCAAGACATATGGTTTGAATATCACTAAACCATTAAAATTGTCTCCTCCAGGCTAAAAATTGATAAAAAGTTTTGTTCAAAGAAGTACTTATAAGAAATATACGAAGCTTAAATAAGATTAAATCTATGGTTAAAAAAAATTTTGCTTAAATAATGAAATTTATATAAAATCAATAGCTTTTAAAAATGTGAGAACATTCCGGTCAGGTTTTTCTCCAAAAAGTTCATGAAAATTTAATGATAATGATTTAAAGAAATACATTCGATAAAAATTAAATTTGGGACATTCAATTAAAATATGTGAAACTGTGAAGTTAACTTGATAATCCGAACCCGCTCACCAAAAGATGTTTGTGAGTTAACACTCATAATTAACTTCTTACTCATATTCAGAGGAACACGTTTCGGTACTCAGTGTAAAATTCTAAAAGGACTTAAATAACCCAGGAGCCTATTACGGAATTAAAAATATTTTTAGTTAATTTTTTGATTAGCTTAAATCATCTTAAATTTTTGATAAGCTTAAATCTTCCATTTGTCCCTAATGCAAGGTACCTGCATTTTATAAAACGATAAATTATAAATATAAAAAAAATGAAACTTAGGATCGCAAATTTCAAGTTATCATGTGACATCATTTTTATTTTTTGTCATTGTTTGTCTTAATTTAAATAATTAAGCAATTTAAACTGGTTTGAAAAATCATGAGACTTCTCTATAGGTCTTTATCGTTTTATGTATATATACAACTAGCCGCCTTTGACAACCAGCTGGTTCGCCATGTGTAAAGCGTTCTAAAATTTTCAATTAAATCACATATTCATTAGCCTTGAAGTAATTCCGGGCATTGATTGACCTGAAATTAATATTTTCTTTAAAATGATGGACGGAAAGTTCTAAAAGTAACCTTTTCCTAATAATATTCTTTAATTTTATAAATCAGTCAGTTTTAACCATCGGTTATGCTTCCAAAATATTTAAAAAAAAATTCGATAATGTTGCTAAAATATTAAATGTGTTTTTTAAAGAAAGCGAGAAGGGGAAAAAAGTATTAAATTAATGATACAGATATTGCAAACGATTACATAAATATGCCATTAAGTCCGGATTTCAATGCATATCCTGTCTAAATTCAATCAGGTTTACCATAAATAAAGATGATTTATGGAATAAATGATTTATATATTGCAAACGATTAAAGAAACCTTTGCTTTGCATTTATTTTTTAGAAAATATCACATTTTATGTTTCTTTTATTTTATCCAGTCACGTGCTGAAAGTTGTATTGCTTTAGATTTATTTGCGATGATAATTTTTTTATTTGAACTTCCGGCATTCTTTTATTTTATCTAGTCACGTGCTAAAAAAACATGGTTGAAATATTTCTTTAAAAATTCGTTAAAAATAGAAGCTTAAGTTATACATTAAAACACTGATACCATTAGAAGGCTAAGTTTTTAATCTTTAAATGGATGTAAAAATCACGTTTATGCGATCATATTTTCGGAGGTCATAGCGTAAAAACTTCGAAATTTCGCTTAAATTTTAATTAATTCAAAATCTAATTAAAAATTCGAAAAAAGGGCTATCTATCTATCTTATATATATATATATATATATATATATTATTTGAAAAATTATTAATTATTGCGATTTTTTTAAAATATATAATATTAATTATTGCGAATATTATGAAACATAATACCAGTTAAATTTCATATTTCGAACCCATTGGTTTGGAGTATTATATAGTTCATGTACTCTTTCGACAGTTAATTTTTTTAATCTATGGATTCAACATATCAATAACATTTGCGCACATTTTAAGCTATATTACTAATAAAATAGTCAGCTAGTTCATTAAACTATAAAATCGAAAAAGTAGGTATTATTTGAAATTAAAATATGTTAATGAAAAGGATGTAAAAAGGAAAAACGAAATCTATTATAGCATATTTCAAGTTAGGTGAGAACATTTTTTATGACGTGACTATACTAATGCGCATGCGTCAACTTTTAAAAAACACAATGGTTTTTTTTATTTTTAAACTTTCGAGATTGACGAGAGCTCCAAAACTTTTTGTCAGTCAAAAAAAAAAAAAAAAAAAAAAAACCATTTATATTTTATTTATTTCCTACGTGATTTCGAGCTTTAAACCGACCTATCCAAAACAATATCATGTTCTCGCATGATAATAATGTGAAAATCAAATTATAACTTTAGTTGGCGATAAATCACAAAATGTGATAACTTTCTGCATTATTTTTTAATCACGCTAAAAGCGAAAAATGAAAACCTCAAAAGCGATAAATTGCTAATTGCCTAAGCATTTTGAGGATTCAAACCCAAACAATAGCACATGATAATAAGTGAAACATGGAAATTTGACTTAATTTTAGACTGCAATTTACTTTTGATTAAAAAATTAAGAAAACTTGAGAGATAAGACATGATTTAGTTCCAACATCTGAAAGTACTTTTGATAACTGATTCTGCACAAGTTTTTTTCCAAGACTTTTAATGGCTTGTTTTCAACGTACCTCATCTGATTTATTTGATTGTTTTCTACAGGATCTTGGCGCCTATTTTTTCTCCGTTTTTCTTTTTCTTCTCGTGAAGATTATCTTTTGACTTTGTTGGAACATAATACTTAGGATATAATGGTTAAACTTTTAAATTTTTTATCAGCTTTTTAAGGTTTTTAAAATACATTACATTCAGCTTCTTAAACTCTAGCATTTTTGATTGCTTTAAGATTAATTATATTAATCTTTATTTTTTTATTCCATAATATGTTTTAATATTTTTAAGTTGAAGGAAATTTAGTTTTTCTCAGGCACTTTTAAAAATACAGTTTTGAGTTCAAAATTCACAAATTTCTAAATTCTTAATGTAATTCTTGCAGCTTTTGGGTTGATTGTAAGCATATATTAAGTTCTTCATGCATATTTTTAAATGTTTTCATATTTTACTAGCTTTTATTATTTGGGTATTTAATGCTAACTTTGTAATGGACTTTGAAACAGATATTTTTTCAGCCATTCAAATTTTTTGATAGATGACTAAATAAAAAGTCGTTTTCTTTTGATAAGTTATGAATTTTTTTATTTATTAATGCTTAAACAGTTTTTTTCTTAATGCCTACTATTAGTTCACACTCTTTTCATGTATATTTGTATGTGTTGTTAGAATTTTCAATCGTTAATAAAATATTTTTTATTCATCCACTCAAGTATAAATACATTTTTTTAACTTGTAGTGAATGACACTTGATGTTAATACAGTTTTTTTTGTATTGATTCAATAATTAAATTTAATCAATTTTCAATAGTTTTTAGCAGTTTGTAATGAAAATTGAAATCAATAGGCAATTGCTCAATTGTTAAAATGCAAGGATTTCAGTTATTTTCAAGGAAAGGTGCAGAATGTGAATTAAATTCTTGAGAAAATCAATAATTATTCGATACTTGATAGTTTTATTTGATAATTATTAAATATAATAAAATTTTTCTTTGTTGATCTAAGATATTTTAAATGTTTTTGTGGATATTTTTAATGTTTCATTAGCTTTTGTTATTTGCGTATTTAATGCTAATTTTGTAGTAGACTTTATAACAAGAGTTTTTTCTGTCGTATGGTGTTTTTTTTTTTTTGGTAAGTGACTACGTAGAAAATTCAATTTTTCTCAAAATTACGAGATTATTTATTTATTATTCTTCATGTCAGAACATGTTTTTTTAATAAAACCGACAGAATTTTGTTTCTAAATCCATATTTTTGGAATATTACAACCATCTTTATATTTAGATTTACACTCGTTTTAATGCTATTTTGCATCTTTAGATGTTATTTTCTAAAATTCTAATATTTGTAATAATTTTCTTACAAAAAACACACACACATTACAATTGAAATACTAATGCACATTTTTTCTTCAGATTTAGTATAGTCATATCACTAATTCTTCGTCTCGTCCGAAGGCGCTCGAAAACAAATATTGAATGACCAGACCGCTGCTACAGCAGCACTTCTTGTACACATCCGACCGCCCAGCCACCACTGAACGTTGCAGTATCGACAGGATTTGTTGTGGTCGACTGCTGATCTACAGCAACACTGGCGGGAACTGTGGTTGAGTCCTAAGGGCCATTAACGGCTACAATACAACCCTCATCGTAAGAAATATACACCCCATCATCAATGGGAAGAGACAGATCCCTCACTTTTATTGTACATACCGGGTTGGTGAGATCCAACCAAAATGGTGAAAGCATCTCATCCCGAATTACGAGCCCCCCCCCCCCCTCCCCGCCCGAGGTTTCAGATGAAGTATAATAATTTCCTAATATAATTTTTTTCCTCCCTTTGTTGAGGAGCGTATTCCGTTTTCCCCCGTTTAACCATTGGCATAAATTACAATATATATGGTATAAGGCGTTTAGTTTGAGTTTTAGGCCACAGATGTCATTGGTTGCCCACTAAATTTGGCATTTGAAAGCACGTGATATTACCGATCAAACTTCACTTTTTCCCGCTTTTTTCTTACAGAAATGGCTGCTAGAAAACATTCAGAGATTGAGAAAAAGAGTATATATATATCTGATGACTTATTAGATTTTGAAAGCGATTTTAGTTTTGATAGCTATAGTGATATAGATTTTTCGGACTGCTCCTCAAATAGAGATGACTCTGATCATGATTCACTAAGCTTGCAAAGCGTTAGGCAGTGGTGCAAAATTGACTTGAAGAATATTCCTCCTTTTTTAATTTAATACAGTTTATTTTTTATATTATGCAATAAATAGAAATTTACTGTAATTTTACAGTAATTTATTAAAAACAAATTTCATAGATTACATCTGATATTGGTTTTTTTTTTTTTTTTTTTTTTTTTTTTGGAAACTAAGTTTCTCATGATAAAAATTCTTACAAAAAATATTTTATGGAAAGAAAAAATGCAGTTTTCTATTCGATATATAAAATCTTAAAATATACAAAAAAAAAAAAAAAAATGAAACGATTTCGGTCCACAAATTGAGCAATCAGACGTTTAAGCTATCTGGAAAACTTTTAGCAAATTATTTTTTAAACGTATAAGCTAGAAGGTATTTGTGTTATACCTTTTTCCCAATTAAAATTTTTTTGGAGCACTTAATGGTATATTTTAGATATTTTTTCAATATTTTTTATGCAAATATTCAAAAATATAACAGTTTTCGGACGTTTTATCCTTCATAAAACTCACCCCGTACGTAGGCACATACCTTATATTTTTCCGACCAAACAATTAAGTTTTCTATCACATTAAAAAAAGAAAAAATAACTCTAGTTATAACTACTAATTTAAAAATAATTTTACACCAGTTAAATGTTATTTCGTGGAAATTTGTGAGCTATTTTTAGAGATCTATCCATGTTATGAAAGCATTTAATTACGCCATTTTCTTCTCAGTTTTTATTGCCAAAAATCGATGGCCATAATTGGCGCTCTAAAACGAGAGTCATTAAAATTGATTTTCTCATCATCACCTTGAGATATTCATCCTCCGGCAGAGTCAGTGGAATGCAGGAGCGGTAATTAGACCAACTGGACCAGCTGGCATTTCTTAGGCAGTCTCGGGTTGCGTTCTCTGAGGAAAAAAAAAAAGAAGAAAGGAACAATTAGTGTCTGTCATCAATACCTCATCACTCTTAAGTCAAGAACACGACATCATAAGGATGAGACCATCTTGTAGAATGTGCTTTAACAAAAGTAATATAGATGTATAGGACGCGCTAGAGAAACTTACCTATTTGAAAGGTCAATAAAAACAAAAGTATTTTAGTTATAGTTTTAATTCTTTTTTTTATATTTGAGAATGCAATATCCCAATTTTTTTTAATACAGTTTTGAAAATGTCTTCGGTCAAATGGCGACCCTCATTGCACATACAACTGATTAAGTCGATTCTTGAAGTTCGTGTCCACTATTTGCAGCATATCAATCAGTATGTTGGCAATGGCGTAGCGAATGTTGTTCTTGAGGTGAGCTATGGTCCGTGGTTGATCGACATAAACCAGGGATTTCAAAGTGAGTCTCGTCATTGAAAAAAACGACCGTGTCTTCAAGCAGATTGTCAAGCAGTATTTCACATCCATTTCGACGGGCAACAAAATCGCGTTCAGTTAATTCTTGAACGACAACCAATTTATAGAGATGAAATTGATGCAGAATTTGTCGAAGAGTGGTGTCGGAAATTCCCAGAGCAACTACGTGTTTGCGAGCCGAACGCCGGGGAGAAGGCAAAACTGATTGCCTCACTCTTTCGACATTTCCCGGAGTTCTGGTGGTCCATTGATGTCCATTTCTGGGTTTAGTGACATTCTCGAAATAAGCTAATCCTCGACAGAATCCAATTATGGTCTGGAATGGGTCTGTGAGGAGGAATTTCAAACTGAGCGCGGAAGGCACATTGCATAGCAACAAGTGAGCGACCATTAGAAAAGAAGCTCTCGACGGCGAAGGCCCACTGTTCTCTAGACCAGAGCATGATGCCAAATAGAAGGAAAAACAATTTGGGGATTTATCCCTCCAGCAGCACTACATATCATTCCTCTATACACCCAACTCACCACTCGGGAGTTTTTTCAAATAAGTCAGTTTCTCTGGCTCACCCTGTATATTATGAATTGGTAAGGAATAATCATGCGTCGAGAGACTTAAATTTACTTGTTTTATACCTGCCTATATTAATAATTTTACCAATATTTGAATCAATGCATGTAAAATAAACCTTCATCTTAGTAATTGAAAATGAAGAAAATTTTTAAAGTTTGATATACATTTAGGAATTTAAGTAGATAAAATAAAATCATCGTGATAATTGAAAATGTAGTTATTCACTAAAATTGGTAGTTCCAATTATTCAAGTTTGCTGAAAACCGGCGGCTTTAGTACCTCTATGTTGCAATAAACTAGTGAGACACACAGCTCCATCGTTTGAGTTAACACAAGAACTAAAGATTGGAACTTTTGTCTTTCTGGCACCAAACGAACAAGTTTTTATTTAACATTAGTTGGTACAGGGCGCGCAGAAGAAATAATCTTGGAAATATCGTTTGGAATTGAAATAATTATTTTGTTGAAATAAGAATTTATTTTATTGTCGACAATGAATACATTAATTGAAATTGAGGGATATATAAAGAGAAAGATAAATAGTATATATTATATTTTTATTATTTTATGTATTAGATTTGTGCATTCTTTTAGAATTATAAAGCTTGTGTTCTTTTAGAATGGTAATGAAAGAAACTACTGCATCTTGTGATTCGTTTAATACTCGTTTCAAATTCCCATGTTTAATGTTAAAAAATGTAGTTAAACTCTTTTCTTTTAAAATTGATTACACATAGAAAACATATTTATATAATAATATCTTTAACATAATTGAAAAGATAATTTTTTGAAAACTAAGATGGTGCAAAATTATTTGTACTATAATATTTTTGGAAGTTATTGAAAAAAAAAGAAGTCAAAATTTAAAAAAAAAAAATGTTTAGTTAAAATATTAAAACTCTAGGATTGGTTCCTCTAAAACATTCAATTGAAATAGTTTTATAGAACATTATAAAAAATATCAAATATTTTCTAAACAAAACAAAATGCTAAGTTTTGTAAGTTAACAGAAATGTAATTATACTGTTACATAACTTTTAATGCATGCTATATATATAGAACTTATTCGATTGAAATTTTTTAAAAAAAGGCAATTAATAGGTTAGATGTGAACTACAAGTAGAATTATTTTTAATAACTTTCTTCTGCAAAAATATAAAAAAAGTTTTATTATGATTATGAACTGTATAAAAATATTCTAAAAATTTATCAAAATAATATTCATTTATTATCATGTGAGAGCATGATTCTGTTTTCGTTAGGAGATTTAAAATAACTAAAAGCAACAAAGAACTGAAGCTCGAAATCGCTTAGGCAATGAATAAAGCCTAAATGGCAATATTCACCAACATCTTTTAATCGCATATATTTTTTTACCTGCTTTTACCAGTATTGCATTATGTAAGCTTTTTTGAAAGCAGATGTATATTTAAAAGGTTGACGAAGAGCTATGACATCATAGTCGTTATTTTTATGAAATGTTTATATATTATGTATATATATACACTCAAATTGCTATTTTCTAACTTCTGAGATCCTAAAACAGTTTCATAGTGGATAAATCGTAGAACAGAAGTGCAATTTTTCAGAGTTTCCCACTTAAGAATGAAAAAAAGTGATATTTCCCCACTGCGGAAAAAAGAAAATACTTTTATCAAAACTGTTATTAAACGTGAATGAAGTTGTTTTGAGCATATTATTGAAAATTAAATTAGTCAATTTCCACCTAAAAAAATGACGTTCCATGAAAATAGCAGCTATGATATCATAGATCTACGTCAATCTTTAAAAAATGCATCCGATGTCAAAGAAGCATACTTAATAATGAAGCAACACTTGGGAAAACAAATTAACCTTTTAAAATCGCATCTGCTTTCTCAGAAGGATACATAATATGAATGCAATACTGGTAAAAGCAATTAAAAATATATGTGCGATTAAAAGAAAATGACGAATATTGTCATGTATGTTTTATTAATTGCCTACTGGATTTAAAGCTTCAATTAATTGTTGCCTTCAATTATTCAAAACCTCCCAACGAAAATACAATCTTGTTCTGAGATGATAATAAGGTTTGAGTAACCATATTAAAGTGGCAAGAATGGTTTAACTAGTGAAGAAGTATTAAAGAAAAAGAATTAAACAATTGAATAAGTAAACATAGCAGTAGGTACTAGGTTCGCTACTAGGTATAAAAGCACTAAATCGCCTACGTTTGATATTATTTTGTTGCTGTTTCTATATTAAGTTTGCAAAATGGCAAATTACAGTTAAATATAAAATGCACGGTGTTGCCATTCGATTTGAAATGATCTACTTAATTGTTGTTCGAAAATTTAACTTGTTCTTTCAGAATAGTTATGAAAGAAACTCAATTGTATCTCGCGATACGTTCGATATTCGTTCAGAATTCTCAAAATTAACTTTAGAAAATGTGATTAAAATATTTTTTTAAATTGATTAAACATAGAAAATATATTTATACTATAAAATCGTTAATATAGTTGAAAAGATAATTTTTGAAAATTAAGATGGTCAAAATTACTTGTACTATAATGCTTTTGGCCGTTACTGCAAAAAAAAAACGCTAAAATTTAATTAAAATCTAAAACCTCGAGGATTGGTCTCCACAAAATCTTCTCGTATAATCTGTAATAAAATTGTTACCTTTGAGAATAACTTGCGTACTATATAGCTACAAAATATTAACCTTTAACTTGGATTTAGCATTTCTACAGACTACTGTCTCCTCGGTGAGTTATTTGGCGATTAATCCTTGGTAGGTAGATGCGGATGAGATTTTTTTTTTAACTTTTAGATAATTGTACCACCTCTATAACATCCCGTAGAAGACAGCCATAAAGTGACCGCAATCGGATGAACGGTTTATTAAGGTATAAGAGACATACAGACAAAAATTTATTTTTATTTATAAAGATTTTTTTTCTCGGATAACCTATTTCTTGTTGTGAACTTGATTATAAGATTATAAAACATTCATGTTTGGCTATTAAAAACAAAAATTTTAAGAAACAAACAAATGTCCGCTCATGCAAAATTTTACACCAGATTACACAATTATTTACAAAAGAGATCTTCCTGGTTTCGTCTCAAATTCTGATGACTTTTGTTTTTAAGAATATCCCAGCTCTATAATACACAAATGGTTCTTAACTTCGAGGCAAGTCCCGAATTAGAAACTTAAACCACAGTTTTTATAAAATAAGTAAAAGTAAATATAAGAAGATTTGCAGGCAGTAAATATAAATTTCCTAGAAAGTGTTCCAATCTTGAAGGATTATCTTAATAAAGCAACACTTTAAAAAAAAAATTGTTAAATTGCGTGGGGTATCTTATTTTTTTTTTAAATTTTGATTTTTCGAAGAAAATGGAAATTGAACTTCTATTTGCAAATTCAATTTTCATTTAAAAAGTTCTTTTTAAACGTTAAGATTCGAAATGATTCTGAAAATAGATATAAAAGCATTTGTACAAATACTAAGCTTTAAAAGATAAGGACTTGAGCAAAATGTTTCTTAAAAATCAATTTTAAAAGTCAAAGGAAAATGTATTTTCAGATTAAAAGAACAATCTAAAGGATTTAAAAAGAAGTAAATAGTATAAATAAAAAAGAAACTAAATAGAACAGCTTCACTTGCAAGAATTATTCTTGAAGGAAAATAATAAAAGAATTATATTCTAGCTGTTCAACGTAAAAGAAATTTGAATATAAATTAACTTTTCTTTTTCTCAAACTTTTCGATTTTCTTTTTTTTTATTTCACTCCAGAATAATTCAAAGGGCCATTTTTAATGAAACAGATAAAAAAAAAGGTATCATTGAGTTAGAATAGGATAAAAATTTTTCCACTTTTACTTCTTGTTAATTGGTGAATTGTTTTTCATAAAAAGGCTGAAAAATCTATCGTTATGGAATATTTTCTTCCATAATTTTTATTTATGCATGTACTGTTGTTTTTATTTTATACGATCAATATGTATTTTAATAGTCCTAACAGTTTTCCTTGCATTATATAATTGTTTTTAGAATTTTTATGTTCCTCAGAATAAAAAGGGATATTTCTTGGAAATTTGAATTCTTTTATTGAAATATCTTATTCGATGAACAAAAAAAATAGCTAACATGATAACATCAGGTTAATATATCATAGATATAATCATAATCATGATTACCATGATTCAGGATTTGAAATCCAGATACAGGAAAATGCTCGAAATGCTTTAGACATAATGTTTAGTTAGTTACTTATAAGATTTACAATGATTTGTTAGTTAAAATGGTACAAACCTCATTAAAGTGTGAATTGATATTTACTATCAATTGCGAACAATTTTTTAATTAAAGCTTAATGTACTAGATATATTTGGGGGGGGGGGTTAATTTTTTTTATTAGAAGTCTTAATACAATGGTTCTCATAATGTGATATCTGTCAAACATCAACATAGTTTATCATATAATCTTTAAACAGGATAAATAGAATAATTTTGATATGATTTAAACAAGATAGGGATAAGTCTCAGTATGCATTGAAAGTGCTAAACGAGTTCGTAGATGTGCAATCTAGTTCAAAAGAGGTGAAGATGATAATTGTGCGTGATGAAATTTTAATTTCCTTTTAACTCTCTGCATAAGAAAGTGTTGCAAATAAAAAGATTATTCAAATCAAACGAGTTATAACTTCATTATAATAGTTTTTTTTGGTTAACTGCAATTCCTTAGAAGTTAGAGAACTCGACAGTAACCTAAGCATGTGACAACTTCTTAGACAGCAACCTCTCTCCAGGTTGATTTTCTGTAGCCTATCAATCTACAGAGGAATTTTTAAAATCAGACTTTAATAAATTTGTTCTATCCTTTAGGGAACGGAAGAATTATCTCCAAATTAAATTAATAAGCTTTCACTAAAAATTGTGTTTTCTAAACGAAGCAGGATGCAACATTAGAAAATATTTATTCAGGTTGCCATTTGACTTTCAAGTAAATGTTATAATCCAAAGTTAAGAATTGTTTTGATTTAATTAATTGAAAATAAATTACATTTGAGCAGCTAAAAATAATAATGATAACAAAATTCAACAATTTTTAATTTATCAAATTTATTTTTATTGCAATAACGTTAGATTAACTGATTTATATGAAAAAATCGTCTGAAAATTCCTTTATCAAATTTTTTTTTATTTCTGCTTTTGACTAAAAACAGAGCTTATATTCTTTTCTGTAAATTTAAAAGCAGCATTTCACGATTTCTGGGGGGGATTTTTTTTGTATAAAATTAAATCTATTTCTTGTAAAATATCGCTCCTTTATTGTCCATATTATGCTTTAAATAAGACAAATACTTTGGAATTTATTCTTAAAATTGATGTATCAATGATTATTTAAACAATCTGTACAAATTGTTAACAATAATCCAAAATTCAAGAACCTTGATGTAATTAAAATTGATTCATAATTTTAGAAATTTTAAAAGTAAGTCTTTTTCGCAGCAGTATAACCATTCAACAGTTTATCCAATTAAGGGCTGAAAAATTGCTTGATTAAATTATGCAGTTAAGAGGAATAATTATCAAAAAACAGTAATAAATACAGAGCCGTATTACCTAATCAAGCATCTTTATAAATGCCGCCTTTTCAACTTCATTTTATACGATGACATATCTAAATTTATATGAAGAAATCTAGGTCAACATCTTCTTTGTCTTCAACTGGACTCCCTTTGCCATTATTTAACGCACGGACGGCAGATAAAAATAATCATCTGTTCCCCGAAACAGAAGCCGAGTTGTGCTTTCGAATTGCGCCATTTTCACAAGTGTTGGAAAATCGAATATCTGTTTATTCGCCGACAGCAACAGTTAACGATATTTTTTTGCAGCAACAACAAGCGTGAGAAAAGTAAACTTTCGAATGTTTCACTCATTCGAATAATGAACAAGGGAAGAACTGTCTTGATTGATGGAATAGTCATGGAATATGATATGTCACGCTAATTGATGATTAAAAAAAAGATGAAAGTGCTCAGATCTCTTTTATGGGAGGAAAAGATTGTATTGGACTTGGACCGGAAGATGGTAAAGCTAAAACCTTTTCTGAAAAAAAGAATTTGTTGAGATAAATAAACGCTTCTTTATGAAAAACGTCGTGTGATATATGTCACTTTTTTTTTGTAAATAGTGATTAATATTTTTGTATAATTCTTTCTGCTGCCATTACACAATGGATGCTTTTTCTACAGATATGATATTCAGAAGGCGCAATTTGCATAAACCGTATTTATTTTGAGGAAGTAGTATTTTCTGTAATCAAATTCTAGTTCGGTATTTTATTGATAAACACTTTCAAAACTACCGACGAGATATCTAGTCTTTCAGATACTTCCAATTACAGGTTTCTGAGGGCTCAAATTTCTCTTATGCCAGTTTAGATAGGTATGTATTAGAAAATTCTACCTATCTAAGTTGGCATAAGAAACAGATTCTAGTCCACAGAGAAAACCTGTTATTGGAAGTAACTGAAAGACGAGATATCTCGTTGGTAGCTTTGAAAGTGTTAACTTTTTTTCAAATCCTGATGCTTACAGATTGCTTTTGTCGGGTCACGTTTAAATTTAAACCTCTCAACTTAACAATTTCATGTAAAAAACGCAAACGATAATTTAAGCATTCTTTTTTTCAGATTTTTTTTTATAAATATTGCTTTTCATTAAAATTTCCTTACAGCTTTCTTACAACTGAACAACTTATTTTATCACACAAATGAATTAGCCTGATTCTATATGGATTTTATGGACAGAAAGAATCTAATATTCTATCCTTTTGAATGAAAGAAGTTTTATTTATTATATTTTATGGATACTTAATTTAATACTTAACTCAAATTTCTATAAATATAAATTAACACAACAATTTACATAGCAGTCGAAAATATTCTGATATGTCCAAACTTGTGTTTAGAGGAATTCAAAAACCAAAACTTGGCTATTTATTTACTTTGAGCGCAAACTCGAAAAATTCTCAACAACAATAATTCGAAATTCTTAATAATGCCGTTTGTGGATAAATAAACTTCGCAGAAATATGTAAAATCAGAATGTTTCTGATAAACACATAATTTAGATATTATACTTGCAAGAAAAAATATCGTTTGCAAAATTTTAACTGCATAAAAATACATAATGATCGTTTGCACAAACATAATATTAATGATATTTGATTTGAAACTAATAAAGGAATGCAATTATTTGTGTTTTGCACTGGGTTCGCACTCGGCCAGTAGCCAGCGCATAAAAAGTAAAGGACTGATTCATGTTGTCACAATTTCATAAGATAGATTCAATCATCCCGTGCTTGGCTATAAAGTGTTGTTTTGACATGTCTGCGCTTTTCTTTTTCACTGCTTATCGTATTAAAATGATGGATATTTACACAAAGAAGTACGGTAAAATAAAAGAAAAAACGTCAGCATACCTAAATTTGGAAAACTGGAATGAAGATGGTAAATAAATAACAAAACAATCTTGCACCAGAAAAAAAAACAAAGAGAAAAAATAACGAGATTAATCTATGATCAGAGATAAATTTTTTCTGGCGAAAAAAAAGCACACCTAATTCCACAAATGCATACGCAGTTAGAAAAAAAAAAACAATACAGCCTCATATTGTTGTCTCGTTGGAATAATTACTGTCCGTTTCAATATTCCGAGACAACTTTTTTTCGACGACTTAAATTTCAAAGGGGGGGGGGAGATGCATAAACATGAGAGCATTTCTGAAAATCTTTGACCTTGATTTTCGTCCCATTAGATACATTTTTATTCAATTTT
This sequence comes from Argiope trifasciata, assembly GCA_026543055.1. Taxonomy (NCBI): domain Eukaryota; kingdom Metazoa; phylum Arthropoda; class Arachnida; order Araneae; family Araneidae; genus Argiope; species Argiope trifasciata. The sequence goes on from JAPMOQ010030823.1 coordinate 44,256, forward strand.
TTTTCACGTGTATACGAGTATCGTATCGTTTCTGACCTTATCATTTTATTTTAAATCAGTCTGCGAGTAATCCGAGTTTATTTTATTGTTAAAGGCTAACATATACTCCTTTCATCTTTCCTCTCACCTCCATTTTGACGAATTGAACTCATCCTAACGCATGCGCAAAAGTGCAGAGGGTTTCAGAATCCATTTTAAAACAAAACTTACGATCGACCGAACAGCATGTGCTGCCTAATGGTCGGCTTATAACTGGCGGAATGTAAACTCGACAGTAGAATTAAAATTCTATTTTACATGCTTTAAAATTTGTTAGTTTAGTTTAGTTATATTAACGTCCCGTTTTAAAGCAACACGAGGGCTATTTTGGGACGGACCTGAAATTTTGAAGCATGGTCAAATGACAAGGACGACACCTGAACTGGCACCTCCTCTCCACACCAGCTGGAGGACGTTTGGCCTGACAGATTTAACGTGCAAGAGACCCCCTCATACGACGGTTTTTTGGTGGAATCGTGTCTCGAATCTGAAACTCCCCGGTTCCGAAGCCGAGACCTTACCACCAGGCCACCGCAGCCCTTAAAATTTGTTACACAATTTTTTAAATGTTATTCAAAAAATTTTATTGATAGTTATTTGTTGCAATGAGCTTTTTTCATTCTTTCTAATTATATGAACACACAAGTAAAATACATAGAAATAAATTAATTGAATTTGAAGTTGTCGAGAAAAGATTACAGGGAAATTTGATAAACTTATTATAAACGAGTAAAAATAAATTCATCTGGATGAGTGCACTCCCATTGTAATAAATTTGAGAATAGGGATAAAGATAAAAATAAATTTTATAAATAATAAACTTTGAAGTTATTTATTTAAATGATGAAAAAATATCCAGAATGAAGATTTTTCTTTGACTCCTAAAAGTATCGCCGGTAAAGCCACTTATTCAAAAAGAAATAACTCTAGTTCTTTTATACGCTGTAAAGACATTTTCGGTAAGTAAATAAAATTAATTATCAAAATTCTAGAAGGAAGTATTAAAAATACATCCTGACGAATTAATTTTTGGAATAATTTAATATTCGTTGCCGCAATAACTAATATTTTTACCTCAGTTTGAAAGAAAACGCCAATAACTGATGATTTCTTCAGTATTTGAAGTATTTCAATATTCTCTGACAGAGTTTTAAGAAAAGTAATTTTAATTTATGATAATATCAGTATTTTTACTGAAAAGTAATAACTTTTGAAAGCTTTTCAAATAGTTTCTGGAGCATTTAGTTTTTTGTTTTGTGTTTAACAAAAATATGACGTTTATTAAATGGAAAGTTATTGGTGGAATTTTTATTTCATTTTAATCAATCTTATCCATCAAAGTTTCCGGATGCGTTTTGGATTTGAAGCAAAGTTTGTGGATTTCCATAGATGATTAATGGCCATTTTGACTCGAGTCATGTCAAACGCTTTGACTTTTAGTCTTCAATTTAGGTAAATATATTTTTCCGGAATATAAAATGGACAGAAGAAATTTTCCAAAGAAGTTCTTTTAATAAATGTAAAAGGAATATGGAAGAATTATAAAAATAGTTCATTAATTCTGGTTATACGTTGTAAAGTTGATTTAATTTTAATTTTCTATGGGTTTTCATTCATAAACTTTTTTTTCATTATCTATAATATAAAAGGAACAATTCTCTTAAATTTTCTAAACTGTTTTAGTGCTTGCTTAATTGATTTTTAAAAATAAAGTACATTTTTATTGGCGACTAGCTGGTTCGCTAAGATTAATGAATTCTGAAAACTTTAACTAAATATCTTATGTGATTTTGTTTGAATGGCTTATTCAAAAATCTACGCTCGAATTTCAAATTTTGACAGGCATAGAACTTGATTTTTTAAAATGAAATTTCATACGAATATATTTCCGAAACTCTACATCGATACTGAATAAGCAATAAAGACAACTCTAATTTAAAACAGAAATAGCTTTTTAAACTAAACTTTATTATCAAATACAATTTAAAAAAAAATTAAAAGTAGGACTTAAAAAATGGCATAACATGGAAAAATAAGTCGTATTTTCATATTTTTACAATCAAGAATTGAACAAATTGATGGATGATATATTTGTAATGACAGAAGGATTTAAGTTTCTTTTCAAAAAGGAAATGCATTGAAAAATAAATGTAAAAATTTATTAAAAATTAATTAAAAAGGTAAAAAATAGGCAACAAAATTGGTTATGTTCATAGTATAATATTTTTGAGTAATAAGATATAATTTTTTCCCCAGCTGAAATATTCAGAGAAGTTAAGCCTGTGAAGACCAAAATTACTCTCCTTTATCTTTTAATTAAATAAAAGGGCTCCAATTAAGTAAAAGTGTGTCGGTCAAACTTTGCATCTATTGAATGGCAACACAGACACAATATTATTTTCACCCCTTTATTCTGTTTGGCTGTAAAAAGTTAAAGAAATGAATTAATTTTTTTATCTATTCTTAGCTAATCCAGTCCAGGATATCTTTATTTCTAGCATAATTCCGTATCTATTGTAATGTCTTGATCCTGACGGATCAAATAAGAGAGACAATTCGTTTATTTTCAGCCATATATATACATACGAATAATTTGTTCTAATCTAGGTTAAATATTTACTATTTATTCCACAGTAGAAAGTCTATTGTGAAAAGAGATATTGGAAAGAATTCTCCGTCAATTCGGAGAAAAACATAACAAGAAATTAATAGGTTATTAGTTTACACGGCAATTCCAGGAGTAGCTCTAGGAGTCTCCCAAACTTCAACTAGTGGAGCGTTTTTCAGCAGTCCGCAACCCATGAGGTTTCTTTAACCTATCCTTAACAGAAACTTGCATTTTATTTCTGTCCAAACTCCGCCTCTCATTTCACATTGGTACGCTTGAGCTCGTTATCGCACAATAGTTGTTTTCAAAATCTCTTCCTCAGTGTTTACCAGTCGATTGTGGGAATCTGTTAACAATGCGTCTTCTTAACTGAGCGTTATGGAATACGTGTTAGTTATAGTCCCTTCACAATTTGAAAAATTTAGCATACAGATAATTTGACACTCTTTCTCCTTGAAGGTGCAATGAAGTTCTCTTGAACGATAAAACCCACGTGTGATTCGTCAACTGTGCATCACTAATGACTAGATGATCATTCGGATGGAGAAGATCCCCCATCTAGCAGTCTGGATGCCTTTAACCCAATGGTTTCCAACCTGTGGGGCGCGCCTCCCTAGGGGGGTGCGATACAGTTGCAAGGGGGGCGTGTAGCTGTTTCCAAAATATCATTTTCAAATACAAACCAAAAAAGTCAAATAGGTGTCAAAAAATGAATCAGCAGTATACGTAATCCACAATCCTCACCGAGGATTTTTGGTGAACAAATGCTAAAACATCCCATTCATACTCTTCTTTGAATCGAAATATCTCGCTTTCGCGTTTGGAGCCGAGCACCGGTGGGGCGTGGAATCAAAAGATAAGCACTTGCAACATCCCGGTTATTCTCGTGCTTACTTGCGCCAAACTTCAGTAAACAGAAGCATCCTATTGTTTCTGTTTTCTATGAACAGAATTAGTTCGTTAGTAGTGCTTACGATAACCACGTTTATATATAGAATGAAACACTTTGCTTTGGTAACTTCTAAATAAATTAACATCGAGGTAAATTTCATAACAGTTATAATAGTACCTTATTAACCAGGAAATGTTGAGGTAGTTTTTCGGCACTAGCGCGAAGTGCCAGGGGTATAAACATCCGAAACAATAAAATAACATCCTGTCCGATGTTAATATACTATTTTTTCACTACTAGCGCTTTTTTACTTTCTCGTAAATTCACCATTAACCGTTGTTGACTCATCCGGCCAGACGGGAGTGTCGCCAATGAAAAAGCAGCAACAAAATGACTTTAGTTATTATTATTTTTTGCTGTCTAATCATTTTTCTTTATTTATGTTTCCGGTGGATTTTGTATTCGATCAGTCGTCATTCTGTATTCGCAATTCACTCGTCTTTATTCGTTACATTAAAATGGTAAAAATATTCTTTGAGGTCTGCTTTCTTTGCGTAAGATTCAATTAATCTTCGGAATGAGGTGAGTAGATTTTCATTTCTTAATCATTCATCAAACATTATTCATTTATTCTAAGTCGTTAATTCTACAACCGTTTTAATTGAGTAATATGAATATTGTTATTGGAAAAATTCACGTTTATATAAGAAGAGCGCAAGTTATTTTTATGTTGTTTATATTCCAGTAATTAATTTTGACAAAAAAATTAGTTTTTAATTCTACATTTAAAAATTATCCCAACTAAGACTGATATTTTATTTAAAAGAAAATATTGATACAATTGTATTGTATTTTAAATTAATATAAAATCTTTGATTTAAAATAATACCTTTTTTAGATTGATAAATTCGTAACTGGCTTGAAAAGAAAATTGAATGAAGCAGAAGCAGAGGGCAAAAGAGAAGATGATAAAAATATCGGAAATATATCTTCGCAAAATAGTAAACCTAAATATAGAAAATATGATCCAATGTACTTATCTTTAGGATTTACATATAAGGTTATTAATGGCCAAGAATGTCCATTTTGTTTGCTGTGTATGAATACTTTGGCCTCAGACAGCATGAAACCAAATAAATTAAAACGACATCTTGAAAAAGTATATGCAGATCACGCTGGCAAGACAAGAGAATTTTTTCAAAGAAAATTAAAGAATTAAAATCAACAACAAGAAATGTTTTCAAAGATCACGTCTGTAACACAAAAAGCATTGCTTGCGTCATATAAAGTTTCTTATAGAATCTCTAAATGCAAAAAAACCCATTCAATAGGAGAAACTTTGGTGCTACCTGCAGCTATTGACATGATAGAAACGATCCTTGGTGAATCATATGCTGATCAACTTAAAATCATTCCACTTGCAGATAATACGGTGGTAAGACGAATATCCGATATATCTGAAGATCTTTGCGATCAATTAATAGAAAAAGTAAAACTATCTTCTTTCGCGTTGCAAGTAGATAAGGCTACCGATGTTTTTAGGATGCACACTTGATAACATATGTAAGATATGTTGTGGAAACTGATGTTAGAGAAGACATGTTATTCTGTAAACCTATTGAATTCAATACTACAGCAATAGAGGTTTTTAAAATCATTGATAATTTTTTTTAATGAAAATGGCATTCTGTGGGAGAACTGTGTTGGACTATGCACAGATGGAGCTCCCTCTATGGCAGGAAAAAATGCTGGTCTACAGGCACCAGTTCGAAAGATGGCTCCTCGTGCAGATTGGACGCATTGCATGATTCATAGACAATCACTTGTTTCAAGAGATATGGGTGAAGATCTTCTAACAGTATTTGAAATTATTACAAGAGTTGTAAATTTTATCAAAAATAGCCCATTAAGAGGAAGGCTTTTTGCAAAATTGTGTGATGACATGGGTTCAGAATATAGATCACTTCTATACTATTGTGAGGCACGTTGGCTTTCTCGTGCTAAAGTACTTCAAAGGGTGTTTGAGCTAAAAGAAGAGATCGCCATATTTCTTAGTAATAATAATAGACATGAAGCACGCTTGTTTTGTGACACGAAATTCTTTGTAAAACTTGCGTATTTAGTTGATATTTTTCAAAGACTCAGTATTTCAAATAAATCAATGCAAGGGACTCAAATGCATGCTTTTACGCAGAAAGACAAGATTACTGCATTTATGAAAAAATTGGAACTGGATAATAAGTTTATAAAAAAATAACTTTGACATGTTTCCCACTTTTAAAATTACTTGTCTTGCTGATGAAATAGAAGAAAGTAAAGTTCTTATTAATAAACATTTGACCAGTCTATGGAAGCAATTCTCGTTGTACTTTAAAGATCTTGACATGTCCAAATATGAATGGATTAGAAACCCATTTGTGGATGAAAAATATGATTATTTTGGCCTAACGACAGCAGAGCAGGAAATGATAATTGACTTATCTAGTGATAGCACATTAAAGCAGATGTTTCGAGATGAAAATATTGTTACGTTTTGGCTACGAGTAAAGGACGATTTTCCTACTTTGACAAACAAAGCTTCAGAAATTTTATTGCCATTTGTAACATCTTACCTATGTGATACTGGTTTTTCTACAGTAGCTGTCTTAAAAACAAAGTATCGATCTCGATTAATGATTGAAAAGGTACTGAGAACCGCGATTTCTTCAATGATACCACGGTTTGAGAAAATTTGTGCTGAAAAACAAGCTCAACCGTCACATTAAATTTTTATGTTGTAGTAGTATTAATTATATATTCTTTTTTTGTTTTGTTATAATATTTCTTATAATAAATATATTATATTTTTACATAATATTGTATATTACTTTGTAGCCCATTAAATAAATTATAATATTAGTTGAGTATTTATGAAATTTGATTTTTAGATAAATTAACGGGACGCTACAATTTGTTTTTTAAAGGGGGGGGCGCATTAATTTAAAAAAAAAAGGGGGGCGCCGGTACAAAAAGGTTGGAAACCACTGCTTTAACCACTGAGAGTATTAACAGGTGCTGACACAGCTGACTAGAAATGTCAATTATTAGGAATGGGAAAGGGGAACGTTACACTATATTTCCAGCAAACCCATGATGTCTCCGTGATATTCTGGGTACCAAATTTACGGTGCACTATACGGAAAAACTTTAGTGAGTTTATGTCGCTTTTTCAGATAAACATCAAGGGGCTTAGAAAAGCTTATTTTATATCTCAGTTTTTGTAGAGAACTGATGACAAATTGGTGACTGAATCAGCGGGAGTGGTCTCACCGAAATTTTTTCTTGTATTCCTTAATAATTGTACTTGTGTGTAGTTAATTACTTACCAATGGAGAACAATAGTTAAGAAATTAGCGCTCGAATTTTGGTTATGAATCGCCGATACAAGAAAATCGATCGTGTAATTTGGGCACTTTTTTTTATCAGTGAAACAAAAAAATTGCATAGAACTAAAATATTAGATCATATGCTGTATTACATTTTTTTATAGCTGAAAGCGTTTTTGATTTATTGTATTCATAGACACAAAAATGTAATTCTTTAATGTTCTATGTTTTTTTTTGGACACCAGGTATGGGGGCCTGAAATGTGAAGATTCGTGGAAAATATCCCTTTTGATTTTTTTCCTGATTATTACAATATTCTCTTTCCATATTTCAAGCATAAGAAAGTAAAAATCATATTAGGCTCCAATTTTCACCCATATTCTTTAAATTAATCCTTGTTACAGCCTTGAGATAACACGAATTTCTGAAGCCACATTTTCCACAACAGTTTCTCCAATCCATTTATTTCGTATTGGTTTTAATTTAATATAAATTTTCATAATTTTATACTAATTAATATTAATCTTAGAATGCATAAGTTTATTTTATACAAAAGAAATACGTGTTTTGAATAGCTGCATATAATTTTAGAAAAAAAGTTTAAAAAAACTGATAATTTCTTTTTTGTGAAATGAATAAAAAAAAATTAAAAATGTGTCGATTGCCTATATTATGAATTAAACCATATTCCAATGCCTCATATTATAATAATTCTAAAATTAAAATAAAAGTCCCTTTTCACTTGCATATTTTTTACAAAGCAATATATAGGCAGATGGATGGTAGTTTTATTGGTGAAACTACTCTTGAAGCAGGTATTTTGTTATTTTTTCAAGTTTCCTGTTTAAATCTGATTTCAATATGGTTATTGTTATATATCGTCTTTTCAATAAATGTTCATGAAAAAGTATTTACAAAGTGATTTCCAAACACCCATTGTTGCCCTTTGTAACAGTCATGTGAAGCTTATAAACGGAAATAAAAACATATAGCCAAATAGCTAGATGATACACTGTAGTGTTAAGAAGAAATAATGAGACCTTTACATACAAGTCACCCCGAGAAAAATTATTTTTCATATTTAGCTTATAAAAAAATTAAAGTTTCATTTAAAAGTAATTTTTAAGTCAGTATTAAAAAGAAATTACCATATTTTTTACATAATCCGAACACTGGAATAAAATCTTTTTTAGTACTATTTATTTGAGAGTCTACCAACCAAATGCAAAAAACAGTCAATTTTGATCTACAAACAAATTTTTAAAGCTTGAAAAAAATCCTAAAAACATTGTTCTGGAATTTAAAAACTATAGAGTAAGTTCGAATGCATGACTTCAGAAAACAATCAAGAAAAGAGATTAAATGGCCACGGAAATATTGGAAAAAATCTTGGCTTCCAGGTAGCAAAAAAAATTTCTACAAGATTGCTAGATTTATCTATTTGATAATCTCGCCCTATATTATATATATATATATATAAAGCCTCTACAGGATTGCTAGATTTGTCTATTTGATAATTTCGCCCTATATATAATGTTCCTATGCAGTGGCCTAGCAAAGATATGCAACGTCGAGGATACGGTATTATCTTCATCTATATCACAATATTTGGCTTTAAAATGTAACAATGACATAGTAACATATTATTTCCACGATTCCCGCCCTACTTCTGAGAATCGAACCAAAGATATTTCTTACTACGCCACTTGTAATATGCAAGCAGATGTCTACACGATACATCAAAAGAGACAAATAAGCAACAAAGGAAATCACGGCAATAAACCAAACATCAAGACATTCACATACCAACATCAAAAAATTACTACAACGCCAAAATAAATTTCCGGAATTCTTTTTCTCGCCAAAGACAAGCTGCCTCGTGTCTCAGTCTTTTACAAAAATCTCTTCCTCAATTCAAAGCTTCTGCGACGTTGGCGGATTTCACGATTTAAGAAGGCTGTAAATTTCTTTCAACCAGAATCCTCGAACATCCCCCATTTGTCCACCAAGGAAGTGATGCTGCAAAGAAAGTTTCGGAAGTTTCTAGCTTCCGGTCGTAAATTAAAGCTCACGACCTCCTTACTTTGAGATGGCTAAAGAGGTCTTTATGGGGTTCCGATAGGAAATATTAAGCTACGACGTCGAGTTATTTCTGTTCTTTACAAGATAAAATGGAAAGTTCTTCCGTTTTTTCTCGTCCTGTTCAAAGATATTAAGGATTTTTTTTTAAAGTGGAATTTAGGGAGGGCTGTCTAATTTCGTTTTTGAATAAACATTCTTTATACTAGAATATGTGGGAAAGTTTGCAAGTTCGTGATTGGTTGAATGTGGTTTACACACACACGGCCACACTTGGTTAAACTGCGCCAAGCATATGGTAAAATTAGAACAGACATTTAAAACAACACGATTTTAAAAGACGTAAGTTATTGAAACCACATGAAATGTATCGAACATGGGTATTAAAAAAGAACGATTTTAACGTAAGACAGATAAAATTGACAAAATTGCTTGAAAATATCCAATGTAAGCAAAGAGCATAGGTTATCAAATATACTGTAAAAAACAAGTAGCTTTCAAGTAATTAAAAAGATTTGGATGGTATATTTCATCCATCAAGTCACGCAAGGTAACAGATAAGGAATTAAAAAAAATTGGCGATGGGATGCAAGTTCGTGAAAACCTTTTCCAACATATAAGAGATTTTCCGAATTCAAATATTAGGTTGGAAACTATGAAACGGGCATTGTATGACAGTAAAACTAAAAAGAAATCTCCCGTTTCATAGTTTCCAACCCTAATAGAAAATCACATAGGGATTCTGTAAAACTGTAGATAAGACAAATGCCGAATTTTCACCATTAGTTGATGTTACAGAATTTTATCATCTTTCTGAAATATTTAAGACATAAAACTGATAAATTACTTGGATATTTTTGTTTTATGTATAGCCTTGCTAGATCATCGACAATTTCCCAACGACTTTCTTGTTTTGCTGAAAAATTTACCTTTTTAAAAAACATTATGTAGATATATCTATTCGAAATTTTTTACCATGTATTTTGTTTTTAAAATACACGCTTCAAATAAATCACTTCGCATCCCTTTTCCTAAAGCATAAGTCGTTCCTCATAGATTCGTGATGGATGCAATTGAGAGGAGGAAATTTGATTCGTTTATTTAACAGTGTTTTTAGTAGTATGTGAGTGGTGACATCTTAATAAGACAATAACAGCCATTAGACATCAATGTACACTTTTGTCGAATGGATAACTTATTGGACTTCAAACCCAAACATCGCAGGTGCGATCCTTGGCGGCATTCAAGCAATACATTGGCACAATTCCAGCCAACTTCATCGCCACATGTGGTAAGATAAACATTTAAAATTAAATGAAATAAATTTTTTTTGATTTAGAAACTACTGTGATATACACCCCCAAATTGAAAATTTGGCGACTTTTTTTTTTCGCCCAGCAAAATACCTGCTTTTGGCGAATTTTTTTTCTTGCCAAGATGGATTCTCACGAAACACAAATAATTAATCCTCCCTAAAAAGCAACCCTAAAAAGTCCGTAGGGAGGGCCAGATTTGGCGCGTAATTTTTGGAGGTGTATATCAAAGTTGTACCTTGATTTATATTAAAAATAGAACAGATTTTATAACCTACAATTTCTGGAAATTTTAAAAGCAATATTGTTGCTGAATTCGCCTTTGACACCATCACTTTTCGTTTAAAAGCTTAAGAAGAGGTTCTTAGATGACGCTCTTAAAGATGAGTTAAAATTATATTTTAAAACGTACAGAAAAGCAAAAGATGGCAAAGCTCTGTAACAAAGGATAATGGTGAGTATATGTACAGGGTGATCAGGAAATAACAAGAGATGTTCTTTGTAGCGTGTTATGTACTAGGTGTAATATAACAGTATTTGGCCACCATGCACTTTAAAATACATGGTTCCGATCTATCAAAAAAAAGTACCAAAAATGCCGATAGGTGAAATTTTTTCACTGCAAGCACGCACATAATGTGTAAAAAAAAGAATACATAATTGCCAATGCAAACAGTTAACATCAACACATTAATGAAAAATTTTCTTTATAGCAACTTACAAACTATGCTCAAGATGACCACCAATTTAATGTTCCAATAATTGCTTGCAGTACATGCGGTTTTCGACGATGGCTTGTAGCATATCGGGATTTATTCTCCAGACATTTAACGTTATTTGATCTTTAAAATAGAAATGTCAGGAATGTATCCTTGATACACAACGCTTGTCAAGTAAATCAGAAATTGCCAATATTCAGATCAGTGTCATCAGTTAATGGGTGTTATCTTATATAGATAAAATTTCAGGATCTTACGCAATATTTTCTGCATCGTAGAGAACCGGGTATATGTTTGCTGTGATATTAAACGTGTACTGTTGGTAACCTGCTTATTAGCTAACACCTGATCCATAATTGCAGTTACAATTTCTTCAACTTTACTTGATTGACGACTTTAAGCCTTCGACCCGGTTGCACATCAGAAATACCTGTTGTTTCAAATCTTTCTACCATTCTTCGTTATGGTCATCGGTCCTCTACGAATCTGTTTTAACCGCCGGTATTCAAGAAAATCAGCACGTACATTTTCATCTAGCTGATAAAACAGCATGACTAAAGGCCTTATCACACGGCAAAATATCTTCGGCGCTTTCCGTCAGCAAACGATAAGGAAAGTGACGTCACTTCAAACTTTCACATGATTGGTTGAATTTCGTTTGCGGACAATATTTCGACAACATTTTCGAACTGGTTCGTAAGAGTTGTCGATTATGAAACTTGCTTGTTTGGTTTTTGAGGGTAGAAACGGAAAAATGTTGACGAAATTTCATCGTGTGGTAAGGCTTTAACGAGGCGCGTTCAGGTAGTGACAACGTTATCTATGGGCGAATTCTAGCACAGTGACTTAAATTCCAGCAATCCTTCCTTTTATCTTCGATGTCATATAATAAAGTACCCGGACAAATAAATTACGTAATAAAGTTTTCGATCGCAGTGTCACAATTTCCCTTCTGGTGTTTCCTGATACTAATGTTTTTTCCTCTTGATAAATCGAAAACGCACACTTTGATTAATTTTGTTATATTTCTTCCAGTACATAACAAGCTACAGGGTTCCGAAAACCTGTTATTTCTTGACCACCCTGTATATCTGGAATTTTAAGAATAACATAAAAAAAACTATATAATCAGAGAGAGAGAGCAAGAGAACATGAAAAAAAAAAAACTAGTACACAATTCTGAGAATAATTTATGATCAAAGGGTATTTAAAAATATACACAAACTATAGAGATTCAATATTTTGTTAGAGATATAGTTGTATAGTGATGATAAATTCGGACTTCAAAAATCTAAGCAACTGCTGAGCATATTGCACAAGACATATTGCAAGAAGGTATAAAGTTTTAGCACATAACACATAATTAAGAGAAATTCCAAAAATTTCACTAAGTTAAATAAATGTATTTTTTTTTAAGTTGTGCGCTTTTTTAAAATTATTTCGAACTTAGTTAAGCTATCTTAATATTCAACGGCTCATTTTAAGAAACTTAAGTACCCACAGACATTTTCTTTAAAGATTTTGTCTTATTTTAGGTCTAAAAACTGGATTTTTATTATTTTATTTCTCTTTCTCCTTTTTCATATAAATATCCAGGTGCAGATATAAAGATATGTTTTGGATAAATAACATAACAAATTAAAACAATAAGAGCTGCGACATTTTTTTTCGTGTAAAAGTACGCTACACTTGTCTTCAATGACCTGTGATACGAGATCTACGATTTTTTTAAAAAAAAATTAATAACAATTTCTCTTTTATTATCATGTGAGAACATGACACTTTTTCTTTAGGGGTTTTGAACAATTGAAGGCAACAAATAATTGAAGCTCGAAATCGCGTATTCAATAAATAGATCATAAATGGCAATATTCCTCAACATTTTTTTAATCTCATATTTTCTTACCTGCTTTTACCAGTATTGCATTATTATGTAAGTGTGCCTCTTTGAAAGCAAATGCGTTTTTAAAAGGCTGACCAGATTTTACCAGTACTGCTTTATAATTACGTATGATTCTTCGACAACAGATACGTTTTTAAATGGTTGATGTAGAGCTATGGCTTCATAGCTGTTATTTTCATGGAACGTATTTTTTTCAAAGGAAATTAAATAATTTAATTTTTATAATATGTTAAAAGAAACTTCGTTCGCATCTAATAACAGTTTTCATAAAAGTATTTTCTCTTTTCCCCCAGTGGGAAAACATTACTTAATTCATTCTTAAGTGGGAAACTTTAAAGGATTTAACTAATGTTCTAAGACTAATCCATTATGAAAACTGTTTTATAATTATCAGTTTGTGTTGACAAAAATATTGTTTTCATAAAATTTCTACATAAATTAATATGTTTAAGAATTTATTAGAAAATAGTTTATCATTTGAATATATTATATATATACACACAGAGAAAGACAGATTGATAGAGAAGTCTGATAATCGTTTCAAATTGATAAACGACTTAAATTGATTAAAATAAATACTGACTTAATAATGTTCTCGCATGATAACTTTAAATTTGTGATCGCATATTTCATTATTATTATTATTTTTTACTTTGAAATGTGTAATAAACTTTTAATTCATTTATTGATGTACCAGATTTTTCAAATTTTACATAGAATTTTATTTTTCAAAACATTACTATATATTATTTACAATTTACAATAGTTTCAATTAGTAAAATTTTCTGATCTACAAGTTTAATTTTACTCTTGTTTCTAAATTTTTTTTATCATGCTTTTCACATAAACATTTTTAAAATCAGTATAGAATATTTCTTAGTATTATCTAGATACTTATCATTTTTACATGAGGCTCAAGCTAGTAATCAATAAAAGAAATCCCCATCAAAACCCTAGCAGATATAAAACATAAAAATATACATCTTGTAAATAGTATATTATTTCATATATTGCAATATTCAAATAAAAGTACGTTACAATATGCTCTCTAATTTCAAGAATGAACACAAATACTCACCACTTAAAGTTAAAAGGAATTTGAATCTAATGTTTGGATGGATTGGAAATTATCTTTTCGAGATGAATGAAAATTGGAATCCACTTCGTATTACTAAAATAAATCACAGAAACCAAAAAAAGTTCGAAGTAAGCGTAAGCTCAGTATTTGTAAAGAGAAAAAAATTCGTATTCACTTCAAATCCTAAGGATTCCTAATTATTGCAATTCCATTTCCGATCTCCAGGATTTTGCAGTTATTGCAATCTCACTTTAGATCCGATGACCCAATCATTAAATCCGCTTTAGATTCCCAGGATTCTGTAACTGCAATACTGCTTCGCATTCCGAGGATGTTCCAGATCCTGAAGACTCGATAATTAATACCACTTTAATCCCCGGAATTCCGTGGCTATTGCAACTCCTCTTTTTCTGTAGTCAATTCCTCTTCAGAATTGGAAGACTCTGGGCTTATTTCAACTCCAGGTTCTCAGGATTCTGTAGTCATTGCAATTCTGCTTCGGATCCTGAGGATTCTGCAATTATTGTAATTCCACTTCAAATTATTATGATTCTACTTCAAATCTCCAGTTTTGTGCAGTTATTGCAATCTCACTTTAGATCCTGACGACCCAGTTATTAAATCCGCTTTAGATTCCCAGAATTCTGTAATTGCAATACTGCTTCGCATTCCGAGGATTTTCCAGTTAATTATGTTCCAGATCCAGAGGACACGATAATTAATTCTTCTATCTCCAGGATTCCGTGGCTATTGCAACTCCGCTTCGGACCCCGAAGTTCTGTAATCAATTCCTCTTCAAAATCGGAAGACTCTGAACTTATTTCCGCTCCAGGTCCTCAGGATTCTGTAGTCATTGCAATTCTTCTTCGGATCCAGAGGATTCTGCAATTAATCCTGATTTAGACTCCTTAGGTCTTTGTGATTTGTTATTAACATTTGGACGACGGAGATATATCAGCAGATGCTGAAATGGAATAATGATTGGTGTTCACAGTTGTTTTAAAACTCGGATCCGAAAAATGATAATCCCCAAAAAGATACTCTTGTCAATTAAAGGTTTAAAGGAGGAATGGTTTCTTTCTGATATGAATATGCTAGAAAAATGTGAACTGACGAATAAGCGACTTTTCCTCGAAGATGAAGACATAAACAAATATTTATTTTTAGCTCATTTTTTGTGTTTTCTGACATACGTTTACTTCCAGGATGAGGGATGTGCAAGAAAATGAGAAATAATCGCTGATTCTGTGAACTTGATAACTGAAAAATGTTGCAAATTATAAGGATGGATTTGTCGAATTTTGAACGAAATTCCCTTATTGAAACTGTGTCAATCTAACAGCAAAAAAAAAAAAAAAAAAAAAAAAAAAAAAAAAAAAAAACACCCCACGATAATTAGGAAATACAATAAATTAGATGGATGGATGGATGTTAGATGTAGATATCCACACCAAACTTTGAAGCAAATCCGACAAAGGTTTGACTGTCTGTCGTTCTGTAATTTCGCATGCATGTAAAAGCGATAATTTCAAAAGCCAACAACGTAGATAAATTAATTTAATATTCAATGTTAGCATTTAAAGTATAGTCATTTCATAAGTGAATATAATCTATCAATGAGTTTATTGTTTATCGACATGTGAGCCCGTATTCCTCAATGTGTATGAAATAAATAATAAAAACGACTTAGATAAATAAAATGTGTAGAACTGCTCGAATTCTGGTTTGAATCCATTGAAAAAAGACATCCTAAGTGCATAGTCACTGTTATCCATCATATTACTAAGCACGAGCCGACATCTTGGCATAGAGGTAGCGCGTCTTCCCCGTGATCTGGATGTCCCGGGTTCAAGTTCCTGTTCGGGCATGGTTGTTCTTCTATCTGTGAGGCGTGTGAATGTGTCCTTCTGTAAAAAGACATTGTGCAAGCGAATGTGATGCGGAGTAGTCAAATTGTACTCTAGGCCCTAAATGGCGCTACTGAAAAACAAAAGAATAAAAACTTCGGCTTCATCCATGTCAATAAAGGATATAAAATCCATATAAAAATTGTATATTGCATACATCTTATGTCCTTCACT
Organism: Argiope trifasciata; assembly: GCA_026543055.1. Lineage (NCBI taxonomy): Eukaryota > Metazoa > Arthropoda > Arachnida > Araneae > Araneidae > Argiope > Argiope trifasciata. Next base: position 60,333 of record JAPMOQ010030823.1, read on the forward strand.
GACAAGCGCTTCCTACCCATTCATAGAGAACTTAGAAAAGTTTTGGAATAATGTGACTTGAAAGTGATTGTTTAAATTGAAAATGGAAGTCTTAATGACCAAATAAATACGATAATGATAATTATCAGAATGGATTTTGATTTATGGCATAATTAAATGTATTAGCTCAAAGATTATACTGTCTTCTGAAAATTGCAAAGAATTTCTTATCATTTTTTCCCTAATTTTCATGCCTATTTGCAAAGAATGAATTTGACAAATTTTCCGCCTGTAATTTCTTTTACAAAATAGTAGTATTTATTAGTATGTATTAGCAAAGCCTTGGAGGACATCTGCCTTGTGTGTTATTCATACATAACCCTAACTTGTATAATTCAATAAAAATATAACAACTTAAAGAAAAAAAAACTGTCCTTCTGTTTAATTCAAATCTTGCCTTAATATGTTGATCTGTTGTCTAAAATTCCAATTTTAGAAACCATAAAAATCAACTGTTAAACAATTTTGAGTAGGATTGCCAACACTTTACTTCACGAACGGTGGCATATTCGAATCTTACGTTAATTATGGAACATCCTTTGTACTAAAGACGGATTCTGGGATTTTCACAGAATTAATCATTCCAGTTTATAGAAATTTAATATTTCTCAAATTTTATGTATAATTTATACTGAAGAATTTATGTGCGTATGTATATTGAAGTCAAATTTTCAAAGGACCATCAAAGTCGTCGGAGATTACAATGAAAGAAGGAATTATTTTTGATCATACCAAGATCACCTTGTAACATAATAGAAGTTCCAATGAATAACATTATTTTGTTACAAGAAGTCACATTGGAATTTTTCTTGATGTCTTCCAACGACATTTTTCTTTTCGAATTCGAAATGAGACAAGTTGATCCTTCTATAGCAGTCCATGTATAAGAGAAATCGCCTGTTCGAGTTAGATGTCTGGTTTGTCTTTTTACAGTCCAAAACATTCTTATATGCCGTTGTTTCTAATACTTCTGAAGCCAAAAATTTTTACTTTCTCATATATATAAAATAAAGTAAATATAATAATTGTTAAAAGTCCAAACTCGAGATTTTGTCCAAAATCTCCACGTTTTAGACCACACTGAGTAAAAAAAAACATTTTTGGTAAATGTCTGTTATCAAAGATAACTCAAA
>JAPMOQ010030824.1:0-17081 GCA_026543055.1 Argiope trifasciata
TTTTTTTATAGAAATATTATAAGGAAAATATCCTGTAATAAAAGGTAATAGGATTAGACTTCAGCTATATAAAAACTCTTTAATAATTCTCTGAATAATATTTCATCAGCCCTCATGAAAATCTTAAGAAATCAAAAGTAAGATTTTTATCTAGTTACACAACAAACATTAAAATCTCAGTTATGTATGGGATTATTTACACAACTGAGGATGATTTATTGTTCATTTTTACATCAATTGCCAACAAAATGTTTATATATATTTAAATTATAAAAAAATTGGGTATTAGATTTATTATCAACATATGTAGACTACACAAAAAGATTATTAAATCGTGTAAATTAAGTAAGACTTTCTAAATTTACCTTACATACTTAATGATATAAAAAAAACATGGCAGATTTTCTAAGAAGTTATTTTATTAATAAAGATAAATATAAGAACTAATATCTAATCCCACATCTGCTGAACTTACATGGATAGTTCCACAAACAGAAATACATAATGAGTTATACAAAATATTCGAATTGTTTACAGCCTGCAATTCTTGCATCCATATTAATTGATTCGCAAATAACTGCATTTGTAAATGATAGAAAGATACTAGTTTTTAAATGTCCACTATAATTTCATTTATAAATAACTGAAAATATTACATTATTAAGACTTTTATTACTGGATTTTGCGCATTAATAAAATTTAAATGTGAAAACACAATAATTAAATTTACATTTTTGTTACGTTTAAATGTAATCGAAAGAACATTCAAAATATTTCATACAAGAAACTACAATCACATTTCAGATTAATCGCAAATAACAATACTACTCGAATGTTTTAGATTTAAAATTCATCATGCACAATCGCATTTCCGTCATATAGATAATTGTAAGTACATTCCAAATATTTTCAATGCCAAACTGCAATCATATTTAAAATCACAGAAATCTCTTTCTCTGCGTTTAAAATTATTCGAGAGTATATACAAAATAATCTTTCCAATATAAACAGTATACGTCAGTGTATCACGTGACTAGAGCAGCCAATCATGTTTAAGATGGAAAACCTGGATTCGAAAGATATAGACGCTTGTGGTCAGACGGTTGGACCTACAGAAAAGAAGGAGACAGAGGCTTCACTTCGGCTTTTGATTAACGATCGCAGCGCCGTCACAACCCAACAATTCTATGAGAACTACAAAAGACAATACGGTGACGTCACGTGGATGACATATTGGATTTTTTAGTGTTGGTTATTGTATTATTATTTTCTCGTCGCTGTGATCTAGCCTTCTCATTGTCCGTGAGATTATCTTTTATATATGCTTTTATATAGTTTTGTATGCATGTTCTTTTCTGTGTGTTTTATATTTTTCAGGATTGTATGTGAATGTTTTATATTTTTCAGGATGTGAACGTCTGTGGTGACATCTTAATAAGCCAGTAACAGCCGCTAGACGTCAGCGTTCGCTTTCGTCGAATGGATAAGTTACTGAACTTCAAACCCAAGCATTGCAGGTTTAATCCTTGGCGGAATTCAACTTACACATTGGCAGAATTTCCGCCAACATCATCGTTGCCAAACGTTGATGATACCTGTCCGAAAATTAGAACCTTTTTTTATCTTCTTCTTCTGAAACTTCTGGACAAGTTTTATTCGGAATTCCTCGAGGTGGACAATTATGATTTCTTAGACAATTTGTATATATATATATATATATCGTTTTTGCTTTTTCTCAACCAGTACATACTGTTCACCATATGGATTAATCTGAAATTGTATAACTGCAATTTAAAATTTGGTGAAATATGATTTGTGTTGATTATAAATTTTTTATGTAATATTTTCCAAATCCAAAAATGTCTGTTAAGGTGGGTTCAGACGAGGTTGATTATTGTCCGCAAACGTTGCCTCTCTGCTGTTGTCCCAGCATTGTCCTGGTGTGAGCACTTGAGACAACGCGGACAACATTTGTCCCGATGGGACAATCATTTGCCATTGTCCCGTTGTGGTCATGGGAATTTCGGGAAGTAGGCGTGACCTTCTATTACGGACAATAATAAGCCTCGTCTGAGCCTACTTTTAATCCTAAAATGGAGCATTCCATCAGGAAAATTAAGGTTACATCTTAAGAAATGACAGAGTGTGTAACAAACATTTTTCTGATTCCTGTTTGTTCCATATCAAAAACTATTAATTGATTAAATCAAAATTTTAATTAATCACGCTTTTTTTGCATTTGAAAGAACATGATTATGTTACACCTGGATTAAACTGGCTAGTAAATGATGCATTTCAATATTTTGTAAAATTGCATTACTTTTTATGACTAACTTCCACTTATTTTATGAAAAAGAATGTTTAAAAACAAAGGCTGTTTTTTTGTGCGTAATAAACATGGACTTTTTTTAAGATAGCCACAAACACAAGGAGATAAAGTAAATATTTTTTATTTCTTCTTTTGTTAAGATGATGATAAAACATGATGTAAAAATGATGAATAGTGACTTTAAACTCAATTTTATTCATAAAAAAATTTGAAATATTTGTGTAATCTTTTTTGTAATGTGAAATATTTGTGTAATTTACTTATTTGTAGCATTTTATTATGTATGCTCAATAAATTTGTTTTATAACATTTGAAGTCTGACATTTATTATAACCGTTTGGTGCAAAGCTAAATAGCATTTTTTTCCTATTGTGGTTACAAAAAATGACAATTAACTTCAGAAATGAATTCTCTTTACCATTATTATATTTCATAAATTTTCATATCTTTAAAAAAGTGCATGAGAAATTAGGGAAAAAGGAATTTATTATTTCAAGAATGAATTTATTATTCAATTTATGAATTTATACATTCTGAATAAGTGTGCCAAATTAAATTAATCTCCCTAAAAATAATTTCATGGAGTTAATATATCGAAAACTATATTCTAACAAAAAGCATATTTGAGAAAATAATAAAATGGAATTAAATTGAAAAATACTTTACACTTCTTAAATTTTTTACTCCTGTGTTTTAAAATATTTATGCTTTGCAAAAAGGATGATTATTTTCTGTTTAAATGTAAAACATGAATATGGTTTTATTTAAAATAAACTTAATACTTTTAAAACGGAATTTCCATATGCTTTAAAGTATTAGTTCCGTACAAATAGTGAATCTCAGAATTTTGAGGAAAGAAGGCTAGATTATAATTTTTTGATAATAGTCATGGAGTGGATTATTCACACAGATGAATGAGAAACAAAACGAGCTAAAAATTTCTGATCGTCGATATCTGAAAACAAAGTACAAAATCTACCCCCAATCTGTTGAAAAAAAATTGAGACTCTTTACATTGATGACTAAATAGTAATTCTAAATTAACAATGCATAAAAAAAATAACGGCTGCTCCTAAATTTCCTGTTGTTGAAACATGATAAAAATTTAGAAAAAATAACGATAGCAATTGCAAAAACGTTTTACATTGTTGCCATGGCGATAGGCATCTCTCCCATGATGACGTCACAATAACGTAGTTCAGTTAGTTCAATGGCGGGAACTTAGGGACGCCGCTGTCTATGGGAAGCGCAATGTTAAAAACGTTCCCATTAGCGTCTATGAGAATGAGAGCTCTGTTTTTCTTTGTGGTTGGACATACAGCTACCAAATTTAGCACATGTGTACCTTATAGATCGGAAATATGCATCTCAGAGCGATTTTTTCGAATTTTTAACTAGGATTTGAAATAATTAAAAATTAAGTGAAATCTCAAAGTTTTTTCATAATAACTATCGGAAATATTATAGCACAAAATTGATTTTTACCTCATATTAAAGATAAAAATATTCTCTTTTTAGTGATACTAATATTCTAACAAACGAATTTAATTTCTATTTTTAAGGAATTTTCAAAAAATAATTAAATTATATTTTTTGACGATAAAAATAAAACTGAAACCACGAAGAGTGAGATGTCCTGCTTTGTGACTGAAACTGCACGCACGCGTTACGAGTGAAAGGAGGAAAAATTACATTTTATCAATATGTTGCCATTAGATTGACAAAAACTCAAATAAAAAATGAACTATTATTTCAAATTAAACAAATAAAAATGCGATTTTCATCATGTGTCTGTATGAAAGAAAATAAATATGAAATATGTTTTGTTTTCCTAAAAAGAAAAGGTAAAGTATTAATAATGCAGTATCAATAATGAAATAAGTATGTCATCTTTCCTTTATTAAACAAATATTCTTTAGCAACAGTGTGTATTGTTTCAAGAATCAATTTGTTTCCAATGATAATAATTTTATACAGTTGCTGCATTGCAAATAGATTTTAGCTTGTAAACCACATATCAGGGATGATAATTATACAAAGAAATTAACATTTTTCCTTCATCCATAAAATTATACAAATCTACACCTTTTATTTCAAATTCTAAAATTTAAAAAGGGATTTTTTTTGAAATACATATAAAAAATTCTTTCAAGAGAAAAGATCCATATATTTTTTAATAGTTTGCCTTCCAAAGGATCAATTTAATATTTGCCTGTTAAGAATATAGCTATTAGGAGAAATTTGTAGCTGATAAATAATTATATGTCAGCAAATAACAATTTTCCAAATAGTTATGATATTTAAAAAAAATAATGCTCTAATTTTCTAATATTTAATGATAGTTTTATTTATCTGAAATAATAATTCTATTCTTTCTGAACTTTAGAAACTATCGATTTATTTACAATTATTTTAAAAAGTAAAATATTCCTTTTGAAAAAAAAAAAGTTTGAAAAAATTGAAAGCAAAAAATTAGGAAAAGAAACAAAATTATTTTCTGTGAAGTCAAACAAATTTTTTTTAGCAAACTAAATAATTCTTCTTGCATAGAGCCGACCACCCCGCGACCACTGAAAGTAGCAGTATCGACAGGATTTGTTGTGGTGCATCCACTATGTTAGTGCAGAATTAGTTCGACTGCACTAACTAATTCTACTGTAGAAAATTGTACTGTATTGCAGAAAGACTTGTCCAGAATGTATCCCCTATGTATAATTGTTAGGAGCAGTGGTTCCAGGTGGTCACGTGGCACTACTAAGAGAGAAGACCACCATATTAGGCTTACTGTTGTGGTGCATCCTACTAAATCTCTGGCAGAAATTTGAGCCGTGGTTGGTATCACAGTGGTACAACAAACTGTTAGAAATCGGTTACTTCAAAGATAGCTCCGAACCTGGTGCCCTATAGCGTTCCTTCCACTGACTCCAAGCCATTGCCTTTTGCAACGCCAATGGTGTCGAGTCAGAGCTCATTGGAAAACGGAGTGGTGATCCATAGTATTTCTTGACGCAGATTCTACCTTGGTGACAGTGATGGATGGCCGTGTGTTGATCAGAAGGACGCCAGGGCAACGCCTGCAGCCAAACTGTCTGTGGCCAAGACACCCTGGATCAACAACAGGAGTCATGGTCTGGATAGCAATTTTCTATGACAGCAAAAGCTTCGTGGGTTTCCCAAATATATTGACTGCAAATTTGTACACCAGCGTAGTAATTCAACCTGCGGTGTTGCTTTTCATGTATAACATTTAAGGGAAGTTTCCAACAGGATGATGCTCTCCCTCATTTCACTGTTTTAACACTATGTGCTCTACAGAGTGTTGACATGTTACCTTGACCTGCGAGATCACCAGATCTGTCTCCATTTGAGCACGTGTGGGATATTATTGAATGATAACTCCAGTATCATCCAAGGCAGTCACTGATCATCCGAGTATTGACAGAACAAATATAACCAGCATGGCACTCCATACCACAAAGTGACGTTCGGTATCTCCATGACACAATGCATACATGTTTGCAGGTTTGCATTCAAAATTCTCGATGTTACACCAAATATTAATATAACAGCTTTTCACATTTCAAACGGATTTTCTTGAGTTTTAATTAAACTGTGATCCAAAAAATTTAATCAATTAAGCATGTTAACTAGACTAATGAACGGTTAAAATTTCATTACTCTACAATAATTTTTTCTCGGTGTAGGATTTTGTTACCTGCCAGTGTATATCAAAAGCTTACGAGGACACAAAATTAGATCGAAATTGTTATTTGCTGTTAGACAACTCTTGACACAGACGAAAGACTAAGGATTCATGTCCTCCGCCCCAGCTCTGGAGAGGTAAGGTTTGAAATGAAATCGTCGAAAAGGAGACTATAGGTTGAATGAAAATAATGGCGAACCACATGCAAATTGAGACATCGATGCTTATCCTGTAGATGATAGCTGCAAAAATATTTCTCCTTTAAACCAAAGTTGTGATCCCATGGTCTATTCCTTGTTGTTTCTAAAAGGAGAATTAGGTTCAATTTTCGAATGTACTTTTTGCCTTACATTTTTTATTTCTTTCATTGTTTTATCTTATTTTGGAATGGACTTAATTTGAATATAGAAGCTTTCAGACAATTTATTTTTTGTAAAATTTATCAAATTCTTATTCTTTTTCTGTAGTGTAGATTCTAAATTTGAACAGTCGTGAGAAAGGCACTTTTTTTGTAAATATCGATTTTTTAATATTATTATTCTCTTTCTATGGTACTTCCCAAATTTAAAAAATTGTGAAAAAAGCACATTAAGAAATTGCTTAATTGGTGGAAGTAAATAGTAATTTAAATAAAAGTTTGAAAGATTATTTGTGTTTACAAAGAATTTTTATAAGGTTCGATTTTCGAGTGTACTTTTTGCTTAACATTTTTTTTATGTCTTTCCTTATTTTATCACATTTTGGAATAAATTATTTGAATATATCTTTTGCTAGACTAAAATGGTTTAATAGATGGCGAGAGAGGAGTTGCATTAACAGTTCCTGGGGTTTGGCGAGCATAAGGGATAGAAGGCAGAGCACCCTAGTGAACAACAAATTACAATAACAATATATAATAAACAGAGAATATTCATTTTCTCTTAAATCTCTGTAAAATCGTTTACATAACACAATGACCATTGAGTTTTTCGTAAGATTCAAACTCAAATTATGATTGCTTTCTTTTCTTTCTTATTTTGAGTTTTGTCTATAATGATTTATTGTTTATAACGGATTGTAAAATTCTCCGCTGTGTTAAGGCTTTATCACACGGCGAAGTATCGTCGGCACTTCCCGTCAGCAACGACAACGAAAATGACGTCACACAAGTTATGTCACTTCGAAGTTTCACATGACTGGTTGAATTTCATTTGCAGACAATATTTCCGTCACTATCGTCGGCATTTTCAAACAGTTTAGAAAAAGTTGTAGATCACGAAAAACTTGCTTGACTGGTTCTTGAGGGTAGAAACGGAAAACTGCTGACAATATTTCGCCGTGTAATAAGGCCTTTAGAATGGATTTAGATTTTATAATGATAAAATAGTGGTGAGAGTAAAGATGAAAGGAGATGTTTACATTTAATAACGTAAACTCCCGATTTTATGAAACGTAAACATGACAGATAATTAGTAATACATAGCAAAAAAGGTACTAATGCACAATAAAATATTGCAGAGCACTTTTATTTAAGGTAAGAGTCATAAACATTAAATTATGAAGAATGAATGAAAAATTTCTGTTCTTTAAATTTGGCAATTACTCTTTTACAAAATAATAATGATATTTTTATATTAAAATGCTTCTTTTTTATGTATTAAATTTTTTCGGCAATATTTTAACTCTCCACTCTCTGTTTCTTGGTCACAATATTTAATGATACTATGAAAATTTTCTTCATCCATTCCAGAAGGCTTTTTCGTCACTTTTGGCTACCAATGCCAATTTGAAACTTTGAACTAAAATAATATGTTGTCAGAAATAATACGACACTCATATACACGTGAAAAAAAAATTGATTTAAAAAATATCTGATGGGGAAAATCCAAGGTCAAATGTGAACATAAATGTGCTTAACTTACCACGTCTCACTCTTTAATGAGATGGAATCATCGAAATGTGGTCGCATCCGTTGACGAACTGTAAACAGTTAGGGAAATTAAGAAGAAATTGTAAACAATGGTATACAAGATATTTTTTCGTCGTCTCTTTATTTTTTTTACAATATTTATTTCAAAAAATTTGTTCTTCCCATTTCATGCTTTCTTCCCAAGACGCGTTTCATATTACACTCAGTAATGTCGATTTTTAAATTAAAAGTACGTCAGTTTGATTATTTCTTAAAATGCTTAATAATGTTTTTATGGGTAGTAAAAATTTAGAATCACTTATTTCAAAAATTTAGTCACTCAAAAATTTAGAATCACTAAAAGCTAAAATATTCTGTCTCGAATAAATACCAATAAAGTTTTTATTGCTACCTTTATAATAGATTGTCAGATTGTTCGTATTGCATTGATCTCTTGCGAGCTTTGTTTAAAGTTGTTTTAGTAAACATCTGTACAGATGAATGGATGTTACGGAAAAGAGTAAAAAGATCTTGTATTTCATAAGGCAGGGATGGGCAAACTACCGCCCGCGGGCGAACTCCGGCCCGCGGATAGAATTTTAATTTGCCAGTCAGAGAAAAATTAAAATATATGTTCATATATTATATATCCATCTCCTTTTCTACTTTGTTTTAATATTATATTTTTTCTCCCTTTTTTTTCAAAGAGCTGGTAATCTATTTACATTCTCTATTTTTGTTCTACAAAACATAAATCGAAGGAAATAGCAAACGCGGGCAGTTTTCAATCGGTAAAGTGTTAAAAGCAGAAGTTATTTGTTAGTTATAGCTGTAGATTTGCGCCAACAAGCGTTATCTTTTTCTTGTGGAGCAGACATATGGGAATTCAATATAGATGAATTAGACCTCACATGTTGCAGATTGCGCATTTTAAGCTCATAACAATATAACAATCATCTCAAGCAATTGTTTCTAAATATGCCAAAGTTAGAGTTTTACAAATCATTATCGAAAGTAAGTTTCCCAAATTTAATATCTCATGCCCAGAAAATCAGTGCTATGTTTGCTTCATCTTATATATGTGAACAAGTGTTTTCAACTATGAACATTAGAAAAAATTATTTCAGAAGTAGACTGACAGATGAGCATTTAGCCTCGTTCCTTAGAATCAGTACATCTCACTTCGAGCATCAATATAAGGAACTTCCAAAAATGAAATCGCAATTTCATTCATCTCTTTAATATATTAAATTGTAATACTTGTATATTGTTTTTAAAATTTTAGAAAAATTCATCTTGGCCCGCCAAACTTTATTTTTTCGATTTTTGGCCCGCGATCGAAAAAGTTTGCCCATCTCTGTCATAAGGGATGCTCTAAATGTGTAGGAGCTAAATAATAACCTTTAAAGATTTTAAATTTATTTTTCAGATATATCAGCTAATGAATGCGCAGATCAACAGAGCCATAGAAGATAACTCATACGTTAAGGCTATATAAGTGTGTGAGAGCGAGGAAAATTGACAAACATTTGTCATTACTCAAAAATCGGAAAGCATTGTTTAAAATCCCTTTTTAAGAGCTTTCGTAGTTAAATTATCCATTTGGGAATTTGTTTGGTTGCAAGAACAAAATTTACATTCAGTAAGATATAGACTTTTTTCTTTTGAAAATTCATTTAAAAATATTTACATTAAAATTGAAAACCACTTTGGCATATAATATTACATATCAGAAATCCTAATCTCTCTAATAATTACATAAAAAAACTTGAATAATATTATTTCTTTCCAATGTTTCAAAATTTACTTGCGAAATCATATATTTAATACAGGGTGGCTATGATGAGAGTGGTCATATTCATTACATTTAGTAGCATCTGGAGCCCCTTCTGCTCATCGAATTCTGTCCATCTAGTAATATAATAAAACAGGAATTAATCGTGGCCACTAATTCAAGACTAAAAGCATGTTTTCAAACTTCTAGGTAAAGAACTATAGAGTTTTCCAGAATGTATTTTAGCATTTTTCTTATTAACAGAGTTTCAAAAACTTTTCTAGAATATATATTTAAAAATTGTGGACAGAATATATATAAAACTATTAACAGTTCTCCAAAAACTTTTTCAGAGTAATGAATGGAAAATTTTGTCATACCATCTGAACTACTGAAATATTGTATGCTAATTTTTTTTTTTGGATTTCTTCTATTTGAACATAACTGAAAAATATAACAATCTAGGTCAAGGAAAAATAGCATTAAGTCTTGTTACTAAAATTGGAATTGTATGATAAAATTCTGGACAAGCTATTAAAAGGCCTCGCTCAGTTAAATGGAGAAAACGATATTTGAAAACTTAATTAAACAAGTAAAGTTCGGTACAGGATTTTATCACGAGAAAATGTTTCCGCATTCGTTAGAAAATGCGTGATATCTATAAGTTTCCATATGCAAATGCCCCAAAATCTTTTGATTTTTGGGGGTTTGGTTTGATGGGTTTCGGATCTTGCGTTAAACAATTCATAAGCGTATATTTTGTAGATCTGCGAATATGACATCTGAAAAATAACAAAAATGGGTAAAAAGTTAAACCCAAAGAAGACAAGTTTCTATATAAAAGAAATGATCCAAAATGCTTGTTCGACCCTCTTCGCAACAGAATGGAGTAGCAGAGGGCCACATGTACAGGAGCAAACCAAACGCCTTAAATCGGCTACAACATATGATTTGATAAAAAAACGTTTCAGAACAAGCGCGGAAATTATTCGTATTCTTAGCGTTGGGCATTTAGATCAGATTATCAGCATTTTTTATGTTTGGATTGCAAATTTAAAATGGAAAGAAATCTCGGTCACGGAAGGAATATATGGCTTGGTGTCGAGAGATTCAGATAAGTTTATAGATTTTGGCAGGTAATCAGTTCCAGAAACAAAAGAAAAAATTGGATTGATTTTTATTTTTCTAACATTTTTATTTCGAAAAATAATTTTAATATTAACTCTGTAAAGATTATGACTTATATCACACATAAAAAATCATAAGAAAAAATTTGATTAACATATTTATTAATTTATTTGAAGTTGTAAGTCCACGCACGCGCGCGAAAGATATTCGAATTCTTAGTATTGGGATTTTACATCACATTCACATCGTCTCTGATATTTGAAATGCCAATTTAAGATGGAAAGATTCTAACCTCCAAGACGGAGTAAGTGGCTTGGTGGCTAGAGCGACTGAACGGTGCGTAGCTTTTTGAAGATCCCGAGTTCAAGTCTCCAACACAGAAAATTTTATTATTTTTATTTTAATACTATTTTGATTTTCAATAAAATTTCTAGTATTCAATTTATAGATAGTCTGTCACATTTCACAATATGAAATACAAAATAATTTTTTTCTTTAAATCATTTATAAATTTAAATGAAACATTAAGTCTACGCACATCTGTGGAAGTCATTTCTTTTCTTAGCATTGCAATTTTAGACCCTATTCCCATCGGCTCTTATACTTGGAGTGTCAACTTAATATATAAAGACTCAAACTTCCATTACGGAGTAAGTAGCTTGGTGGCTAGAGTGACTAATCGGTGCTTAGCTCTTTGAAGATCCCGTGTTCGAGTTTCAAACGCCGAAAATGAATCTTTTTCCTACTTTTTTATTTTCAATAAAATTTCTATAATTCATTTTATAGATAGTCTGTCATATTTCACAATATGAAATTCAAAATAATTTTCTTTCTTTAATTTATTTATAAATTTATATGAAATTTTAAGTTTGTGCACATGCGTGGAGTCATTTCCCTTCTTAGCATTGAATTTTTAGACCCTATCCCCATCGTCTCTTATACTTGGATTATCAATTTAAGATATAAAGACTTCAACCACTTGGACGGAGTAAGTGGATTGGTGGCTAGGGCGACTGACCGGTGCGTAGCTTTTTGAAGATCCCGAGTTCGAGTCTCCAACGCAGAAAAAGGATTTTTTTTTTAATTTTGATATTATTTTAATTTTCAATAAAATTTCTAATATTCATTTTATAGATAGTCTGTCATATTTCACAATATAAAATTCAAAATAATTTTTTTCCTTAATTTATTTATAATTTTATATAAAATTTATGTTTAAGCACATGCTCGGAAGTCATTTCTCTTCTTAGCATTGAGGTTTTAGACCATATTTCTATCGTCTCTGATACTTGGATTGTATATTTAATATATAAAGATTATAGCCACTGGGACGGAGTAAGTGGCTTGGTAGCTAGAGCAACTAACCGGTTTGCAGCTTTTTGAAGATCCCGAGTTCGAGTCTCCAACGCAGAAAATGGATATATTTTTATTTTGATATTTTAATTTTCAATAAAATTTCTAATATTTATTTTTCAGATAATCTGTCCTATTTCACAATACGAAATTCAAAATTATTTCTTTCTTTAAATTATTTATAAATTTATATGAAATTTTATGTTTACGAACATGCGCGGAAGTAATTTTTCTTCTTAGCATTGGGTTTTTAGACCATATTCCCATCGTCTGTGATACTTGGCCTGTCAATTTAAGATATAAAGATTCTAACCTCTGGGTCGGAGAAAGTGGCTTGGTGGCTAGAGTGACTGATCGGTGCTTACCTCTTTGAAGATCCCGAGTTCGAGTCTCAAACGCCGAAAATGAATCTTTTTCCTACTTTTTTATTTTCAATAAAATTTCTATAATTCATTTTATAGAGTCTGTCATATTTCACAATATTAAATTCAAAATAATTTTCTTTCTTTAATTTATTTATAAATTTATATGAAATTTTAAGTTTGCGCACATGCGTGGAGTCATTTCTCTTCTTATCATTGAATTTTTAGACCATATCCCCATCGTCTCTATACTTGGATTGTCAATTTAAGATATAAGGACTTCAACCACTTGGACGGAGTAAGTGGATTGGTGGCTAGGGCGACTGACCGGTGTGTAGCTTTTTGATGATCCCGAGTTCGAGTCTCCAACGCAAAAAAAGGATTTTTTTTAAATTTTGATATTATTTTAATTTTCAATAAAATTTCTAATATTTATTTTTCAGATAATCTGTCCTATTTCACAATGTGAAATTCAAAATATTTTTTTTCTTTAAATTATTTATAAATTTAAATGAAATTTTAAGTTTCCGCACATGCGCGGAAGTCATTTGTCTTCTTAGCATTGGGTTTTTATACCATATTCGCATCGGCTGAGATACTCTGATTGCCAATTTAAGATGTAAAAATTCTAACCACTCCGATGGTGTAGCTGGCTTGGTGGCTAGAGTGACTGATCGGTTCATAGTCTTCTGAAGATCAGAGTTCAGGTCTCCAACATAGAAATTAATATTTTTTTATTTTGATATTAATTTAATTTTCAATAAAATTTCTAATATTTATTTTACATTTTACTATTTTTATTTTGAATAAAATTTCTAGTATTCATTTTATAGATAGTGTTTCATATTTCACAATATGAAATTCAAACTAATTTTTTTCTTTATTTTAATTACAAATTTATATGAAATTTTAAGTTAACCCACACGTTAAGTTAACACACAGTCGTTTAACTTCTTAGCATTGGGTTTTTAGAACATATTCCCATCGTCTTTTATACTTTTAGTGTCAATTTAAGATATAAAGATTCTAACCTCTAACACGGAGTAAATATCTTGGTAGCTAGAGCGACTGACCAGTGCGTAGCTTTTTTAAGATCCCAAGTTCGAGAATCCAACAAAAAAAATATTTTTTATTATTATTTTATAACTATTTTGAATTTGAATAAAATTTCTAGTATTGATTTTATTGATAGTCTGTCATATTTCACAATATTAAATTCAAAATAATTTTTTTCTTTAATTTATTTATAAATTTATATGAAATTTTTGTTTACGCACATACGCAGAAGTCATTTCTCTTCATAGTATTGGGTTTTTAGACTATATTCCCATTTTCTGTGTTACTTGGCGTGTCAATTTAAGATATAAAAATTCTAACATCTGGGACGGAGTAAGTGACTTGGTGGCTAGAGCGACTGACCGGTGCGTAGCTTTTTGAAGACCCCGAGTTCGAGTTTCCAACACAGAAAATTTAATTTTTTTAATTTTTATTACTATTTTGATTTTCAATAAAATTTCTATTATTCATTTTATAGATAGTATTTCATATTTCCCAATATGAAATTCAAAATTATTTTTTTCTTTAAATTATTTATAAATTTATATGAAATTTTTGTTTACGCACATACGCGGAAGTCATTTCTCTTCATAGTATTGTGTTTTTAGACCATATTCCCATCGTCTGTGATACTTGGCGTGTCAATTTAAGATGTGAAGATTCTAACCTCTTGCACCGAGAAAGAGGCTTGGTGGCTAGAGCGAACGGACGGGTGCGCAGCTTTTTGAAGATCCTGAGTTCTAGTCTCTAACAAAGAAAATGTATTTTTATCAAATTTTCCTATTATTTTTAATAAAATTTCTAGTATTCATTTTATAGATTGCCTGTCATATTTCACAATATGAAATTCAAAATTATTTCTTTTCTTTAGTTTATTTTTTAATTTATACGAAATTTTTGTTTACGCACATACGCGGAAGTCATTTCTCTTCATAGTATTGGGGTTTAGACCATATTGCCATCGTCTGTGATACTTGGCGTGTCAATTTAAGATAGAAAGATTCTAACCTCTGGGGCGGAGTAAGTTTCTTGGTGGCTAGAGCGACTGACCGGTGCGTATCTTTTTGAAGATCTCGAGTTTCAGTCTCCAACAAAGAAAATGTTTTTTTTTATTTTATTTTCCTACTATTTTGATATTTAATAAAATTTCTAGTATTCATTTCATAGATAGTATTTCTTATTTTACAATATTAAATTCAAAATAATTTTTTCCTTTAATTTATTTATAAATTTATATGAAATTTTAAGTTTACGCACATGCGCGGGTCATTTCTCTTCTTAGTATTGGGTTTTAAGACCTTATTCCCATCGTCTCTGATACTTGGATGGTCAATTTAAGATATAAATATTCTAATCTCTGGGAAGGAGTAAGTGGCTTGGTGGCTAGAGCAACTGACAGGTGCGTAGCTTTTTGAAGATCCCGAGTTCGAGTCTCCAACACAGAAAATTTAATTTTTTTTATTTCATTTTTGTTTTGATTTTCAATAAAATTTTTAATGTTCATTTTATAGATAGTGTTTTATATTTCACAATATGAAATTCAAAATAATTTTTTTTCTTTAATTTATTTATAAATTTATATGAAATTTTAAGTTTACGCACATGCGCGGGTCATTTCTCTTCTTAGTATTCGGTTTTAAGACCTTATTCCCATCGTCTCTGATACTTGGATGGTCAATTTAAGATATAAATATTCTAATCTCTGGGAAGGAGTAAGTGGCTTGGTGGCTAGAGCAACTGACAGGTGCGTAGCTTTTTGAAGATCCCGAGTTCGAGTCTCCAACACAGAAAATTTAATTTTTTTTATTTCATTACTGTTTTGATTTTCAATAAAATTTTTTGTATTCATTTTGTAGATAGTGTTTTATATTTCACAATATGAAATTCAAAATAATTTTTATCTTGAATTTATTTATAAATTTATATGAAATTTTATGTTTACGCACATGCGCGGAAGTCCTTTCTCTTCTTAACATTGGGTTCTTTGTCCATATTCCTATAGTCTGTGATACTTGGATTGTCAGTTTAAGATATAAAGAATCTAACCGCTGGGACGGAGTAAGTGGCTTGGTTGCTAGAGCGACTGAACGGTGCTTGGCTTTTTAAAGATCCCGAGTTCGAGTCTCGAACACAGAAAATTTAATTTTTTTATTTCATTACTGTTTTGATTTTCAATAAAATTTTTAGTATTCATTTTATAGATAGTGTTTTATATTTCACAATATGAAATTCAAAATTATTTTTTTCTTTAATTTATTTATAAATTTATATGAAATTTTAAGTTTACGCACATGCGCGGAAGTCATTTCTCTTCTTAGCATTGGGTTTTCAGACCATATTCCCATCGTCTGTGATACTTTTCATGTCAATTTAAGATATAAAGAATCTAATCGCTGGGACGGAGTAAGTGCTTGGTGGCTAGAGCAACTGGCAGGTGCGCAGCTTTTTGAAGATCCCGATTTCGAGTCTCCAAAAAAAAAAAAAGTATTTTTTATTTTATTTTCCTACTATTTTTATTTTCAATAAAATTTCTTGTATTTATTTTATAGATATTCTGTCATATTTCACAATATGAAATTCAAAATTATTTTTTTCTTTAATTTATTTATTAATTTATATGAAATTTTTGTTTACGCACATACGCGGAAGTCTTTTCTCTTCATAGTATCGTGTTTTCAGACCATATTCCCATCGTCTGTGATACTTGGAGAGTGAATTTCAGATATAAATATTCTAATCTCTGGGAAGGAGCAAGTGGCTTGGCGGCTAGCGCTACTGAGAGGTGTGCAGCTTTTTGAAGATTATGAGTTCGAGTCTCCAACACAGAAAATGTATTCTTTTCAAATTTTCCTATTATTTATATTATTAATATAATTTCTAGTATACATTTTATAGATAGTCTGTCGTATTTCACAGTATGAAATTCAAAATAATTTTTTTCTTTAATTTTTTTATAAATTTATATGAAATTTTATGTTTACGCATATGCGCGGAAATCATTTCTCTTCTTAGTATTGGGTTTTTAGACATAATCCCATCGTCTGTGATACTTGGCGTGTCAATTTATGATATAAAGATTCTAACATCTGGGTCGGAGAAAGTGGCTTGGTGGCTAGAGCATCTGAACGGTGCGTAGCTTTTTGAAGATCGCGAGTTCCAGTCTCCAAAACAGAAAGTTTAATTTTTTTTATTTAATTAATGTTTTGATTTTCAATAAAATTTTTATTATTCATTTTATAGATAGTGTTTTATATTTCACAATATGGAATTCAAAATAATTTTTTTCTTTAATTTTTTTATAAATTTATATGAGATTTTATGTTTACGCACACTCGCGGAAGTCATTTCTCTTGTTAGCATTGGGTTTTCAGTTCATATTCCAATCGTCTGTGATACTTGGAGTGTCAATTTAAGATATAAATATTCTAATCTCTTGGAAGGAGTAAGTGGCTTGGTGGCTAGAGCGACTGAACGGAGCTTAGCTTTTT
>JAPMOQ010030830.1:0-18425 GCA_026543055.1 Argiope trifasciata
AAAGGAGCAAAGTAAAATTTCAAAAGAGATTTTGGAAAATATTTATTCAAAGTTTCAGGGATATTTCAAATAAATTTTATATTGGAACCATTTTATATTTAAAGTTTTAAGAATACCTTTCAAAAACATGGAAAGGAAGAAAGATTTTTTTCTTTTCCACAGCCAAATTTCCCATTTTAATTTAAAGTTCCATGAGCCTTATGGTTATATTATATATATCAAGCATCTTAGGGTAATATTAAATTCATATGTGCCAGTAAATCTATTAATGATAGAACTGACGAAGACATCTATTAATGATATAACTAATGAATTTCAAAGAATTTATTTTTCAAATCTGAAGTTAAATAAGTTCAAATAAAATTGATAGGGAAAATTATTTTACATTTGAACTTATTGCACTACAAGAAAATTGTTTCAAATCCTCTTAATTCCAGTCCATGCATAATATCCACATACTGGTCATCTTTAATTGTCAAATTAAATCTTTAATTATTAATTAAATTATTAATTAAAATAATTAATAATTATCATTATTCATCTTTATTATATCATCATTATAATTCAAATAATTAATAATTACTATTATTCATCTTTAATTATTAATTAAATTATCATCATAAAATTAAATAGGTTCAACTGAAAATGATAAGAAAAATTATTTTACATTTGCCCTTATTGCACTATAAGAACATTATTTCCTATCCCCGTAACTCCAGTCCATCCATTACATCCGCACACTGGTCATCCTTCTCACACGCTTGTCCGAAGCGACCTTGGAGGAATATTCATCACATTTTTCCGCATCAGCACTCATAACGTGGGGAGGAATGCATTCTAGATAAAAAGCGAGAGAACATAATTAAATATGAATATAAACATTGTGCTAACCTGTGTAATAAAGCGTTTCTTCCACGGCCGGGGAACAAAAAATAAGTCATCTTCTTACCTAATTACATATTCAAACACATTTTTAACACCTTGTAACATTTGCATGCGAAACTGATTCACTGAATAATTGCCCCTGCAAAAACGAAATGGGCTGCTTCATGTTTGCGCTTAGATTAAGCCACAACAGCTAACATTAATGTGAAAAGACCGCAACATTCTTGTATGCACTGTCCTAAAAGGCAGCTAAATATTCGTGATTCCGCTGGTTGCCTTCATTAATAACTATTAAAGGCGATGTTGAAACGCCGCCTATTTTAATCCGATTCGACATGTTAGATGTCAACTCTTTGCAAAAGCGGCTTCTGTTCTTTGAGTCTGGACTCAAGGAAGTCCATTATCGTGACGTGAACTGGCATATTAGTCTTATAGGCGTAGGTTGAATATTCATTTTAACAAAATAAAAATCTTTTTTACGTCATTACGTTTTTCATATCTAGTAATGGTAAGAGAATTCTATAAAAGATGCCACGCATTATCAAAAAAAAAAAAAAACCATTTCTACAACAATTATTTTCCTTACCAAAAAAAATTACTCTAAATTTACACCTTTAAAGAATACTTAGGATTGACAAAGAAGATTGTAGAAAATTCTAGAAGCTTCAAGAACATTATTAAATGAGTAACTGTAATAAATTTAAATTAAAATCCAACTTTTTGGAAGCTCGAGTTGTAATTTTTAATCTGAATGTGAGGCGACGTGACTTAGAAAGTCTAGGTATTTTCCAAAGTTTCTGAATATCAAAAAAAAGTTTCAGCATTACCAATTTTTTAAAAAAATCGAAAAGATTGGATATTTTTTGCATAAGAAATTGAATCTTACCATCGGAACGGTGAAATTATCTATTATGGCAGAGAAATCTATAATTTCAGATTATCTATGAACTAACATAAAAGATACCGCACTGAAAAAACAAAGATGAATAAAAAAATCCCCATGTGGTTTTATTATTTTACTCAAAAGTTAGTTTTAATCAAATATTTTAATTTAAATATAGAAAAATGTTAATTTATTAGTAAGTACCGATTGCCTATAAAATACGGTTTTAGTTAAGGAAAAATAATAAAATCATAGCAATTACAGTAAAAAGTACAAGGGGCAACCAATTAAAAACGAGGCAGATTAGATAATGGATTTATCGCAGAAGTTGGTAACGTGGGAATTTTTGAGAATAAAAGTATCTTTAATTGGGAATCAGGAAGGCACAGAATGAATGCTAACCGCTCGGTCATTTGTCAGTAAAAAGCGCTCGATAGGAAGTCAATCAGACATCAATATGATATAGTTAAGTTTAGTTATATTAACAATCCTTTGTAAATAAAAGCTTAGGCTATTTTGGGACGGACCTCGTCAATTTGAATCTCGATCAGATGACGAGGGTGACACCTGTGCCTGCATCCCCCTCTCCACAACAACAGGAGGCCGGTTGGCCAGACATATTTAAAGTGCAAAACGACGGTTCTTCGGTGGAATCGAGTCTCGCACCTGAAACTCTCCGGCTCCAAAGCAGAGACCGTACTACCGGGTCACCGTGGACCGACATCACTATGAACCCCAAGGAAGGAGAACATCGTGCTATAGTGTGCGCCTGGAAGATTATCAGGGAGTATCATGCCCGAATGTCTGCTGTGAATTAAGAATAAACATGTCACACATGTGTAAATTTCAGTGAAATAATAGCTATCGGAAAAATTTTTACACAAACTCCATACAGTTCAGATATTTCTCTTTGTTATTCCCATATATTTGAAGCCCTGAAGAATGGTATGCCTGGCAATATATTTGTAAAATTGCCCATCTTATTTGTTGAAGCTTTGCAACTGAAGTTCAGGTGTAATATTATGGAGAAGAGGGGCACACTTTGGAACATCATGATTGCCTAGACAACCATTATTTTTTTCCAAGAATGCATTGACCATCTTGTATACTAGTGAGATAAATTTATTACTAGTTATGGTGAATACTTTTGAAACAAAAAAATAGTTTTTATTTATTTTTTTAACTTTAATTCCTTATGTCCAGTTTTCATTTGACTTCTCCTTATATGTGTGCCGACATGTAACCAAATGTAAATTATTGTATAAAATGATGCACATGAATTTTGTTCAATTTATATGAATTTGAAACTTTTCCAATTTTGAAAATAATAAATAATGGATAAGAATTTGGGCTGCTTCAATTTTTTCGAAACACTCTTTATCAATCTTCTTTTGGAGCTATAATTTTATTCAAAATTCCTTTCGTCAGCGACTTCATTAATTGGCAAAATAACCATCAAATTTAACTTATATTTTAATAAAATTCCTTTCAACAGAGAAAGGTATTTTAAACTGCAGTTACCAAATTGTCTAATTTCTTTTCCTTTAAAAGTGGCAAAATTTTTAAGAATTTGAACATGATATATATTTTTACTTTTTATATAAAAGTTGTCATTTTCATAGATTAATTTTTATCATATTATATCTAAAATATAATTTTTATTTTACTGTAGCACTCATTATTTCTTTTATTTTAAAATAGAGAAGTTTTCTTTTCATGCAGTAAGATTTAATATTTATTTTAATTTTTTAACATATAATATCTGTAGTTAATAGTTTATCTAACTGAAATTGAATACATAATTTTATCAAACTAGCGAAAATAGAAAAACTGAATAAATTATAAAGTAAAGAATGAAACATAAACGCCATTCCATTAATCTCAAGTGGCAAAAATGGTATAGGAACATACAAGTTGTGAACAGAGTTTTTGTTTCAAAGTATTTATAAATATCTTTCTGATTTGATTTCTTTTCTTCTTTCAGATTACAGGAAAGATATTACGCTACTTCAGGATAAAAATTCAACCTTGTGAGATTCAAATAATCAATATTCTTTTGATTCTTCCACGTTAACTCATTTTTTTAATTGCAAAGAAATTTTTAAAAACATTGAAACTCACATAAAAAAAATATTAAGACATGGTAAAATAAGATATGAAATTAAATTAAATTACATAAGTCAATAAAAAAGTATATTATATAAGATATATGTTAAATTAATACATATGAAAATATTAAGATATTCAGCAAAAAATCAAAAATACATTTCAATTTTAAATGTCATCTAAAAACAGAGGGTGATCTTCAAAAAAATATTTACAATCCATTTGCTTTCAATACTAATATTAAAAATACCACAAAATTCTGTCTGTTTTGATTTACTGTTATGAAAATTCTTGTTATAAAAACGTTTAAGTTTCCACCGCATTTATGATTAAAATTGAAACTACAAGCAACAGCATAAAAATAAATTGTTTGAACTACTAAATAAACCTCTACTCTATTACATATATTACTTTGGTAAGACATTTTTTAAAAACTTTCAGTTAGATTTATTTCGGGAATATACAATGCCTACCACGTTCTCTAATGTTTAAGGATTATATTTTACTTTTTCATAGCTAAAGGAAAAAAAATTGCCCATAATTTTCATCATAGTTAATTTTTTTTTCTTTGTGCCTTGTTAATGTATTATCTTATACTATCCAGTTTTTCTTCTAAAAGTCGGGTAACTGACAAATGAAAGATTTATCAAATTTCAATAAAAATGTATTTTAAAGTACATGAATTTCTTATAGTAATGCAATTTTTTTATCTGTTAAATAAAAAAAATTCTAATTTTTTAATCCAATCCTTAATTACTGAAACGCCTGGCAAACTTCCTTTTTTATATATCTCGAGTGGATATCTATTCTAGTTTAGTGTTTCAAAACGGTTGTATGCTCCAAATAATTTAGCATATGACTTTTTTTTTTCAAAAGAGGGTTTAAAGTAAGACAGGTTGTCACGCAATAATATAAAAATATCCCATTACGAATTCAGCAAATAAATTTCAACATATATATGTACATATACAATGAATTATTTTTATCTTATCAAATATAATAAATTATGTTAAAGAAATTCAGCATGGAAAATATAAGAGACGACAATTATGACTATTCATGTCACTGTAAATTAATTCTATAATAACATTTCATTTCCTTTATATTTATATATGTGTTTAAAGTTTCGCTAGTTATTCTTTCACCCTCTCCCCTCTCTCTTTTTTTATTGTGCTCTGAAATATATTGATGTCCCGTAGGGACTTTTATTGTCGTTTTTGCGTTTGAAAGCGAAAAGATCCATCGTTTAACTCTTCATCTTCGAAATAGAGAAAATGATTTAAGTCATTTCCTGCCAATCTGTATTTGACTAAAAATTCCCAAGTGTGAATATTTAATATTTAGCAGTAAAACTTTCTATGCCTTTTAGGCAGCATTTTACTGCAAAATCAGGTATTATTTCTTCTGTAATTTTGATGGTTAGTTTATGAATTTGTAAATCAAGGATATGATGCCCCTAGAATATATTATAAAAGAAAAAATAACAATAAAGCTAGAAACTTGCATTTGGTTTCGAATAAGTTTTTGTAACAATTTAGAATAAAAGCTGTAAATTAATCCGGAAAAATTGGCTGCTGATGAAAAAAATTGAAATACAGGTATTTAAAATATATTGAGTTAATCTTGATTATTTCGGATACAATTACAAATGCTATTGGTTTATAAAATGTAAAAATATACAAATGCAACAGCTCCTGGCCAATTTTCATTATATATTTTTATAGATGTATTATTGAAAATATATTTATAGATGTATTATTAAAAAATGAAAATGATTACTATAAACAAAGAACTTGAGTAGAGCATGACACCTGCACGATTTAAATTATATTGCATCAGTGGAGTTCCCATTATCAAACATTCAAAAAAATTTGAAAGAGTTAAACTAGAATTGCCGATATGTAGGCAATTGAGAACACACATCCCATTGAAAGCAAAACAATTTCCCAAATCAAAGCAATGATATTCGATATTCTGAATGCTGGAAAATATAGCTAAGGTATTACAACAATATTGTTGGATATTTTGAGCTAATAATTACTAGAATAACTAAAAGCAAAGTTGCAAATGTTTGATAAAAGAAAACTTGATGGATAACTGTGATTCTGCAGATTATATGATTCCACCTTTTACTAGGAAATAGGAAATAGCTTTTATTTGTCTGTCTTTGTAGAAAATTGAATGTTTCAGAACATGTTTCTTTTACTCCCTTTCTCCCAATCTCTTCTATAATTCCAAAAATCAAATAATTATCTTCATTCCTATAACAAAAAGAAAAGTAAGTTGAGAAGATTTATACATTCGAAAAACAAAAGGAGGAGCCATAACAAAATTAATATAATCAGAAAGTTCGAATATTATATTGTACATGAGATTTTTCTTTCAAAATGACGTTCCGGTGTATGGAAAGCCAGACAAATTTTCCTCTAGTTCTAGATCACTTCTTAACTTGTCTTCTTTTCTTTCATAGATATGTAAAATCACTTGTAACTGCTTCTAAATTTATAATATATTTTTATTATTCAGGTCATATTACCTTTGTCTGTTCAGTGTGTCTTCTATAATGAAATATTTTAGAAATCGACTTTCTACACATTATTATTTTAGCAAAAAGGGTAAAAGTGTGAAATTTCTATTGACAAAATTTGTACTGATATATGTAATTTTTAAGGAAGGAATAATTACAAATTGAGAAAAAACTATTTGTATCAGAAATATAAATTTATTCGATACAAAAATATTGTCCTATGTAGATATGTTTACTTCCAATACATTGTACATTCATCATACTTTCAACCTTTGCTAATTAAGCATAATTTTGCTCACTTTATGTTATCGAGAGTTGCAATTTTGGTCTTTTAATGAAAGAAAGAAAGTATTAGAAATTCTAAATGCTGAATCTTCTGAAGAATAGCCTGAAACTCGTTCTCTCAAATATCGGTCAAAGGTTTGGAGAAAAGAGCTGACAAGAGTTGGGATATAAAAAGTCAATAAATCTGCCTTTTGATAGCTGCACAAATTTTATAGTTAAACGAACTAAACATTGCATCATTATAAATGTCAAAATATATAGATAAAATTAAAAACATTTTGTTCATCGATACTTTTTTTTATGAATATTGTATAAAAATTTAATTTTTATCATTTTTTTTATTATCTGCCGTCACTGAAACTAAAGTTTTTTCCTAATTTCTGGCACCTTATTTGATTAAACTTACTGTTTGAAATATATATGTAATTTAAGGGGGAAATACATTTGTTCTGTTTTTTGGTTAGTTGGTTGATTGGTTGAGATTTTTAGCGGCTCAAAAGCCAACCTTCGCCAAACTGCACCTACTGTTTTTCGGGATTTCTTACATAAAAGATATAACACCTTCTATTTAAGGGAAGCAATTGGCAGAATATAGAAGTTAATATGAAGCTGCTTTTTCAAAAAATAAATGTTAAATTTCCTTAACAACGATTTTTTGTATATGCTACACTAAAATACATACACATGTACAACAGTGTGCATATTGTACATATATGTATGCATGTGTATTGTTTCCATAAAATTAATTCGATTTTATTTGCATAGAAATTATGCCTAATTTAAAAACAAAAGATTTAGGAAAATATACAGATTTAGAACAAACCTACGAATAATAAACAAAAAGAAATTTTGTTAAATATATTCATGCACAAAAATTAGAGAGAAATGTTTCAAATGATAACTGTATTTCTAAAATAATGAGTCTGGAAATGTTAAATAAACATTTCTATTATTGCTCAAAGCTATTTCAAGCTTGTTTATAGGCTTATATTTTAACGTATTGTCTGCATTACACATTAAATCACGATTTATTTAATGCAAGATTATGGAAAAATACTAGTAATAGATCTTAAATATATGTACAAAGAAGGAATGGAAGTGAGTGCAATATACGCTAATATGTCCAACGAGCTAAATAAATATACAAGATCAATTCTAAAGCACAAGAGACTTTGCCATTAATATGAATTTTAATAGGAAGGAGACACTATTCATATTTTATAGTTCATACATTATCGCATTGCATTGTTTTATTCAAATATTACTGATATTATAAATCATTTATATTATATAATTTAGTTTTAAATAATTGTTGTGGATATTTGTATGTTCCTAACGTAATAAAATATATTTCAAAGGTTTTTATTCTAACATAGACAGAAATCTAATTTTTTTTTTTTTACTCATTGTGGTAAGAGACGATGAAGTACTTATTTGCATCATTGAAATAAATCCTTCATATTTCGGTAAGAACTAAATATTTTATATTCTTCAAAACGTATTAAATAAGAAAACTGCATTTGGTTTTCAAGATTAATTTTTATTGGTCTATTTTTATTTGCTTCTGCTAAAATATCTTCTTCCGATTCTGTTGCAATGGAATTTCTTTAAAACGACAGTTACATCAAATAGTAATGGAAACCATAATAATTCAGCTCCAAAAGATTAACAGTCAGTATAGTCACCAAATGTAAACTCGATGGTCTTAAAATTTCAATTTAATATACAAAGAAATCGCGTCTCGTTTAAGAAAATATGACAAATAACATTCGTGAGAGATTTTTATTACCAAGAAATTTAAAATTTCAGTCTTCATATTACTTTCTTTTCATAAACTTTCTTTTCATATTACTTGCTTTAATGAAGGCAAAATTTAAATATAAGCTGACATTCACAAACATTAGTGATATGGAAAAACTATTTACATCTGTTCATTTTCAATATTAACTTATGAGGAGAAATTATTAAAAAAAATACAACTTAAGATAGAAGAAACTCTATACGAAAGCTAAACCCAATTTGACTCATCCACATGCAAAGGATCTTTGAACAATAAGTAGGCTTCTGTTACAGAATAGGAATGTCCACTATACATGGCGCTAAAATGAGGAAATCAACATGCAGCAATCATTCCAATAATTTAAAATACTTTTTCTATAAGTCACTTCTAACTGTTTAGAAATTAGCTGTTTGGCCAAAGTAAGAGAAGATACCTTATACAATTACATCTCTAGGGAAACGGCTCAATTCTTGGCTATTCTCAGCTGGAAACCAAATGAAAATGAAATGTAAATGTACAAAATGAATGCATGAAATAAAAGAGTAAAATCTTTTTTCAACCTTTGTTGAATTTTAACGAGGGAAGAGAATTATCGATGCCACATGCGCTAAAAATAGATTTTAGCATTGATTTCCATGAGATAATTATTTTGTATATTAGAAATCTCACAATGGTAAAAGAAAAATTATATCTGGAAGCAAGCAAAAGAAAGATGAAAGGAAAGCACGAAGTTTTACATCATACTGATTATGCCTAATTAGTTATAAAATAAGAGCAAATACGTAATTATTGAGTTAATTAGTGTTACGTAATTAATTTAAATAAAAAGTCTCAAATTAACATTGGAACATATATTTTACTTCTCAAGAGAGGAATAAATAATTAAAGTAATTGTAATTCAAAGCAAAGTATTATTTTGTTAAATGAGTAAGATATTTATTTCTTGAATTCTTATTTTATTTCAGTAATGAAATTAAAATTCCTTAAATGAAGCTTTTTGAAATTAATAAATCAAAAAGAACTTTTGAAAGTTAGTTTACATAACGTTTTTTTTAATAAATTATGCAAATATACCGCATTTATAATTTATTTGCTGTTGTTTATTTTAGTTAAAAGCATAAATGTAGATTCTCCTTTGTTTATGAAGGAAATAAAAAAGGGATTAAGGATGATTGATGCAAAGACCATATGCTTACAGGGGATAGGAAGAATATATAGCATGTAGAAAATATTGGTTGAAGTGTGCTAAAAATCAGGAAATTAATTCGGTTTCAAATAAAAATTATAGATAGATGGATAGATATTCATATATATTGAAAATATTCTGTTTAATTTGGATAAAAATAAAGTTAGATTAACACGAGGCTAACTATTACGCGCAATACAAGATCGAGTCTACTTCTGGAAAATCACGTGGTTACAACTGGGCAATGGCAATGATTGTCCCATTGGAACAACCGTTGGCCATTATCCCAACGACGTTGTCTCAACTGTTCATACAAGGACAATACAGGGATAACAGCAGAGAGGCAACGATTGCGCGCAATAGTTAGCCTTGTATGAACCCACCTTCAATCTCGAAGTAATAAAAGATTAAATCTGCATTAAATTTAATCTTTTAACAAATAAATTAATTTACGTTGCATTACATATGACTGAATTGTTTAGGTCCTATAAAAAAGATAAAATAAATGGTTCGCCTCTCATACCTTTGCCTTTGCACCATCTCTGTACCTTAACCATGACACTGATGCATTCTCTTAAATTCTTATTATTCCAATTCATTCATCATATCTTCACGCTGTGCACTCGCCTTTCACGCTCGTCAAAAACGACCTTGAATTGCAATTTATCACAATTTTTTTCCATATTATCAGCAATAACGCTGGATATACTTACCCAGAGTAAACGACTGTGAACATAATTAAATATGGATGTGAGTATTGTGCGAACCGATGTCATAAAATATTCCTTTCACGCCCGGAGAATACTAAACCAGCAAGTAATTCCCGTGAACCATCTTTTTACTTCATTACATTCCCGAGCGCCTTGTTAACCTATTCTAACCCTGGCTTGTGGAAGAAAAGTTAATTGTGTTCAATCTTTGCCCTCCTTATAATATTTTTTAATTCGCGCTAAAGACCATAAAAAGACTGTGAGGAAAAAAAGAAGGCTACAGCACTGAATAAATGCCTCTGAAAATCGAAATGGGCCGGCTTAATGTTTCTTCCAAGATTAAGGCTCAACAACTAACATTAATGAGAAAAGATCGTAACATTCTTCTACGGCTTTATCCAAAAGGGTAACTGAATATTCGGAACTCCGGTGGTTGTCGTCATTAATAACCATTAAAGGCGATGCTTGAAGATGCTGGCTGAAATCCGCTTCGACGCTTTGGAACGTCGCCATTTTGCAGATGCTGCTGTTGTTCTTTTTGGTTTGAGAGTGACGGTTGTCATGTGGGCTGACATTTGAGTTTTATTGGAGGATGAATATTCATTTTAACACACAAGACTGTTTGACGTCGCTATGTTTCCTTTGTTATAGTACTGACAAAGGTTATAAGTTATTTAATTTTGTGAATGATGGAAATATTTGAAAAAGAAAGGAATCTTCTCTTATAATTATTTTCACAATCAGAACAGAAATATATTAGAAATTATTTTCTATTTGTTTGAAAGAGACATTCATGATTATGTATTTCGTTTTTCACTGAATTCGTATCTTATAGATGGATTTGTAGCTTATTAATTTATTTTTATGCGCCTTTATTCTCATTTAGTTTGTTTTAAATGTGATTATTTAAAATTTATTCATTCGTGTATAAATTATATTTCTAAAACAGGTACAGGTGTAAATATCCATTTGGTTTATATTTTTTTAGAATGAAAATATAAAACTATTTCTAAGGAAGTAATTATTTGAATAAATGCTTTTTACAATAAATAAATATCGAATAGTTCTTTGGATAAAAAGTATGTTTTCGAAAATTTTAATTAAGTTTAGTTAAAATCAACCCAAATGATTTTTTCTTCAAGAACATATTTTAAAAGTTGAAAATAAAATATTCTTTTTTAAAGTTATTAAGGGATATTATCTGCATTACTCCTCTCAACCTTTAATTATTTCTCTGTGTTATAAAGCTTCTTAACAATTACTATAAAGTAATTAGTTTACCTATTCAGTAATTCCATAATACCAATAAGCCATTCTGAAATGTAATGGAAAGATAGGTGGAAGAATAATATTATCCACTTTAGGATTCAAAATTATAGTTGATGACTACTGAAAAAAGACATTTTAGTAGATTAGAAGTACCGTGCATGCACCAGAGGTCTTGCATATTAAATTATAAACTTGCGCAATAAAAATATTTCACCAATCTGAAAAGACAACGAAAGAAAGTCTGAAAAAATTTTATATGTTTAAAGTAAGAATTAAAACTATGAATATTATCAATTCAAATGATTACTTTATGTGCATGAATAGATAAGAAGTACGTCTCGGATATTAAATTATTAACTTCCACAACACAAATACTTTACAAATGTGAAAAGACAACAAATGAATGTCTGAAAAATATTTACATGTTTAGAATAAAAACTAACACTATTAATATTATCAATTCAGAGGAAATAATTATTTATGAATAGTTTGAAATGTATGAATAATTTAGTTGAATTTTTCCATGTTTAGAAACTAATTAAATGAAAAAATAAAGTTGATATTAAAATATGTTCACCTCAGTAAAAGATACTAACTAAAAACTAGATATTAATATATTCACTTCATTTAAAACCTCATCTAAGTTGTGTTTCTTTTTGGGGGGAGCAGGTATAAATGCATTTACATAGGACTTCATATAATAAAAGTTGAAAGTCAGAATTCCTACCAAAAAATAGAAATCCGGAATTAGAAATTTTATTCATCTGGCATTTGTGAGCAAAGAAGAATTTTCAGAAAAGGATAAGCTTTCAAATTAAAGCGAAGCGACATTTGAATCACATGGAAACGCACTGATCGGTTCTGACTTCTGTCGAAGATTTTCAGAATTCTTCTTTAGTCATGATTGCCGGAAGAATAAAACTTCTGCTTCTGGATTTCTATTTTCGGGTAGTAATTCCGACTGTTATCTTCTAAACCATGTTGGATATCAACTTTTAGCTTAGAAGGTTCTCAATATGATGAAACAATTTTTCTCGAATTCAGTAAAATCTCTTTGTAAATTTAAAAACTGATGAATTATTGAAAGAAAAAAAATTCAATGACTACTATTTCCTCTTTTTTCAGATGGTTCACCCATCGACAAACTCGTCCTATACTTTCAACCTCCTGAGATCAATCCTTGCTGACTATAACCAAGTATGATATGCAGGGTTTCCACAGAGTTATGAGAATCTTTAAAATAAGTAAACATTCTTAAAGAAATAGTTCTATAATTATCATATTTAAAAATAATCTAGAAACTGATTTTTCCCCTTCTGGTGTACAAAGTTCTCCCAAACTATTGCAATAATTAAGCATTTTTATTTAAAAGGCTCGATAAATAAGGATGAATTAAATTTTTCAGCATTCTAAGACTTCTTATGTTTTTGATTGCATTTGCAGTACCTGTGTATTTAAGTATGCTTAGTTAAAGATAGATGAACCTTTAAAAAACGTTGCAGTCAGTGATATGAATTAAATTCTCCAAGTGATCCTTAAAGCAAAACAAAATATGATTACATTTTGGTTTGAACATCACTTTTTGCGATCCTTAAACCAAACTGGATTGGCTTAAGGTTTAACACCTTACTAGTATAAAAGAATTTGGTTTAATACAAAAATATTCCCTGCTGAATTTATAATGGGATCAAGTAATTTTCCTTAAGAATGTAATATATTTTTTACTGTGTTATGTAATTAGAGAAAAAGAGACTAATAGAATAATACTAATAATATAATAAACAATATAATAATAATAATAATATAATGTAAAATAATATAATGAACTAATAACAAGTTCTACTTTACATGTAGTAAACTTATATGTCTACATAATTTTTTTAATTGTTCATTTAAATATATATTTTTTCTTACGACAAAATAATAAAAATTAAAGGTTTTGGCACAAACTTGTTAAAGAATAAAGGGTTTCTGCTATCCAATAGTATTTTGATCACTACAAACCACCACCTTTAAAATTTGAAAAATGTAACTTACAAATTCATGGAGATAGATTAGATCTAACAAAAAATCGCCGGAGTAGAGCCGATTGAAAACACAACCCCTTCAATCATTCATAGTACATTACTTGTACTTCAGAAGACTCAAAATAATGGCCTCCCCGGAAAGTGGAAGAGCTCAAAAAGCGATAAGGCTCGCCCACTAATGAAATTTAAAATCTCGTCCTGTTGCACTCTTCCTGTGTTTAGTGTTTAATAGCCATCATTATCTTCAAATTAGACCAAGGCGAGCTTCTCGAAACAATCACCAGGTGTCCTCTTTTTTACTGTTTAATGAGACGCCATCTTGATGTAGGATATCGAATTTTCAATTTCGTAATTGGAAGATCTGCACTCTTAAAAGAATATAAAATAGAAGAATGCTAAATATATAACTATTCTAAAGTAAGAAATATTAAGGAATAGATAAGAAGGATGATAAAAATTCTGAATTTGGTGGACTAAATGTGAGCTATCAAAAGGTTTCTTGGATTAATAGAAAGAAAAGCAGAAATAAGTCGATTACTCTATTAGAATATTTTTAAACTCATAAAGCAGTCTCTAGATTGTCGCACAAGACATAATGGAAATTAAGATTATCAGGTCATAAAATGGCCGTTGATGTTATCATCAATAACTTTTCATTTCATTGGTATATTTGAAATATTTCTTGAAAACCCTTTTGAAGAAATATTCCACAAAATCCTTTCTCTAAACCTTTTGTTGAAATATATGTTAATTTCGATAAACGCAATTGAACATTATCTAGCCTTTTATTTGTAATCCTTTCAAATTTACCAATGGATTCATGTACATTGTGTTCAAAGCTTAGTATCGAAATACAGCTCTTCAATATGAATAATTCTTAAGAAAGAGAAAAGAAATGCATTTTAAACATTTTTTGCTAGCAGTTTTGCACTTTTTTGCACATTTAAAATACTGAAAAAGATTTAATATATGTAGCTAGCTCACAAACAGTTTTAAATATCAAGTGTAAAAACTATTATTTTAATTTCGTGAAATATATTAGTAGAACAAAGTCTAGATATCTGTAGTTACCAATATTCTTTTACAAGACATTAATTCCTTGAATGTTTAAATGCACAGAAAAAAATACAACTTAGCATGCAATTTAACATGTAACTACATGTTATGCTACGATATGGATTGCGGATTTTCCTTCTTGCATTATGTTTTGAGGATTTTAAAATTAAATCAGCACTATTTATATTGCCATATTGAAACCAATCATTGCCGAGTCTGCGTGGCTGAATAGTTATGACGTTGGACTTATAATCAGAAGATCATGAGTTCGAATAACAGTGAACTTAAGATTTGTCCAAATATCTTTGTTTTGTTTTCCCTTTATTTCGTGCTGCAAAAGATTCTGGACCTTTCTTTTATTTACCAGATAACTGCTCTGGACTTTTCATATTGTCGTCAGAAAGGTATTCTGGAACTTTCCCTACTTGTATAAAAGCTGAAGATCTCTAAGTCACAGTGTTCTTAGTTCAGAGTTAAGCTAATTAATATTAAGTATTAAATATTGCTGAATGTTGTTAATATGAGCTGAAATGAGCTAAAAATTAAATTAATTGCCTAAATTAGATATTATAAATTATATATATATTCAATTGAGCACTAAAATACTAAAGCCAAAATTTTAACAAATATTATATCAGTATTTGTTGAAATAGGTTGTTTAAAAATACCAAGAGCTAAATATCAGAGAATATTTTTCGAAATATTTTGTAGAGTTTTTAAAGCATTATTATAAATGTTATGGATTCTTTAAATCATGTATGTTGCTGCTGTTAAAATTAAAATGAATTGATACCTAATTTTTAAATAACTAAATAAATTTTTTATCTAACTAAATTTTGAAATAATTATTTATCCAGAAAACTCAGAATTGTCCAAATTATTTAAAATAATCCAGAAATTTCAACTCAAATGTTTCAAATATCTTATTCATCAAAAAATTATAATGATTTTCATTATGAAGCTAAAGCTTTGTTAAAACTAGTTAAACTCAATAAAATTTGGTAGTAAAATAAATAATCTTTACTGCATGTAATATCGTTGCTTTTCTTTAAAAAAAATTATATATTTCTGGAAATACACTTCTTTGTATAAATCGAGGAAATAGAGATATTTATTACCGCTTTACTAGTACAATAAACACAGTTTGCTGAAATGTTTATTCTAGTTTAGACATTAAACTGAAACTCAATCATATTTTATCGCCCTGCATTTTATATCCAAACGTACACAAAAGTGCTTAATGTAGTTTTTAAATAAGTCCTACTTAACATAAGCAAGTAATTATTTTTACTTCAATACGGAGCAAAAAAAATGCATTTGCTATCTGGAATTACGTCCCATCACTGTTATTGCAGCATGTGTATTTCTCCATAAGCTTGATTGTGTGTGTCTTCAGATTAAAAAAAAGAGTTTTAAAATAATATTTACTCGAAAATAAAGCAACCAAATGTAATTTAGTGTCAAAAGATTCACCGTCAATATTTATCATTGAAATGAAACATTTTGAGACTTCTATTTTCACTTTGAAATGAAAAAATGATGCATTTCTATACTGCAAAAATAGGAAATCTCTGTACACAATTCGATTATCAAAATTGAATGAAAAAAATCAAAAAGCGATTTCACGATTTTATTATTACCTCTCTTTCAAATGTTCTCTTTGTAATATGCTATATACTGTATATTGAAAAGAAAATGTATAATAAAATAATACAACTTAACTATGATATATATAAGAGAAACACAACGTGAAGAATAAAAATTCTTTACTAGTAAAATAACTATAAGTAAACTAATAATAAACAAAACATGCATGTTATCTTAGCATGAATGCAAATAAAACATTTTTTTCATGTATATTATTTCAAGCGATAGTTTGATAGTGTCTTCAAGCTGTGTCATTTTTAGAGAATTTATGTTTAGTTAAAATCCTTATTTTTTGATAATAATTTTTAAATAAAAGAAAATTCATTCTGAAAGGATAAAAACAATGCGATTTAAACCTTGTTATTTTTCCAAATGACAGTGTATTCCCAAGTATCCGGTTGGCAACTATCCATTTTTCGTATTATCCAGCAAAAACTAAAAGATGTAAATTTTGAATTTAAACTTAGGGTAACCTTTTTGTATCTGCGTATCATTTACTGCAAATAACGTCAGTTTGAACACATTTCTTTTAAGAAATATACCTTCATTTTATGTAATGTTTTGTTTAAGTTTCTCGCCTTTAATCATTTATTTAAAATGTGCACCGTTTAAATCTTTTAACTTGCTTTTTCTCTAATTAACAGGCAGTGGAGTGTATAAACATGTATAAAATGAAGTGCAATGTATAAAAATGTACATGTAAACTAATAATGAATAAAACATGCATATGCTATTTTAGCATGAATACAAATGATACATTTTTTGATATTTATATTATTGCAGGCGATAATATGTTAGTGTCTTCAAACTGTTTCATTTTTTGTATATTTATGTCTAGTTACAATTCTTATTTCCATTTCCATTTTATTATATGAGAGAAAAAAGGTTCTTCTGTAAGAATAAAAATAATCTGGCTTCATCTTTATTTTTACCGAATTACAGTACATTCCAGAGTACCCGGTTGGCGACCATCTGTCTTTCGTATTATCAAGCACAATTTTTCGAAACTTAAATTTTGAATTTCATCTTAAGGCTACATTTTCGTATCTGGGTATCATTTATCAGTTGAAAATAAAATTAGTTTGAGCCCATTTCTTTTAAGAAATATGGCTTAATTTAAAAAATATATTTTGTTTGAATTTCTAGCTTTTAAAAATTTATGTTAAAATGTGCGTAGTTTAAATCTTTTAACTTGCGTTTTCTCTAATTAACAGGCAGTGCAGTGTATAAACTTGTATAAACTATCAGCACAGAACATTCTATTTTAACTCTACATTTTAGATGCAATGATTCATCGGATATCGGTCATGTTCGTATTCTACCTGGCTTAAGATAAATGAATTCAATAAGAAATGAGAAAATAAGCGTTATAACAGTGTGGGCATAAAAACCTGTGTCTTCTAGTATTAATGGGAAAATAAATGTTTGTTTAACTATGGCCTATCCTGCTTTTTCGTTATGTGACTTATCCATTCGCTACATTAGGCCAGATACTCAGGAGTATCGTTATAGTAGAATCCGTCTTACAAGAGTGGAATCTTAATTATGATTAGATTCCTAATTGATCAGGGAGAACTACTTCAACTAGATTAACTCTAGTATTTTCTTGGCACAGCATTTAATACACTTCCCCTTTTACTCATAATTTATTTCCTACCCTCCTCCCTCAAGTTACTAATATTTATAGACTCTTTATATTTGCCTTCATACTGACCATTACAATATTCGTTCATCCACTTTTATTGTACTCAATATATTTTCGATTCTAGCATTTATCATTTCTTGTTATGTTGTATTTATATGCATTTTGTCCCCTGTCTATATCTTTCCCTTTAACTGCTGTGTACATTTTGTTTAATAAAGCCCACCTACATCTATACCAAACCGGAAAGAGGCCACATGAGCTCTGAAAATGGAGGTGTGGCGTTAAATGTTAAGTGTTATCTGCGGGCAAAATCACATAGAAACGGAAAAAAGGATTTTATTTGAAAAAAAAATAATTAAATTGGTTAATATGAAGGATTTTTATTATATGTCTCTATGTATCAAAAAATATAGTCGAAA
>JAPMOQ010030840.1:0-13093 GCA_026543055.1 Argiope trifasciata
TGATGATATTTCTGTGCCCAAGTTTTTGCTAAGCATTGTTTATCATTGGGGCACTAACAGGGAGAGCGGTCTGACACATCGCTAAAAGAAATAACTGAATTATTTTAAAAACCATCTTTTGAAATCGGTTGAAAAAGTGCAGGTGTATTGAACGTCACGAAACTGGAAGCTACAATGTCAATCCATTAAATTGAGCTAAAAATAGAATAGGGGTGAGAATAAGTTCTTCGCTAGCGGTCTCGCAGATCGAATGCACCCAGTTGATATTTAAAGCTCTAAAACCAAAGAATTAAGCTGGTTCTCTTCTGGGTAATGAATTCTTTCAGTTGTTGGTTCAGTGGTATTTGTTGATTACACCATTCAAAATTAAAAGTCGTCCTGGATAAGTTCTAAAGATATTATAACAAAAAAAAGAGAGGGATATTTACATCTGAAAGTTGGTGCTCTATTTCTTGTACTTTTAAAAAATGTATAAAAGTACTTTTATGTATACACTTTGTAGTTATATTTTATTCTTTTGGTGAAATTCGAATTTTTATTGCTGTGTTAAGTATTTTGTCCTAAATAATTTTCCTCATAATTGATATCTAATATAGAAAAAATCTTTATATTGTGTAAGCTCCTTTAGAGTATGTTTTTAGTAAAATTTTTGAAACTAAAAATGGTTAATTGATTTATTTCTGAAACTAAAATAGGGAAATTTTCTTTGATGCGAGCTATTTATTAAAGAATAAGATTTTTGAAAATAAGGAGTACCTCTTCATGTTTTCATTTTATTTCAATGACTTTTTTACTTTGGAACCTTTTTTCGATCGAAAGTTGCTTTACAGTGAAGTCTCGGTATCATGGATTGAGAGTTTCAGATTCGATACCAGATTCCACCAAAAAACATCTGTGTAAAGCAAGTGAGCATGCATGATACTTTTTAATACATCGAGGCTAAATATCTCCAGCTGATACGATGCTGTAGTTTGAAATGCGAAGGCCTTCCTATTTGTCGGGCTCGACATCTGGCCATTTGAATCTGTTCATTATCTACTTTATATCAGAATAACATCCAATGAACTTTTCGAATCCAATTTCATGCCAAGATTTTAGGCGCGCGCGCGCGCGCACACACACACACACATGCACAATCGATGCCATGGCAATCGAAATCGTCAGAATGGTACATTTACACAAATTAAACGGATTTAAGGTTATTTTAAACGTCTTTAATATCAATGACAATGATTGGAACTCATGATAAATTAGATTTAATTTCGCATAACCTTAAATTGAAATAAAAGGCTCCAATACTCCGTGATGTATAAGCGAAAGGAAAAAAAAGCTCTTCAAAATGTATATAAATGTCAAATTTCGCATCTCTAGGTCAAACTGTTTTTGAAGAGATTGCTATATTAGCAGCGATAACTTTTATTGCTTGATTTAAGCTTAAATTTAATTATTGCATCGATCTGCTCAAGTTGTTTTCTAATGACTTTCAAATGGAAAAAAAAACAGTAAAATTTATTTTCTATAAAATATCTTAAAGTATTATGAGAGGCAGATTTTCAGTCAGATCTCGGTGATCTTGTGCCCATTTTAAAACATCAACTCTTAACATTCAAAATGTTCCAACTTCAAGCGCACATACCAATATACATCTCGGGAGTTTCAAACCTAGTTAAATATTGGGCCAGTATGAAAGTGCAGTTTGTAAGAAAAATATTAAGTTTAATAGAAAAATATTTGATATTCGTTTCTTACTGGTTTGCTGCGTAATAATAAATCGAACTTTTTTATGTATACACATTACAAATATCTAAAAAACTTCTTTCAAATTTTTTTATATTCCCATTTGCTTCAAAGTATATTGCTGATGTGCAATGATTTTTCCCTATGTAATTTTTATGTAAGAAAAGTGAGTAAATGCTTATTTGTAATGAGCCACCGTCGAAATGTTTTATGCGCTAGTAGAATGAGTTTATTGATGATAAAATCGCATTATTGGAAGCAGACTGAAGTCCACTATCAAGAAATTCATTAACTAACATTGGAAGCGGATTAAACCAAACATTAAATATATATTGGATCTGATGCATATTAAATTTGATGCTGAAAATTAATATTGTGACATATGTTACAGAGAAATTTGAAAAGCTGGAATTTGTGACAGCTGCGATATATTTAAAAGTATGTAATTAAAAAAATCATTTGGGAAATTTTTTGGCGACTATATTATTGAAATATTTTTGATATTTAGTTTGGAATCTTTTAAGCCATATTTGAAAGCAAAATTTGTATTCAATTAAAATTTTTGTACAAAATTTGCACAAAACTCTTTATAAGTTTAACGCATATATTAGGAGCCCTACGTTTTTCTCCAACAATGAGTCAGAAGTAAAAATGAAAACCTTAATTATATTTTCCAAGCCTATTAAAAAAATGAAACAACTAGTTTTTAATCGACGAAATTTACATTTGGGAGAGGTTTGATGCAAAAGAGTTGATAATGGTCGTTCAAATTTATTTTTCTCTCAGATATCATTTTGTATTAAAATTAACTGCTATTCTCTTACTGTGATTTGAATTCGTATGTTTACATTTAAACATGCTTATCTGGAATCGAATAAATTTCTATTTTCACTCATGAAATTCATTGTTTCAGGCAATGGAATTTCCCCAAACAGGCTTAGTTTTCGTTCCCTCACAGTGATCGTTTCATCTGATCGTCCATGTAAGTGTTTTTCTAGTTTTACTTTTAAATTGCTTCTTAAAAAATTTGAAACGTACAACCTGGTAGCTATTTTTTTAAAAAAGTTATTTTAAATGGTTGATTTTTCTGCTGTAATTTATTAAGGAGTGAAGTGTGATCTTTATTTAGGAAATTTATTCCATGTAAAACAAGAATTGAATATCTGCTCAAATGCAACTGCGGGATAAAACTTTTGGATA
The DNA here is from genome assembly GCA_026543055.1 of Argiope trifasciata. Classification (NCBI taxonomy): domain Eukaryota; kingdom Metazoa; phylum Arthropoda; class Arachnida; order Araneae; family Araneidae; genus Argiope; species Argiope trifasciata. The sequence continues at coordinate 2,938 of JAPMOQ010030840.1, forward strand.
GAACAGTAAAATTCAGAGCGAATATTGCCTTTTTGCGAGTTGGTCCGATTTCTAAATTTTATCTAACTTGCATGTTGTGCATAATTTTAAATTGCTTTAATGACCTGGCGTATGTAATCCGTACTATCCGTTCTTGATTTGGGGATTTAATCCTTTAAAAATTTTTCGTCCAAATTTTGTTAAGTTTATGAATTTAGTAATAGCAACATGTCACAATTTCTTATAGTTCAATGCGTTTTTGAGTTATCGAGTTCAGACAGACCAAATGTTCTTACAGAAACAAGGAGATTCATCAAAATTTGAATCTAATTGTTTTGTCGATTACTGTCATTTCCCGTAACATATAAAAACATAGATAAGAAATTCATTAGTTTGAAGAAGCTAGCTCATTATGAGGCAGAATTTAAGACAAAGTACATACAACTGTGCATGTTTAATTTTGAAATGCATCTTAAATTATTTGTTTTAAAGAAAATTGTATATAACAAATGCTGTTTATTGTTTTTTTTTTAAATTTATATATAAAAATTATTGAATTTCTTAATATTGAATAGTATTAAAGAATAACTTAATGAATTAATATTTATTAGTGTTAAAAGCAGCTTTATGTTATTTTTATTTTGCATTAGTTTCACTTTGGTGACCAGCTGTTTTGTTGGAGATGTTGGTTATATTTAATTTGAAATATTGTTTAGATGTAATTTTTCATATACATGATTCTACCAAATAGTCCGATTTTAAAGCTGTTATTTTAATTGTCTTATGTTCTATTTACTGAGTTCATGAACTTTTCCAATTAAGAGTAATCCCAAAAACATCATATCCCTATTGAAAACATGAACATATGGTTAATCTAAATTTAGATTTTTGTAGTTTTTTTATTCGTCTTGAAAATTACATAAATGTCAAACAAAATCCTTCCTCATTAACTTTTAGCAATGAAAGGAAATCAAAAGATTAAATATTTGAAACCATGAAAATTGTTTGAAATTAATTTTAAAAAAAATTGTCAAAAATTGAAAAAGTTTTATTTATAAAATTGTCATTTTTTTTAATATCTAAATTTGGAACTTGTAGATTCAACGATTTGTAGAGCGCCAACGTCCACACACATACATTCCTTTATTGCTAGCAGAGTAATTCCGGCAAGTACTTAGTTTAAAAAAAATTACATTTATTTTCACAAGATTCATTAATGTCATCTTATTGAATTTTTTAATCTGTTTTTAAAAAAGTAAGAATGAAATAAATTTAAGCATAAGTATACCAGAGAGTCGAGTTGCAATTAGACTTTCACTTTATCGCTATACCTAGCAAGACCTGCCAGAACCGGTTCCTTTAGTTAGAAATGTTTTTTTGAGAAACTTATATAAAAGAAATTATGAGTGCATTCCTTTCAATTTTTAATGTGTAGTAGAATGTTTCGCTATTTTCGTTCACTTCTTTTGGTGAATAAATGTTTACATAGGAAGGGATTTCAGCAGTTAAAGGAAAGTAGTTATAACATGAACACTTCAAAATTGTTATGCTGTCTGTGGTGTAAAGTGAGTATTTTGAATTTTCTTTAAATATGTTATGAATGGGATTTTGCGTCTTGATTTCCTATGGCCACTATGATAATGAAGCATCATATGATATGTCAGTTTTCTCACTTTGTAAAGCTTAAATACACCTAATGCAAAAAATAATCGAATCAATTAAAATATTTAAGCTAAATTTTAAATTCAAATACATAAAAGTTTTATTTTAATAATTTTTATATTACACTGTGTCCGAGTTGTCTTGTATTTAATATAAAATTCTCGATTTTACTTATGTCATCAAGTAATATTTTAATTACATAAATGTTTATTCTCCATCAAAATTCAATCGTTCTTATTCCTTTTTTTTCTTTCGCACATACTTCTTTGATTTACAATATCCAAATTCATAAATGAATATTAACTTGCAGCATTTCAAGTTATTTTCAAAACCACAGTTTCAATAATTATGATTATTAATTTTACTGCGTCGTTAACTTCTAAGATTATTGTAAATTAAAACGTATATAAAAGCAAGCTGGACATATTTCTTACCTAAACTGCATTAAACATAATATTCAGTAAATATTGAACATTGAAATATTTATTAGCTTAGGTCAGGATTGAATTCGAGGCCCTAATCTTCCTCGGATATACTGTTTATATGGGCCTGGTGCACTTCATATGTATCGCTATCGCCCTGAAATTAATGTGGTAAAGAAGAATTAAGTGAAAACTTAAGTATATTAAACTAAGTTAAATGATTAGAAGTCAAATTTTGCTTAAAACAACTAAAATGCACTATTTTGTTGTAAGTTTTTAAATATTAAAGAATATATTTAATTGTTTTACCGTGTCTGTGTTTTCTACTTAAATTTGTACCCAATCCACATGAAATGGCTACATAATTTTATGTGAACCGATTATGAAATTAAATGTTTTGAACTTTAATGCTTCGCAAACAAAATAAGCCCATATACATATTTAAAATAAGTGGTTAAACCAAAATCAGTGTATCGATTTCGCCAATTTTTTTTTTCTTTTGAAGTGTATGACACCTAGGCATCATCAGGGAATGCTTGTCTTCTACAGACCTCCATTTTCGAGAGATTTTAAAACAAAACCGGGACATTGCCGTAACCTTCAACAAATAGACCGATTTCACAAATTTATTTGGCCACATTTCAAGCATGGTTAATCGACTAGACAGGAGTCGTTTGTCTTAGCAAACCCGATTACTGGGAGTGAAATGGGTTGCCTTATTCAAATGACTGTTAATTATACTGTGATTGCAAATAATCTCTTTCCTGTTTAAAAATTCAATTTTTATACAGAAATCAATTAAAATCTATTGTAGTTTTACAGAAATCTATCGAAAGTTTTTTATATTTTATGCACCTTAAGTCTTTCCTATTAAGTATTTTATGAATCTTAAATATATTTTTAAAGGGTATTCATTTTATTTTAACAAACCATATTTTTGATCTAATATCAGGGAAACTTGTAAGCAGAAACAGCTGTCGAAGCAATGCGTTTAAGATGTATTAGAATGCTGTATTGCTTGCCTTGATATTCTGTCCGAAAGATACAATTATTTTTTTGCTAGTTAGATCTTCAGATAACTAATCAGAATCTGAATGAAAGGTTTATCCCTCTTGTGTCTAATAGTCTGAAAATCTCTTTGATTACCCAGGTTTCTTAATTTAATATAAATAAATTTAATATTCCGATATGTGGTTGTAAATTGAATGAGAGAATAAAATTCCGCCGCGCGATTAAAGCTCTTTACAGATGAACTGGGACATTCGAGAAGCAAGTGCCTTTCTGATGTTGCTGTTGCTCCGGTCCTTTTGAAAGAAAAATAAAATGTGGAATAATTTCAATAATACTCGTAAGGAAAGGACTAAATATTTATACTTATTGTTAAAGGAATTAATGCCAAGAATAAGGTTCTTTATCGCTTAAATAAAGGGATGGATCTCACAAAAGGATTAATTAATCATCGCATCAAAAAATTAGAATGCGGATTTGACTAATTAAGAATAAAATTAACATAGTTCAGACATTTTGTTTTGTTGGCTGTGGTGCAAAAGCTACAGGAAATGACTGAAATCACTGATCAACATTTTAAGACAATTATATATATAAATAAAAATGTTTCTTTTGGGCTGCCGAACCGCTCATTCAAATGCGATAAAACTTTGAAAACTTGCACTTATCCGATGGTTATAGGCATTGTAAAATTATATAATCTAAATAAAAATATATTTTCTGATCTATTTGACGCTGCTATTTACCAATAATTAACCTCCAAATAACTCTTTAAGGACACAACCGATTAAATAAAGATGCTAAATTCTAGCTAGAGTTAATTATTTCGTAGCTGTTGTTCGTAAATGCTGTGTAAGTCGCCCTCTGAGGCAATAGCTTTATTAGATAGTATGCAAAACGCGTTAGGGTAACCAATCCTATAGGTTTGAAATTTTAATTAAAAATTTAATAAAACTAGTGTTATTTGCAGTATTTTAAGGGAAGATTAGAGTAAAAAAATTTTGCATCATTTTAATTTAATTTATTGAAATATATCAATGATTTTATGGAATAATTATGTTCTGCCTTTAATCAGTTTTAAAATAAAATATTTTAATCACGTTTTCTATCCTTTACCTTAAGAATTCTGAACGAATATTATATGAATCACCAAAAATATCCTTAAAGCAACTTGGAACGGAGATGTGCTCACTCCACACGTTCCCATTATTCCCCCCGACATTCTTTTTATTTCAAGACTCATTTCTCCATTCGACTTGCGGCAACAAGTCTGAAGATCAATCGCATCCAAATGTGCGAGCTGAACCCAAGAAATCCATGTTTTTCACATAACCAATTGTATGCTGGATGCTTACAAGTCGGGCAGTCAAGAAATGTGTGTTTCTGCTGAAGATGGAAAAACAAATAAAACAAATTGCTTACCCTAAAGATCTTGAATAATAAAGTAGGAAAAAAAGAGAATAAATTTTCACCCTTCTCCTTTATATATTAATTTTAATGAATGCATTCAGTTCCGATACAAAAATAACGTTTCTTCTATTATGCGTAATTATATAAGTTATTTTAAATTTCAAACGATGTTTCCAAAATTTCTTTTGCGACAGCGGCGCGTTGGGTTCCTGCTAGTATGTAATATTTTAGAACATTGTGAAACTCAAAATATAATTCAATTCAATAAAAAAAAAACTTATACAAAATCAATATAAAACCCGGATTAAAAAATTATTATATCGACACCTAATAACAAACCTACTAGAGAATTAGAACAAATATTAAAATAACTTTTTAAACAGAGTATTTCAAAGGTCATTATACATAAGCTGTTCTTACAAAAGCTGTAATGCATTACATTAGAAATAAATGAGTGGTTATGAATAAATAGCATTGCGCAGGAAACCAGAAATATAAACTTATTTTTTTATTGTTGTAGCATTGCATCATATCATGTGGTCATAGGAAAGCAAGGATCTCATAATTGTAATAGTTTTTAATGCATTTTTTATGAAATCTTATTTAAAAGTGTATAATGCAAATGTGAATATTTTAACGCAGTTACTTAACTGCACTTGAGTAAGCATAAGGAAATTCTCCCTCTAATCATTGTCACGATCTTGCCTGTGTAGCTCTGCTGAACTTCTCGTTTCGTTGAAGGGATTCTCTCGCCGCTGCTTTCTTCGGGAAGGGATGCAATGATCCTGCACTTTGGATCAAGCAAGAACTTTTGTTGTTGCAGCGCACTTTTGGGAAGGAAGGAAAGTTTGGTATTGCTCAGATGTGGAATGAATTAGAACAGTATTTTCAAGGATAACGAGTTATAATTCGTTCTACAGCAGCTTGCTTTAATGATTAACAGCCAACAACTGTGAGAGGTTCAAGGTGAAAATCATGCCTCATTCCCATGGCGTGTGCGCCTTGAACAAGTGCATTTCGCCCTCTTTCCCCTCATTTGTATTTATTCGGAATCTGAGCAGTGGCACTGTTCCCATTGCCCGTGATCTTGAGGAAACTGCTTCCAGATAGGTTGAACGTTCAGGCCAGATGAACCCTCAGATTCTATGACTCTTTCTTATCTGTTTATTTGAGTGACAGTTGGCGAAATGCTTCTGACGTCCACATGCGTAATATCAGGCGACGGGCGAGAGCGGATCCACAGGGACGCACTCATCCTGCGCTGTGGATCAAGCAAGAACTTCAGTTCCTGCAGCGCTGTGTACCGATTGGGAATGGTGGGGAATTTGGTATTGCACAAAAGTGGAACGAATTTAATCAGATTTTTAAAAGGACGATGAACTGCAGTCATAGATCAGAATTTTGTTTCATTTTTAACTCATTCACTGCTCATAGTTGGAATGCTTTACAAAGTATAGAGCTGTCTACTGAGTGTCAAACGTAATTCGTTCTCAGAACTATTACGACTCCAAATTTAACTTAGGCTGAACTTCAGGACAAAATAAATTAAGTGAATATGTAACCAAAATATGAACATTTATTGCCTACGAGATTGATTATATTAGATTTTAAAAGTGAATTAATATTGTTCTGTTGAAAGAAATTAATTATTGAAGCTTTCTTTGCCTTTCATATTGAATTTATTTATTAGCACTGCATGTTAATCTCTCTATCAAATAGAAATTAGTTTATCATATGATAACCCTGATTATTAAAAATATTTAAAAAATAACCCTGATTAAAATATTATAGAAATAACCCTCATTAAAGTATAATAAAATAACCCTGATTATTAGAGGTATAGCTTAAGCTCCAACGCAATTTTTTTTAAATGAAAATATCTATTTGTGGAAGTGCTATAAAATAAATGCGATAATTGAAATTAATTTTTGGGAGTGATGCATCAAAATTTGCAAGTTTATTTTAGGTTCCATAAAAATATAATAAAATTGTCCCTTATAAAATAGCATATTCCTAAAAAATATTGATGTAGAATTGTGCAGTAACTGTAGTGTGATTAGTAGGCACTGAGATCTTTATAATTATTAACAAAATATTACGTCTCACGTTTTCCAATTCTTTTTATGAATGATTAATGAATTTAACCGCGTAGAATTCAACCATAAGAGAAGATTTTAACCTGATAAAAGCGTAGAGCCCACTACCAGTATTCATGAACCAGAAAATAACTTTTTGCTCAGTTGCCTTTTGATGTTCTGAGCTTTTACAATATTTCTTAACTATTCAAAAAGCTATACTTAAAAACATTTTAATTTGAGAAAATTATTTGTTTCCTCTTCGGTTTGAATGGCAATGTTTTAAGAAATATGGGCTATGTTTTGTGATAAAATTGAAGTTCGTTATCAGCCGTATCTTGCAATGGCAATATTACGAAATGTAACATAAATGATATACTATGATACTGAAAATGAATGGAGTTTGCCAGCGTTTCTTATGAAAAGTTTACAGCAGTTAAAATTTTATTACTTCCACTCCTATACAAAGTTGTCAAAAGAAAACACCTGCTTTAGTATAAATAGCTTAGTTTACCGAAAATAGCTTCATTGTTTCTGTGCGTTTTAGATCTTGAAGTAATTGAATCGTTTTACATTTTCAGTTTCTACGAGTTTTATCTCAGCACGCCATAAGACAGATGTGCAATTATCTTCCTGGAAAACTGGAAAGTTTCAAAATATTGTAAAGCTTTGTATGATAATATTGTATGATAATTTCATACCCTTATTGTCTTGCACAATTGTAAATTCCTCTGAAAGCAAAAATGTAAATATCGAATTCCGTTTATCTTGGGGCAGTGAATGAGTTAAACGAATTATTATTTTTTTGTTTTTGACTAGAATGGCGTACGATTTGTAGTGGCTTTTTTGAAAAAAAAGCTTTGGCTATCCTGTTTAGATAGTTGAAAAGAAAACTTCCTGCGTCTAATGGATTCTAGATTCTCTTTGATTCAAAAATGCCTCTTTCCAAGTATCGACAAGATTAACATATACATTGAAGATGTAATATTTCATATTAAAGGTATTTTTGGCATTTAACTATTTTTGCCAAAATTTGAATCAACTATAATTCCTTGATCGCCATACCTTCTGCCAATAAAACAGAGGGAATGATCGACATAAGTGTTATTGTATCCAAATAAGATAATGTCTCTTACAAGCAGTTAAGCCTTAAGAATTATGGGTCTTTAGTATTTATATATTGGAAACACATATATTATGAGAAAATTAGCAAAATTAAAATTGTTTCCAAATTCAGACAAGACATCTCTACGGAACCGTAGATTTAAATATTTTGACCTTATGCGTCATAAAATTTTCTTAATAAATCCTTACTTAATCTATTCACTTAAACATGGAAGAGCATCAGTTGAATAGACATTGTATCTCCCAATATAAATTGGGGAAGTTAATAGGAATGTTAACATTTAAATTAACGCTTTATGACATAAATTTATAAAGCTTTGCGAAATTCTTGATAAATAAGAGAAATTTAAGACATCTACGATTATACCTTACATATCTGCAATGAACTTCAATTAATTGTTTCGTGATGTAGAATACTTCTGTAGACTTAATTTTGCATTGAAGGCAATTCAAATTTAGACATGACACATCTTCGTGAAAAAGCGAATTTTGGCGTTTCCGAATTCAAATTTCATCATTGTTGAGATCGATTACTTTTTTTATGCAATAACTGATGTTTTAATACCTTAAGTATTTTGAGTATAATAAATATATTCATTTAATCAAACAATTAAGCTTAACTGAGCATACTTTTTTTACTTATTATGCTTATGATTTTGCGAAGTTCAATTTTTTATGTTTGCTTCAGAGACGTGTCATGTCTTTTAATAACATGCAATTTTATTTACTAAGTCAGAGGAGAAATAAGGATTAAGGCCATCAAAAATTTCAGTCATAAGTCGCACCTGAGTAAATCGATAAAGGTTTGGGCGCATAAGGCTCTAGATTTCGCAATAAAGGAAATGCATCGAAATTTGTTTGAAAAGGAATTTGCACTCTTCGTTCTAACATTTCAGAAATTTGAAAGATTCTTTTGAGTCAAACGATGAAAAAAAAATTCTGATCATGACTGTAGTTCATATACACGGCTTGCTTTAGTGGTTGAATATCAATGAATTTTAAGTAGAAATATTCCTCTTTGAGTCTCATAATTCTTCGAGTTAATGCTGAAAATTTGCGAGTGAATAACAAAAAAATGCAGATCTACAGGAAAGAATTTTCATTGGTGAATTGGTTGTCGTTTAAGTCAACTTGAAATAAATATATTTTTACTTATGAAAATTGAATCTTATCATTGAGTGAGATAGCTATTAGAAAATTATGAAGTAGTCGAGAGCAAATTTCGCGTATTGTTTTTATAGAGAAAAGCTGTTGAGGTTTCTTAAAATTTAATTATTTAAAAGTCATTGTTTGTGAAAATGAAATAAATTTTATATAAATAGAAATATTCAAACTTCGAAAAAGGAATCTGCTTTTCCATACGATTTCCATCTTCAAAAAGGAGTTTGTACAAGATAAAATTCATGTTTGAGTTTTTAATCTATGAATCAGAAAAGGTGTTTTAAATTCTTTTTGAATAAAGAAAAGTACACTTTTTTATGAAACTCTAGCAAAATCTACTGCTAAATGCCGTCCTACTAGCAGTTAAATTTCTGGTGGAATTTAATGGAATGAGATGCTGATCACAAAAATGTTCAGTAAACGGTAGAATAATAATCAAATATTGGATTTTGTCCAACACTAGCCAACAATTAGGAGGGTACCGAAGTGCTCGGATTGTTAAGTTAACCTTACACTTTTACAAATTTAATTTTTATCGTTTGCATTTAATTCATATTTACGTGAATTGATTGGAGAACCAACTCGCCGAAATATTCTCACATTTTTAAGAGCTATTGACTTTAAAAATAACAATGGTATTTATAGTATTAAACTTTGTTTTAACCGTAGACTTTTATCTTATTTAATGCTTCGTACCTTTCTTAAATGCTTTTTTTAGCAATGTTTTCTTATTAGACTTTTAGCTTGCAGAAAACAATTTTATTTTCATTTTATCGTGTGATAATACATTCATATCATTATTTTGGCACAGCATAGCCAACTCTGGGTCTTGTGCCATTAAAACTCACGCAATCAACTAGGAAAGGTGAAAAATTTCCCTGTTTGTAATCAATATTTTGTTACTCGTGTATTAAAGATAATTTTTAAAGTGAAGAATGATAAGCAAATATTAATATTGATTCTAAAAATTTCTACTCATATAAAAGAATATATATATATATCAAACAGATGTTTTTCTTATTTCTGATAATTTAACTTATACGTTTTGATACTTTCATTTACATTATTAGAATAAAATATCCAGTGAATTCTTTTTAAAATACTCGAATCGTTTTGGCACACTTGAAAATAATAATAAACCAGAGTGCAAAAAAGGAAATTTCTTTTTTATGTAAATCTGCTTGATAATTTTTAGGTTCTTTTCGTGCTGTCAGTGTAGGGAGATGTTGATGAAAAGATGCTTTATGATTATTAAATATAACCTGAAAAAAATTTACTCTCTATTCGATAGGACCTTGATAGTCGTAGTTTTAT
>JAPMOQ010030843.1:0-41501 GCA_026543055.1 Argiope trifasciata
ACACACACACACACACACACACACACACACACACACACACACACACGTTATGAATACAGTCTATTTCATTCGCTCAAAAATCAAAATAGCAATTAGCAAAATTGCAATCAAAATAGCAAATTTATGATTAGTCAAGATATCAAAAAAAAAAGAAAAGAATCTGCATGCACTCACTCACTCACTTAAAATTAAAAAAAAAAGAATCTGCATGCATCGCATCTCAAAAAGAAAATGGTTCAAATATATTCTCGATAATTTTTACTCTGCTGTAAATATCTTTCTTCTTTTTATAAAAGAAGCAAGTTAGCATAATGTTGAAATTGAAATAATTAGGGGCTTAATATCGTTTTCTTTATCTGACCATGTCGTTAATTTTATATAGTTTGTTCTGCTATACGTTAATTTGCCAAACAAATGAACAAAGTGCCAAATATGTACATTGGTTTGTTGTTAGGTTTATGTGGAAGAGGAACGTTTTCTGGTCATGAACTTAAGTTATGTCATAGAAAGAAGATTCAAACTATCTTTTGAAGGTAACATTTCAAAACGAAAGGAAGTACAAAACATTTGCAATAGGTTTTGAAATAGTATCAAAGTTATGTAGAAGAAAGCTTTCTGGGAGGTAGTTAGTGTCATGTTAAATAAATTTAAAGAAGGTAAAAGCATGTTTTTAAAAAACTCTTCAAATCAACAAAAAATATTTTTGAAAGAAAGCTCATCAAAACAAATTATTTCGTATAAAAAAGTGTAGCAATAGTTTATACATAATAATGATAATAAAATTTAAAAAAATGTGCATGGAACTTGGTATCCAATCTTAAGAACACTGTCCAAATGTTCCCTCGGTTATTATCACGCTACTAGAAATATGTGAACCATATCTTTCATCGTACTATAATATGAGTACACGTTGAACATGATGTTGAAATTGTGATAATTAATTGTCAGCTCAAGTTATCGTTAACTTTATCACTTTAACCCGATGTTGCTTCAAAATGAGATGACATTGAAGCAAATTAAAACCAAATCCTATATACTACAGACTCGTATTGACATCAAAATAGAGGACATTTACAGGATATCAGTTTGGTAGTTAGTTTACGCAATCCGGCAGGAGTCTGACGATTAAGGATATTTACTATCAAGTGCTTCAAATGACCAACCAAATGGCCGGCTTAATATCTAGGTGTTTGTAATTGGATTAGTTCCGGCATCACTTGATACTCACAATGGAATTCTATGTCACTTAATTCGTTGCTTTAGATAGTGCTCCCAATGGATAGAGGATGACGATTAGATGTTGATTTTACTGAGGGAAAAATGTAAAATATTTTTCAAAAGGCTTCATTCGAGTTAATTTTCAGTTTTAAAACAGAAAAGATAATGTGTAACTCCTTTGCATACAATGACGAAACAGATGCGCGTGGCGAATTATTGAATTTTGAATCTACAATAAAGTGAAAATTTTGAGTATTTTAAAATGTTTCAGTACTTTAATACCTAAATATTAACACAGAAAATAAACTAATAAGAAATGTCCCAAATAAGATATGCTTTCTAATCAAGAGGTAAAATGAATTCATAGGTCATGGGATTGAAGGCATAGATTACGGTGGGGAATAGAAACTTGAGGGAAATATAAAAGAGAAAATATTCGAATTGATTGTCGAAGATATATATTTATATATGAATGTATGTATGGCCGATATAGATAAAATTGCTCAATCTATACAGACAACCCACATATACATACATATATTCGTCTTCATTATTAATAGAGACAGCGATTGTTAGTAAAAATGAAGGCAATGAATGAAAGGCATCAGAGATTTTTATGATACCAACCAGAGGAATAATGAAAATAAATCCATCTGTTACAACATCACAAAATGCGATTGTACTGGAATAAAGGAAAAAAAAACTATTTCTTCTCTGCATAGGTTGTCAGGATAAAGAACTTTCTCTTTCAGGAATAGCTTTCAGGCATTTGGAGAAGTTATTCTTTTTATAGTCCAATCGCGCATATCAGGGTCAAAACTTCTGACAGTAACAAACAAAGTTGGGCATTTGCTGCAACGCTTAACATGTTTTTGGGAAGAATGTAGAAGCCAGATCAGCTAGAAATGACTGGAGTTCCGGAGTTTTAGAGTCAACCCGAAGGTCATGCTCCATTTGTGTCCGACATGGACGCCGATACTCCTGAGCAATAAACGGAGAGCCTATTTTTTGTATTTGTTTAGTAATCTATAGTTAAATGAAGTAAATGATGACTCGGGAACAACGCCAAATGTATGCTGTGTTTTAATCATGAGATTTCCTTTCTATCATATTCTGGAAAGATTATAGTCTAGAAATCAAATAAGACATTTAACATGTTTAATAAGATGTACAAATTTATTTTGAATATGACGTTTATAAAACAAAACAACAAGAATAAATTTGCATGTCTTTTTGTCATGTTTTTGGCATGACTTTCTTTTTTACATTAAATCCATTTTTTTAGCTTTGGTGCTTCTTTCCCTGACTAGTTGTATTTTGTATAAAGTATAAAAATACATTAAAAGAAATAAAACGGGTTTTATATATTTTGTGTACATGATAATGTTTAATTAATATGTTGTAATTAACACAATGAATCAAAGATGCAAACAGATCAGAAAGTTGCGTATTCGAATCACGTTTTGGTCATAACTTTTCAATCTCTGGATGTAGAGTTTTTTTTAATAAATTAGAATTTTGATTCTTTGTGTTTCTGTTATGTTTTGAATATTTATGTAATTACGTTTAAGGCAGGAGCACTAATCTTACATTTTTTACATCCGTGATAATTTTTTTCTCAATATGCTGCTGTAGTTTAATGAAAAGAATCATAGACCCAAACAGTCTTCCTTGACTCGGTGGGCAACAGTAGCGCGTCTGACTTCTGATCAGAAGTTTGCGTGGTCAATTCACATCCGGGCCATAAAGCTTTAAAGTATCAATGTAGAAGGGGCATTTTTTTCAATAAAGGATTTATTTTCAACTTTTATGCTTCTCCTTGACTTGCAGGTTTTATATAAATAGAGAAATACAATTATAAATAAAAATATTTTTCTAACAATTATACAGATGATAAATTTTCAGTAAATGTGCTACAGTAGTTAATACAATCAATCAAAGATACAAATAGTCCTCAGAGACTCGGTGGGGCAACGGTAAATCCTGTCGATACTGCTACGTTCAGCGGTGGTGGGGTGGTCTACTTTATACAAGAAGGTGGGGCAACGGTAGCGTATCTAACTCCAGATCAGAAGGTTACCTGTTCATATCTCGTCCGTCCGTTCAATAAGTTAAACCTTTCAGTGCCATAAGGAATTATCACAATAAGTTCTATTTTTTCCTTTTAATGAAAGTGGTTTTGACTCGCTGCGTTTTGTGTAATTAGAAAATAACATTTTAAGGGAGGAACACTAGTCTTACATTTATATAAATAGAACTGAATGTTTGTCTGTATGCTTCTTATGCGCTTCCATACCGCTCATCCGATTCCGATAACACTTTGACTACTTATTACTTGTAATTACGGTCTGGTTGTAGACATATTAAAATATATGATTTATAAAAGGTATTTTCGGATCTATTTACCGCATCTATTAACCATGGATTAACTACTAAATGACTCGTTAAGGAGATGTAAAAGATTCAGTAAAGATGCTAAATTCAAGCTAAACATTAATATTTCGTTGCTATTGTACATAAATGCAATGTGAGTCGTTCTATGAGGTAATAATTTTATTAGAGTTTGTTTTGAGTTTAAGTGGAAAAAATCCTATAAGTGTGAAATTTTAACTAAACATTTATAAAATTTTAATAGATTATAGTAGATTCTGAGATCCAAACCAAGTCTGAGTTGCAAGTGCTGATGCAATAGCCACCCGCATACTCTTTCATGCTTCATCTCAAAAGCACTCCATCCTTGCACTAAACTATAACCATACTATCTTCACAATCATAGTCAGATTGAGAACTAAATACCTCGAGGGTATGAACATATCGCTCGATGGTCATCGAAGGCATAGGAGTTGTCCTCAACAAACTCTTCCGATATTGCTACGTACAGTGGTGGCGAGGTGGTCAGCTGTATGTAAGAAGAAGAAGGAGTTATCCTCACTTCACAGATGCTAAACTCTCTCCCGACCACGATTGCCCTGCCTTATTGGTGAAGCTCTTCAGGATTCATCTCGATCCCCCGCATCTACTCCTTAATTCCACAGAGTTTTAAGACGTGGCTAGAGTTGTCTTGGGCACTTCTGGATCAATTTGATCACACTGCACTACTTTTACTTGACAAGACAACAACATCATCATTGAAGTTGTACTGACCATCAAGATATTTTTTCTCTAAATGCAGGAACAAATAGTAGTTCTAGGCGTTAGATCTGCATTATTACTGTGCACTTGTTTTTACATTCCAAATGATGCAATGTGATCTTTAGTTCAATTAACCACATATGTAATAACATTTTCATGAAACAAAACAATAATCACATAGTATGTCATGAACCTTGTTTTGAATTCTGCCTATTACTTATGGTCATTGTCTTAACATAGAAACGGTGCAATTAATATACATTCCTGATTCCAAAAATGTACTTTTTGAGTTGAGAGAAATCTCAAACGTAAGTGGCTTCAAGATCACAAGTTTCAGTTGTTTTCGACGTGTACAATATTTTCTCTTTGTACAGTTTGATATGAGAAAGTAAAATGAAAGTTTTATCTAAGAATTTTTTATATATTGATTCATAGATCTTACCAGGATATATTTCAGTGTGACATTCAGAATTTTATCATGAATTTCATTTCATGGAGGATTGCTGGATGTGAACGCTATGATCAACCAAATTAGCTTAGTATAATCGTGCATTAAAAATGCTGCTACACATAAAAAAACTTATCTATACATTTTTAATGATTTGTAACCTCTCCCCCAAAAAATGACCCCCATATTCAACCGCCAGTTAAATTTTGTCAATTTTTATTTTATTTAAAAACTTATGTTTTTATCAATGGTTTTGTGTCCCTCCTTTCCCTAAACTTCTACTCTGTTCATGCACAAGATCAAAAGCAATATTTTTTATGGGAAAAGCCCTCACAGAATCCTTCAATCTCTACCATAGTTCTGGTTTTGAAAATTTTTATTTTATATGAAATTTCATTTCACTTTCATGAGCATCATCAATAGTTACTTGTCTTTCAACTACCACTTCCAGAGTCCATTATTGAGAAAAATCGCAAAAATGCTGGTTTACTGTACATTCCTATGTCTGGAAAACTGTATATGGATTTACTGTATATTCCCATGTATGGGAAAATTGGTTCAGCAGCTAAATTTATATCCCTTATTTCTCTCGTCAATTATTATCTCATATTAGTTACTTTTAGTGCTCAATTGTTAACAAAGACAAATGGTTTCTAAAATCTGAATTTAAATGTATTTTGCAATTTCGTCTTCATGCCTTCTTTATCTAAGGATTTTTAGATTTCAGTAGATATGGAAATGGGGTACTTTTCTGTTATACGGGCGCAAGATGTCGCCAATGTGAACAAAACATGAACAAAGTTACCAAGTGAATAACATGAATTTAATGAATCAATTTGAAATTTGACGTAATTTTGCATTTTGGCGACTTTTTGGTGATTTTCATGTTTTGATTAACTATTATTTGGCAACTTTTTGGTGATTTTTTCGTTGTGCTCATATGACGGAAAAATACTGGCATTGGTACTATTTATGAAAACATAATTCGATACACTGTACTAAGATGTTAAGAAACCTAACCTCTAATTTCTTTCCACTAAAATTTGATCATAAGTAGTTAGCTTAATTATATGACCGTCCCGCTAAGGCTATTTGGGACAAACTTCGTAATTTTAAACCGTGATCAGATGACGAGGATGACATCTAAATTGAACATAAATATATGACGGAACTAAACTTTTTTTGTAAGTACAACAAAATTATTTAAAAACAGTGCTCCTCAAAAATCTGTCTAACATGGGGAAACAATATCTTCATCCATATATTAATGATAAGGGAAGAAAAACACAGGTTGAAATATAGGTTGCATCCATAAAGCATTTTAAATTTAATTTAAATAATGAGATACATTAAGGTAAAATAAACTAAAAATATTTTTACTAAGGAATTTATTATTTAACGAATAGGTAAATATAGATTTAAAGGAATAGTTTAATGAAGAAATTATTTATTGCAAAATAAATTAAAGAGTTATTTCCAAAAATTATTAAAAATAGATTTAAAAAACTTGTACTGCAATACAATTGGTAACAGTGAAACGAAAATGTTTCGAGCTTTAAATTTTTATAAATCATTTTTGTGTTGCGATATTTATCGAAGTTCTAATTAAAATACATCAAGATTTCGCTTAACTTTATTATAATTCAAATCCAAAAACAAACAAACTACAAGGTGTTCATTCCCATCCTCCACAATATTCTGTATCAAACTTTGTTGCTTTAAATTTGGCGATCTGTCTGAGCGATCTGTCTAAAGCGTGAAAACTCACATTCTTTTTTATTAGTAGTAGAAATAGAGATGAAAGTTCATGACTTGTAGATATTTCATCAACGGTCAGCAACCCTCTAACCTACTATCGCCCTCCAGACACGAGAGATACACAGGAGATAAAAATTTTGCTCGATACCCTAATTCCTTATCACAAGTCCGATTTCATCAATTAATTTGGTCTTTTAGTAAGTGTAATTAATAAGTCAAAAAGCTTTTTCTAACTCTACTAGGTACTAAGTGTACCTTAAGAAATTCTTTCGCTTATGGTGATAAGTTGCAGTTCTTCAGTGCTTGTTCAAATGATCAAATTAATATTATTAATATATACGATAAACAGTTTGTCACCGAAGGCAGCTGCAAATCTAAAAGCAATTTAAGCAAACTCAATTTAAGCTAAAAGCAAATCTAAGATCAAAATTACAGTCGCTTTAAATTAAATTCAATTAAAAATCCTTTCTAGCTGTGTTATAATAATAGTTGATATTTTTTTCAACATACTTAGAAACACTGCTTTAGTCCATGTATCAAGTTAAGTAGTTGTAATTATTATTTAAATATATTGAATAATTATCAATAGACTATTTTAGAACGACTCGGTTTTTATATAAATCTATAATCTATTTTTTATTTCATATAAATCTATAACTAATCTTTTAGTATCTATTTCTTGATTTCCGAAATTTATATTAAAGTGATATTAATGTTACTAAGGGTTACTTCTCTTTTCTTCTTCATTTATTTATGTTTTATTGGATGTAATCACAGATTCTACCAAAGTAGTTTCTAGCTAAATGTGAGAAAGAAGTCCAATTCTCACTGGAATTGCTAACTTCTAAACTCTTAACAACCAATAACGATTAAATGTAAAGAGAAAAAAGAAGCTTACTTGGCGAATGGTGAAAATCTGTAGGTAATCGTTTATTGATTGCAATTCTAGCACAGATTCAATCGAAATCGCGCCAGCTTGGCGGAAATTGTCCTACAAACCTAATAACTTAAAAAAAACCTAGCACATCAACCGTCGATACAAAATGGCTGACGCTAACTGTTCCTTCACTTTAAAAAAATGAAAACACAGTTCCAAGATTAAAAGAAAGCAAAGGAAAAATAAAGATAGATGTTCTTTCGAAGATTTATAAGGAAAAAAGAATTGCTTAAAAAGAAGCTATCACTGTTTTTATCGAAGAATTGCTTCCTGTAGCAAAACTGTAGCCATATCATGTAACAAAAAACAATGCATTTATCTACTGTTATTTTTGCAATACAGAATTGAAGTTTATTATTTATTGATTTGAGAATTCAATTATTCTTTAATCTGAAAAACTATAATCATCCCTTTGTGCATCATTATTTTTCGAAACTTGCATTCTCCAAATTAAATTCCGTTGATTCAGAGCTCCGAGGTCGGTAATCGATTAGTCCAAAGGACACATATACAGGGAAATGAATCATTTAGATCAGTGCACCGCAACCGGTGTGCCGCAGCACACTGGTGTGTCATGAGCCAGATATAGGTGTGCCGCAGTCAAATGCATTGTATTTGACATTTCCCAATTTTTCATCATGTATTTAATACACAATGACATTTTTTTTGTTAATAAAGTCCACCTACATCTATACCAAACCGGAAAGGGGCCTCATGAGCTCTAGACACGGAGGTGTGGTGTGGTGTTAAATGTTAAAAATGTTAAAAATACACAATGACAATTTTTTTCATAATAATGTCTGTTTTTCTAAATATACTATAGAATAATTATTATAACTAAATAATTATTCAATGGTCCCCTGGTGAGAACAGTTTAAAACTGTATAGTGTGTTGTGTAAACACCAAGGCCCACCAAATTAATCATAGATAAAGCAAAATGACCGTTATGCGCGTCGTTGAAGACTCATACGCACGTGTTATTTGCATTTGCGCGTGGTACATCACGTTTACTCGTATGTCATTGTTGTCACTATTTTACAACGCAAAGTTAAATAAACACGTTCCTACCACTAACGATAATTATTATTAATTATTTTACTGAATTATGGATGGTTAACGTTCTTCGTATAAAATTTTTTAAGTATTATACCCCTTTAAATATAAAACTTTTGTGTTCATTGAAACAAGCGCAGGTATCACATTAATAGTTATTATAATTGCGTAGAAATAAATATGTTATGGTTTTATGTTTGTATACTTTTCAAATAAAAAACAAACATTTATTGTAAAATGTGTGTCGCGGAATTCTAGAAAGAAATAAGGTGCGTCGTAGGTGAGAAAAGGTTGCGGAGCACTGATTTAGATGATGAGTTTACAAATATTTAAGTTAATGTTAATAAAGTTTTGGATATATTGAATCTCTCTGTACGATATGTATGAAATGCAAATTAAAATATCTTTAATTACTAAACTAATCTTATGAAAATACCCTATGAACTCAATATCTGTAAATTTCAGCGAAAATAATATAAATTTTTAAGGGATAAAAAGATCTGCTAAAACATTTAAACATTACTGGGAAAACTTATTACCATTATTATCAAAAATTCATTATAGTATAAATAATTTCTGATTAGCTTTCAACAGAATCAAACACTGAAATAAATTCATAAAAATATCTGCTTTTTCACAAAGTAAATTAAAATTAATTAAGTTAAGGTAATAGGTTTACACTTTAGAGAAGCAAACACATAATAATTATTATATTTTAATAAATATTTCCTTTTATGAACTCATTGAATAAGATGTTAAAATTAGTTCAATCATTCAAAAATTTACTTTTGAGAGAGTCAAAAACAATGCTGGAATATAAGCACTTCACATAATCTTTACTGAAATTTAAGCCTCTTTTTATTTTTTAAAATAAGCTTAAAAATAAATATGAAATAAATAAATCCTTCCTTTGGAAGAATATCTGCATTCGATCGATTTAAAAACACTTTTATCAATGATACATCCTTTTATGAAAAAAGATTATCGTTAAGTCTTTTTGATGAGCAATAAAGAAAACGATGATTAAATTTGAGAAAAATGAGCCTTTGAATGATTTCAAATAATAGAAATGTGTCACTCATATGATCTCAAAAGCTTTAAAAATACTTTTTTTAAATACGTTTTTCTTATTGCTGAAAAGTTGCGTTTCTTTTGTTAAGGAAAAAATGCGACCAATTTAAATATATCAATATCAAAGGTAAGCAATTTCATAAAATAATTATCTTTCAATTCGTAAACTGATTTTCAAATTCTGAAATCGTCTGCCAGGAATAATCTCAACTTTCAAAAGTATTATCCAGATAATGAAGTATATTGAGCTGCTAGATATTTTGTTTGTCATTTTTTGTTAAAATTTCCGTTTTTAAATTTGTAATAAAACTTAGGTATTTTTTAAAATCAATTTTGTATTTATAATATTTAGCAAATCAGAAAAAGGATTAAAAATAAATGAAAATGTCGACTTTTTTTGTATAAAATAAAACTTGCCATTTAGAATTATTGTTTTAATATGCCACAATTTTTAGTGAAATTTATTATAATAAAAAATATGAATAATATAGGCATGGTTATTGATTTCGAAATATTAGCACAAAATTATTCTATAAACAGTCTCACTTGTATTTTTAGTATTATTTGAAGCCTAAAATGTATAAATCATCAAAATATCAAAGTAACATTACAAATTGATAGGAAATATCAAAGAAAATAGGAAAAAATAAAATGAGTTAAGTTGAAAAAAATTCCTTTTTGGATAATATTCCTCTTTCAGAAAATAAAATTCTAACTTATGTGGAAAAAATTATTGAATAAAATTATCTCATGCTCTTCCGAATTTCAAGAGAATATTATAAAGACAACAAGAATTATAAAATCATAATCTCTATAATCTATTTTATATTATTATTTTGTTTCATTTTAGTAATTAGCTAGGCTTATTTAAAAGTAACTTCTATAAATTTTTATTGTTTCATAGAATAAATACAAATAACTTGTTAAAAATTTTCATTACTTAAGATTGTACATAAACAGTATGGAATTGCCGCCATATTTGAATTAATTTACCATGATGGTATTTAGTTAAAATACTTAAAAAATTAATTTGTTAAGGCAACATTTTGCAGTAAATTGTAATAAGTTGTTTTTAAATATCACTTGTTTTTAAAATTCTTGAATCTTTTTTTAAAATTTCAACAAACATACAGTTGGAAAAAAAAACTAGCTTGTTTCTAATTAAATTAATTAATTTTAGTGCCTCGTTAGGTTTACATCATTAAGCGTGAACCTATGTACACTAAAAAAGTTATTTTAATTACATTTGTTTACGACTCTAATGATAAAGTATTCATAGCTTGAATTAATTATTTACTTACTAATTAAAGTATATTTAAAGAAAAAACCTCAAAACGCATGTTTTTCTTGTACTCAGAAAATAAGTTTATTAAATTATTATTTGCATGTTTTTCCAGTTAAAAGGATAATATTTTGGAATAGAATATTTTCCAAATAAAGAATTTTGGAAAAAAAAACATTTGGATGAAGAAACAAGAATGTCTTATTCTGTTTTAAATAATAATGCATTTCAAAGAATGAAACTATTTTTTAAATGTTGGTATTTCAATTTAGCAATGTGTTAGCGTTAATATCTGATGGCATTACTGGCATCGATCACGGTTAGGAATAAGAATGAATCAATCTCATTTGTATTAAAGATTAATAATTCAATACATATGATAATCTGATACGTGTCAATCGGTAATAAATGAACGTGTATAAATGCACGAAGAAAACATTGCAAAATTTACTTTCAAATCTGAAAAAGGGTTAGGGTTTGTTTCAATTCAATTCATGTAACATCATAATGGATTAAATCATCAGATTTGTTTCAAATATGTGTTAGTAATTAGAAGATCAAAGTATGGGGAGATCCCAACGTCTTGCTGAGTTTTTCTGGAGTAAAATTACTACCTTTATTTTTTGCTTGTGATTTATTGGGAATTATTTAAATACTAGTTGATATTTTTATAAATTTGTAATGTTGCTTTTCAACACTGTATGTACAATCACCGGTAAAAACGTTGTACGACCAGTTCTATTGGATGCTGATCGGGTGACGAGTCAGTGATCCCAGAGCTTGGCGACAAAATAAATAATATTGGAATCTTCCAGAGTTTTGATGATAGGACCAATAAGAACCGAGATTTGCCGGATTGTTCCTGAATCTTCTCTATCTCTCTCTCGGAACTATAAACGGGCGGAAGCTTCAATCTGAAAACAATCTGTATTGAGGTGTTTACATAAACATGGAAATAGTGAACAGCGGAAAGTTGGATCAATTCAGCGAAAAGCAAGCGCTGTATGAAATTCAAGTGATTGCTGAATTTACTGTGTGCCGAGTCCTGTTGTTTATTGTAGTAACTGCAGTGAGTTGTGTGTGGAGTAGCCAGTGATATAATAATGAGTCTGCAGTTGGATATAGCTAAAGCGAGGAGACAGTGGATAATTGCAGACGTTTGGAGAGACCCTAGAGTATAGTAATGGATATTCCCTGTTCTTGCTGAATTCAGTTTTGTCGCTTTGTGTGCTGTGGTTTTTATTATTATCGGTTGCTATTTGTGGGTTATTGTTTGTTGCAATGTGCTGCCATTTGTTGTCTGTGTTCGTCTCGGCTGTATAGTTGTTATTTGCTTATTCTTGTTTCCGTGTTAAATAAAAGCCATCGTTCGTCATTTACGGCTGCTGATTGTTTTCACACCTTACACCCACTACAAGCAAATCCATTGACTTTACGGACTTAGTGGAATTGAAGTTCTTTAATAATACATTGATACAAATCTGTAATTTTCATTCCTAGCGTGAATAGTGTCTTTATAAGAGGGACCGTTTTACGGTCATCTGTGCTGGATGCTGCCGGATTTCGCGTCAGTGGTCTCTGAGCCTGGTGAATTTGGCGACAGGGTGGATGGTAACTGAAACATAGAGAGTTTTCAAGGTCTCTCCGTTTGGAGCCGGGATGCGTCATAGTTGGCCCGGGGACTTCTGGCTCCCGAGAAGTGTATAGAGCTGGCACTGTAAAGTTGGGTCGTCAATCGTGGAGTTCTGAATGGTGATGACTTGAATTGGTGGTGGTGAATAATAATCGGAATCGACGATCTTTCAGAGGATAGTGAAGAAGCGGCGGAGTCAGATAGTAATGAACTGAGCTGTGTACCTTGTTGTCTATTAAGGAATCTGCACCGAGTCCTATGTGAGGAGTAGCCAGTCTTGGGGTAGGGAATCAGCAGTTTGGTTACAGCTAAAGCGTAGAGAGAGAGGAGTATTCAGCTGTCTGGAGAGACCATAGAGAGAATCAATTACCCCTCTCTTGCTGAATTCTGTCGGATCGCTTTGTGTGCTGTGGACATTGTTACTATCGTATTTCTACTTGTGGGCTACTGTCTGCTGTAGAGTACTGCTGTGTGTTGTTCTGTGTGCTCGTTTTCATTGTACATATTTGTCGTTTTTGTGCTGCCCTATCTTGGTATAAATAAACATCGTCGGTTTTTTTTCGCTGTGGTCTACTGATTACGTTTTCCACACCTACACTAATTATACGAAAACGAACCCGACGGAAGTGAAATCTGTAATAATATATTCGATGAAAATTATTTCTAGACAGAATTTGCAAATAAGTTGATTGCAAATTCTGTAAATTGCAATAAGTTGGAAATGCAAACTCAGCAAATTTGCAATAAATTGATAGCAAATTCAAAAAAAATTCTAATGAAATCCAATTGCAATTCATATTAACTTGAAATGCTTGGTAAAATATACCTTTACTCATTTCATAAAAAATGTATAAACTATTGAAATATTTCAAAAATCCTTTTATAAATTTTTATAAAATAATTGTAATATGTAAATTCCTGTAAATATGTTTTCGAAAAATATATAAAGTTGATTAAATAGCTTTTTTTATAATTCCACTTTAAGTTCAATTGATTTGTAATTAAATTCTTAATCTTTTTGTTATGTTTCGATATTCATTTGATTTTGTTACAAAAAAAAAACTTCATTCTTATGCTGTTATTTTTTAAAACTGGTTTTTGTTTTAAAAATCGTTTACAGAATTCTAAAGAAAGACAAAAAATTTACCCATTATAATCTGAATAGAATCTTAGATTTGAATAATTCAATAACAGTTCTTTATTTTCTTTTTAACAATGTCCTTTGAAATCATTTCATTAATACAGTCTAACAGTATTTTACAGTTAGAGATAATTTCATCAATGTTGCATTCTAGCTTTAAAATACAATGAATAAAAACAATATGAAATGTTAGCTATTAAAGAAAAGTCCCTGTTACTATTTTATTCCAAATGTCACAATTTAAAAAGCCAGTCAAAGAAATTTTTAAAGAAATTCAATCATTCGAAAAGTCATTTAATATAATACCAAACAAACAACGCTATCTATAAAGAAATAAAACGTTGTTTAAATATCTATAAATAAGCTTCTCAAAGCCGAAGAAATTTGCTTAATTCAGTTGAGTCTTGTCTTTACAATTTATTATGTCTTCTTTTATCCTATTATTTATTTTATGCTCATTTCACTTTAGAATAAAGATCAAAAATTAAAATTATAGTTACGAAAACATCGAGCTCTTTTAATTCTTAAGATTATTATCATGTTTGTTGATCGAATATAAAAGAAAAGAATAATTTAGGGGAAAACAAAAAAAAAATGAATGAATAAATAATTAAATATCTAAGATGCCTTTATAATTTGCCTTAAAATTTTTTCAAATATTTTCTTCTAAAATTCCTAGAATTATCAATTTATTTATGGATTAATTTGAAATTAAAAAATGTCTGCTAACATTTCTGCTAATTTAAGTACCAGCTAATTTGAATTATAATTTTGTTTCGTCAATATATTTATATTCAACTTATTAACGTAATTTAGTAATCACGTTTATTATCCATTGGTACTTAAAATAATTCGGGGTTGAAACACTTAAAAATTATGAATATAATCAAAAATTTTATATTTATAGCAAATGGCAAGTGTTCAATTTTTAATTCAGAAGTTGGTGGAAAATCATCTGCAAAATTTCATTTTTATAAACACAAACCAATTAGGGTAAAAGGAATGAACTAAAAAAAGTATAAGAAGGAAAAAAAAAATTACTAAAAGGAAGACCCATAAAAATCTCTACTAATATTATAAATATTAATGTTTTGATGGATGGATGGGTGTTTGTTACTCAATCACTCCAGAACGGCTGAACAGAATTAGATGAAATTTAGCACAGAGATACATAGTAGTCAGGAATAGAATATAGGCTACTTTTTATTCAGGTTACTTCTTTGATTAATTTTTTATTAATTAAAAACTAAATTTCGTGCCAAAAAGCTGAGGCCAATTCCCTCCAAATACGAGTAAGGCTCCAGGTTTTTCCCCAACAGTAGTAAGGCTTAGTGTGATTTCGATCGATTATTTCAAACAATTTAGCTTATTTTCTGAGTGTTTGATGTATTTATATCTCATAATTCAAAGATTAATACTTAGATTAAAAAATCATACGCAAATAATTGTACTAATAATTAGAAACAATTATCAGAAATGATAATGTGATTCTTGATTAAATTTAATTATTCTAATTGTTAAATTTTCTTTCAATTATATGTGCCTGACATTAATTTTATAAATATTTTGAGAATCATGAATGAGCTCAAAATTCATAAATAAAAGAAACGAAGGAAAATTTATTAATAAATAGGAAACCGAAAACACAAATGAAAAAGAATCCTCAATGCGTTCGCTTAAAAGAAACATTTTTACAAACACATTTATTAAAATACTAAAAAAGAGTCTATAAGTACTATAGATATTAATAAAAATGTCTATAGAAGAATTCCTGAAACCATTATATATGTACAACCAGTGGGATATACCTTTTTCATTAGAGGTCAAGTTTTGCACAAAATATTCAAATATACATAAAATTTCACTCGTATTTTTAAGTATTTATAAACATTTGCCTGTTTCCAATTTTTTTGCACAAATTCCTCAGACTGCTGAAAATGTTGGTGACCATACTGGCCATATGCCAGTTATGACTCTTTGTAAAGTATTTAATCAAGAAATAGACTTTTTCATGAACTTAAATCATTGGATAATGGAACAATCCTCGTTCTCTTTGCTTTTATTTGACAATCTGTTTTTTTCCCTCATCTGAATTTACAATACCTTAAAACGTAAAGACTACCAATTAGCAATTTTACAGGTGTTATCGTTATTTTTATGGACCGTGTTAAAAGTTTCCGAGTTTCCTATTTTGAAGCGTATGAAATATATCAGATAATTTAAAAAACTTTTTAGTGCTAAAAATAATATCATTAAATCTTTATAAAAATGTTGTGGAATTTTGGGGCAGTAAAAATTCCTCAAATGGCATCATTATCAAGGATAAGAAAAATATATTGATTTTATATCATAGCTTTGTTATGATGCTCGTCTTTTTCATGTTTCCCAATCAAGATACGATAGATAAAAGATATTAAAAATCAGTAAATCAACTGGTAACATCCTATTTTAAATCTAAACATGTCATATTGAAATTAAAGTAATAGAGTGGAGGAAATACATTGTTACTAACCTGCAAGTTTGCTTCTCAGCGAGAATAGTGTCTTTATAAGAAAAACTGATTTGCAGCAATCTATATTGGATGCTGTTGGATGTCATGTCAGTGATCCTAAAGCGTGGCGACAATTTGGCGACTTTGGTGACAAAATGGATATCACTCGAAATATGAAGAATTTTTTCAATCCATCCATTAGGAACCGAGATACGACCAGATACGCCCTGATTGGTACAGAAGTATCTAACACCGCCTCCCGGGAACTATAAAAGGCTGTAATCTCAAGCTGAAGCAGTTGTTGCCTTGTATGGGGTTATGCAGCTAAATTCAATATAAAAATAGTCCAGCAGCAACACACCCAAATCCCCAGAAAAATCTGCCGGCCAGATGATCCATGTAAACCACCGACATTTGCAAAGCCATCAGACACGAAGAGACCATCAACAAACTCTCAACCAAATTTTTTCAATAGCCTTGACAAAAATGATAACTTAGCCCTGTCACAAATAAATACATCCCAGATATTAAAATATAAAGATCCTGTAATATTCTACTCAAAAGCTCAGCTTCATAATATTGTACTAAAAGTTACCATAATAGCTTCACACTCCCCCAGTACCTATAATCTGATTCGTTACTAACAAACAATAGCCTACCCTCAGCTCTAACCCCCCACAACCAAAATAATCTACTCTCTCTTTGGACTCATAATGCTTCATACATGTAGCAGCCAATCCGCCAACACTGCAGAAGGACGGCTCCTTATTGGACGAGGCCTTTCACTCCCGCAACTACCCACCTCCATGTTTCTCTGGACTCTTCTTCGGCACTCAGTGTGCACTCGACGATCCAAACAGTTAAGGGCAAACAAACTGCCTGGACCATCATGCTCCATGATACTGGGGACAGCCCTGCTGCGCAGGGCGGGTACCCCGTCGAACCATCAATTAGTTGAAGCAGTCGTCAACAGAGTCGCCGGTCATAGTAGTAGACCTGGCGAGTAGTTCTGAATTGTGCCATCTTGAACGGAGTCCTAGCGAGTGGTTGACGGGAACTGAGTAATCGGGAGAGAATACGGTGCAGTATCCTGGCACCGTCGTGTCTTGGGTCGTAGCTCGTTATGTCGTTGCGAACGAAGTAGTCTTGAACTAAAGAATAATCGCAATTTGAAATAGTAAGTTGTCAGCTACGCGAGAAGAGAATGTAGGAAATGTTTTAGCCATTTGGAAAGAACGTAGTGCAAGGCTCTGAAGATTTCCTCTCCTGCTGCAACCTGTATGCTCACTTTGTGTGCTGTGGACGTTGTTACTACTTGTGGGCTACTGTCGTTATTGTGTGCTGTTGGGTGTTGCTCTCGGTTGTAAATAATTGTCGTCTTTGTGCTGTCCTGTCTTCATGTAAATAAAATTCGTTGTTGTGTTTCTACTAAAGTACTACTGATTGTATTGTATTTTACACCATAAACGAACCCGGTGGATAGGTGATCCATAACAATATCTTCGAACTTATAAAATAAGTTCCAATAAAAATTTCTTTTCCAAAAAGAGGTTAAAGAGATTAAATTTGTCTTTAATCTGCTTACATATCGATTATGGTATATCCTTGAAAGAGCTAATATTAAATTTTCTGAATTATTCAATCAAAATGAAAAAGCCGTACTTATTAGAATACATGCAAATTTGGCAATCATAAGTCTTTACTGCACATCTTATTTACAGTTTCTCTGAGATAAATTTAATTACATTAACTTTACAATGTATAGTAACATTTCATACAGCAAGTCTTGGGATTATTCAATTCCTAAATAGTTTTGCAATTAAATCGTATTATCGAAGGAAAAATTTGTAAATAGTCTATTCCTGTTTTCTATTTACATTTTTAATGCATTTTTTAATCCTGTTATTTTATTTTGAATATTTTTGTTTGTTTAAGCACTGTCCAGATTCGCACCTTTTCTAAATAATTAACTTGGTATAACTTGAACTGTTAAAAATATTGAAATATTCGAATGTATAATAAATTGCTCCTTGTGAAAGCTTTTTTCTCATTATTGTTTTGTTGTTTTTTCAATATTTTTTTCGTGTTTCAGAGTAAAACTCAGAATAAAAATGTCTCGTTTCCCAGTGTGACGGGTGGTATTTGCGCCAACTTGGATATTGAATTCCGCCAAGGACTCAGCTTGCATTGTTAAGATTCGTAGTTTAGTTTAGTTATATTAACGTCCCGTTTAAAGCAACACGTGGGCTATTTTGGAACGGACCTCGTAATTTTGAACCAAGATCAGATGACGAGAACGATACCTGAACGGGCACCCCCTTTCCACACCACACCACACCAGCGGGAGGACGTTTGGCCTGACAGATTTAAC
The DNA here is from genome assembly GCA_026543055.1 of Argiope trifasciata. Classification (NCBI taxonomy): domain Eukaryota; kingdom Metazoa; phylum Arthropoda; class Arachnida; order Araneae; family Araneidae; genus Argiope; species Argiope trifasciata. The sequence goes on from JAPMOQ010030843.1 coordinate 18,537, forward strand.
GTGCAAGAGATCCCCTCACACGACGGTTCTTCGGTGGAATCGAGTCTCGAACCTGAAACCCTCCTTTCCGAAGACTTTACCACCAGGCCACCGCGGCTCCTGTTAAGATTCGTAGTCGCGTAACATAAGCATTAGACAAAAGTGATCACCTACGTCCTGTGTGGCTGTTAATGATTTATTAAGATATCACCATCATAATACTACCTTACTAGTGAGTCTGTGGAAAGACGAACGATTTTATAGTGCCAAGCGTGATGGCGATTGTGTGTGTGTTGTTTCTGTCGCGTCAAGTGAGTCTGGCGAATTCGATAGCGCCAAGCGTTATGACAAGTGAAATATGTGTTTTGGTAGCTCCAAGTTTTATGGTGAATGATAACCTTGGTCATAGTCTGAGGTCTCGTATGTGGCAGATTGAAATTTTTTGAGCCTGGATCGAACCCGAGATGTTATAATTCGTAACGGCGTAACATAAATATTAGACAAAAATGATCCCCGGTGTCCAGTGGCTGCTATTGGCTTATTAGGATATCACCACATCAGTTTCAAATATAAGTAACATATATAAACTTGGGCGAATTTGAAGCGATTAGCGATAGCCAGGCCCTAGCTCGTGACATAAGCTGACAAGTTCGATCCTATCTATCGCCAATAGCAATAAATTAATACCTCACCATCTATATTAACCTTCATTCGCTCTGAATGAACTAAAAACATTTTCAAAACAGCACTGTGGAGTTATCAGTGTCATGTAGACGGGGGATACTTTTTCATTGTTTATTATGAAGGTACATGATACACACAAAAAATACTTCATTAAAAGAATGCTCTTCTTAAATTCAAATATAATCAGAGAGTTTCTGGTACATGGTTAAAGAAGTTTTCACTAAACAAGTATTTCCTTTTTTGAATTTTCCTACCATTGATAAACTCTGCTTAAGGTCGGTACATCGAGATTTCACAATATTAATAAACTTTCAATCGAAACATTCACTTTTTCCATTTTGTTTTTAAGTTCACCATTATAAGTCACCAAAAACACAAACCGTTGCCAACTGGATTAAATTTTGGCGTTATATATATTAGAGTTTGGCGGATTAGGTGTAGTTAGAAATAAACAATTGTTAAGGTGGCGTAATCTTAGAATGGAAAAGTAACTCCTAGAATGGAGTTATTTTAGTAAAATCATAGTATTTTATGCATAATAGAGCTTAACGACCTTGGAGAAATCAGGAAATCGCCTAGTAAGCCAAGGAATGAAAGCTTTTGAGAGATAACTGAAAATTGCCGAGTTAACAAAGTGGTGAAAATATCTTAATGAAATATTGGTTCCTACATTTGATAAAGCTGAACGACATTCATGTAATCTTAAAATAGTCAAATTTACCCACAATCTTGGCGAAATCCGAAAATGAAAAGTAAATCCTTTAACATAATTATTTAGCAAATCTTTCAATTTTATGTATAATAGAACTTATTGATTTCGTCGTAATCTGAAAATCCTCGAGTAAACCGGGGAATAAAAATTTCTTGGTGTAATCTGAAAATACTTAATTAAATCTATCATCATGACACATTCTGAAAATGTTTCAAAACCGGGACATTGCAACAATATTGGCAAAATCTTGGCATCTTATGTTTAAAGAACAGCGATTACCTTGGTGTAATCTAAAAAATTGCCAAATAAACAGGTGGCCGTAAATAAATTCCTCACTTTCTTTTCATTTTAATGAATTATTTTCAAACGATAGCTTGTCTTTCCATTTCATTTTCACAAAATAATATACGCTTCCTGCTTGAAACTTATAAATTTGCACAGAAACCTAATAATAAAATTTCAATATATAGCCTGTAAACATAAATTCCTATCTTGACTGTAAAAAGTTTCAGGAATCCACCTTTATCCAGACTTATGAAAGCGCATTTCATACCTCAGAATACTTCTTTAATAATATGTACCATATACAAATATCATTTAAATATTCAGGCACTGCACTGGACTCCGTTCGAAAGATAGGTTTTGCTGTTACTATACAGAAAGTGGAGAAAATAAGGATTCTTCTTAGTTTCCTCTGCTCTTTTGATGTTACCTTCCAATACCTCCTAAAGAAAAATAACTACGGGCCCTGAGATATAGCCTTTTTTCAAGTCGAGCAATTTCACGGTTTGTAAAGCACAGGATCTATGTCTCGAAGCTCGAAAAAGATATTTATTTCATGCATGTATAAATGTTTTTGTATATATATAATCCTCAAAGATTGGAATTTTAAAGACTGAATGTTAAAAAGTAAGAAAGTAAAAAGTTTTCAACTACGTCTAGTCAACGAATAAATCAGCTCTGTTAGGATTATACGCTGACCATTTTTATGGAATTTTTTCCTCATAGCAATAATAACTCGTACTTAGGCTCTAAAGTGTTTTCTTTTTAGATATTTATAGAATTAAAGTTGCACCGGTTTTTGAATTTAGACTTGAAAGAGAGCTCCGCAGTTTCTCTTTTGCCACATGGAGTTATTTTTTTCTTATACTTAATCTGGAAAAAGTATAGTAACCTAAAAAAATTCCAACTCTAGGTTTTAACGAATCTAAACTTTTCAGACCTTTTTAAATTCGGAAAACTTAATTTTAGAAAAAAACCTAGTGTCGGTCAGTGACAAAAATGCTTTTAAGTAACAAGATAAAATACTGTTTACGGCCAATATACCAAATTTGCAAATTTCTGCTAAATTTTGATTTATACATTCAGAGGAAGTCCATCCGTCCAACTGTTCTAATATAAGTTCGCACTAGGACTATAAGACGATGCCTACTAGATGCATAAGATACGGTACCTAGAATTGGCATCTATATTGTAGGCACTTATCAAATTTTGAGACAAAGCCAACACGGATTGATTGCATGCCGGTTATAATTACAGAAATGTGTTAACGTAATGATTCAAAAACACAATCAGATATATTAAATTTGATCTGGGATTTTCTGAGTACAAGTACAGTTTTGTGTCAAATGTTCTTCCCGAGCACGGACACCTCGTTCAATCTATGCATCCACATGACTCAACTGAAACACACCAAAAATACAAGGTTAATTAAAGTCAACAAGAGGAGAAATGCCAACACATGCTGAGCGCGCAGTGCCCGTTCCCGAGCAAGGACACCTCGTTCGATCTATGCACGGACATGACTCAACTGAAACATACCAAAAATTCAAGATTAGATAAAAATCAACAAGAGGAAAAATGCCGACACATGCCAAGCGCGCAGTGCCCGTTCCCGAGCAAGGACACCTCGTTCGATCTATGCATGGACATGACTCAACTGAAAAATACAAGATTAAATAAAAATCAACAAGAGGAGAAATGCTGACACATGCCGAGCGCGCATTTGATGAGAGCATTTCTTTCTTAATATTTGGCTAAAAGCAATAATATGTTAAAACTAAAAAAAATATTTCTGAAATCAGTCAAACTACTGTCCAATTTCTTTAACCTTATTGAAGACTAATTTATTACTTAGAGGACAATATAGTTGAAAATACTTTCCGATACCGAAGAGCCACGTGACTGGAACAGAAGATACGAGATTTCAAAGTATTTGCATGATCTAGAATTAAGGAGAAGACTTTCCCATTTTTATCAGGGATTTGGTAAAAGTGTAGAATAGTGTGCCCCTTGCTGCGCCAAGGATGCCAAGTCGCCAACAAAGATGGCGGACAAAATAAACAAACTGTTCCGCAGAACAGTTACGGTTATCATTTCCCGCCTTTTTATTTAGAATGTTTAACTAATTATAATTATTTGTTTAATACTGCCCGGTGCCTTCTACAGATGCCGAAGGCATCTGTAGAAGGCACCGGGCAGTATATTTTAACTTTAAAAAAACATCCTAGGGCTTCGCTTTCATACGGAGCGGGAAGGCAGTAGCTTCGCTAGCACATTGAACAGATGGACGGTGTGGATTAAGGAATAGTGCATAATAATATTACAAGAAAGAATAAATGATGTTATAAGAACGAATATTATACAGAATTTTTAATATTTAATGTACTTACTTGCTTTATTTATTCTTTTCATAAACACTTAACACTTCATAACACTCAAAGCATTCTTTCCAAACCTCATCAACTCATTAAAAAAATATTCCAATCACCTTTCATCCATTCAGCAGGTTCGAAATAGTGCCTAGCATCCCAACTACCAAACATCCACTCCTGTACGATTGCAGACATAATAATATTTGGAGGGAACCAAACGTTGGAGCACCAAAAGAATTACAAGAAATGCGAATAATTCCATGGCAGACTTCTTTTAATACGAAAACGCAGACGATTTCTTTTGAAAACGCAGACGATAAAAAGTGTGAAAACGAAAAAAAATTTTTGTAAATATTAACACAAAAAAAGGAAATAAATGTTATTTTAATTAATATTAATTTTATTCTAAACTTTTTTGTATAATAAATTTTAAATTAAAATAATAAGCAAAATTTAAATAATCTGAAATCGATATTTTAAATATTAAATTTATTATAAAACAGTTGTAGTAGCTGAACAACTCAACTATTGTAAAAACTAGTAAACAAAACAAAATTAGGGTTACTGTAAGAAAGTTCCGTTGGGTTGCCATATTGGCAATAAACTCGGGGGCACACCGTACTACACTTTAACCAGGGATTTTTTGAAACTTAAGCGTAACATCAAGAATTAGGAAATTTCAAGTCAAAATGGAATCTTAACTTTTCGGCATTTTACTCCAAAAGGAATGTATTTTTCTTGATGTCTTGATAAGCATGCCGCTTTTAATTTTAAAAATCAATTACCGTCTATTAGAAGGATTATTCATACGTTGACAACCTATACATTTTTTTCATAAGGAGAAAAAAGAATGTTAAACAACAACTGCAATTTACAGTTAATAGTATCGCATAATGATGCAGTGTTAACCGATGCATCTAAAATTGCGGTTATCCTTATTAGATGCCAACCTGCGCTTTAACCTTGAAATAAAACTAGATCATGATATAATATTTTTAAAACGACATTTTTTTGGTGTAATTCATGGACAAAAGAATTCAACTTTTTTTCCTCATTGTAAAAGAAGTACAAAAAAAAAAAAAATGTGATGTCTGAATACTTCAGAAGTCTTATCAACTAAACATTTGGGATAGTCAGATAATAAGATTAAAATATATTAAATTACAATGCTATCTAAACTGGATTATGATAGGGAAATTAATTGATCTACTGAACCCTGATTGTCCTATTCGTTCTAGAACTTGTAAAACATATTTCGATAAAATTCTTCGTATGTTCTTATATGTATCTCGCCTTGACGAAAGGAGATGAGAGCTGCCTTTGAATTATTTTAAAATTCAGTCAAACGTAATTAGATAACTATAGTTTTTAACTTCACTCTTATTTAATTATATTCCATGAAGCTAAGAAATCATCCATATCTATGTTTTTTTACAAGACGCATTAAGAATTCTCATTATAAACCAGTTTATGCATCAGAAGACTGCAAATGTTTAAATGCGTTCAAAGAAAATTCTTTTAAATTGTAAATAAATGAAAATTACTTTATGCAAATTTGTAAAATAAATTTGCAAATACTTTTTCTCACCTTTATCCAGACAATAAAGTTTTCGACGTGGCTTAAAGTATTGAAAATACGTTGGGAAAAACATTAAAAATATTTGGAACAATATATAGAAAATAGTTTATAGAGAAGAAAAACTTACCTGCATTGAAAACAAAACTACAAATATTTTATATTGCATCGATGAAAATTTCTTTTGGGGTATTCAGAGCTAGAAAAATTTCGGCTCACAATTTTTCAATATGGAGGTGAAGCGACGTTTCTCGGGGAAGAATTTCAGTAATAATGGTTTATGATATTGCCGAAATAATGCAAAAGGTATTGTTATAAACTGGCAATTGGAATAATAAGGATCCTCAGCTACAATTACATATTGTTATAGGATATCAGCATATTCTTATGATGCAAAATGCGTTGTTAAATCCAACAAACTAAAATCAGAACAATCAGGTAACAATGCTTATTCTATTATAGAGCATTATTATACCGAACCATGACTAAGCTTTGATATGGCGCCTTGCCAGGTTGGCAATTTTTCGATGGCGCTTTTGTTACCGTTACGCTAGATTTTTAATACAATTAATTGCCATTCATTAAGATGTATTTGTTTAAAATTTTAATTTTTCTTCTATTGAAATGTTTGTAAAATAAAATTGTATAAAAGCAAAAATATCATATATGCACCTATTAAGAATAGGGAAAAAAATTCTTTCCACAGAATCGGAGCAATTAAATACAATATTTGAAAATGTTCGAAGAAAAATTCCTTTTAAATTTCTGATAATTGAAAATTATTGTTCATGGAAACTTGTCAGATACATGTGAAAAAACTTTTTCCTGGCATCATTTAAGATTAAAGATGCCAGGAAAAAGATTGAATTCATGAAAATGAGTCAATTCAAAATTTATTTGGAATGTTTATTTCAAAAAGATGTATATAGAAAGAACTTACCTGCATTGAAAACAAGACAGTCAACACTTCAACTTATTTCGATGGGATTTTCTTCTGAACTAATCAGAGCATACAAAAATTCTGCTAATAGCTCTTTAAATTGGAAGAGAATGACTCTATCTGAAGAGGATTCTTTAAATAAAGAATTAAAAACTAACACATTGCATGCGGGACACGTACTAGTACATTTTCTGACAATTGATACTTAAGCATGGGTCACGTACTAGTACGGGTTAGTGTAACAACATGGTTTGTTTGTGGATCAAAAATAACAGTATATACAGGAAAATGAAGCCGATGTTCTTGTCTACTACATAGAATCTGGAAAAACTTTTAGGCAAATAAAAACTAATCTGCATTAGTCGATACAAAGCCACAGAACGGGAAGGTTAATTAAAAAAATCAAATTAGATTTAAAATTAACATTTTGTTTATCCTTGCGAAAATGAGTGAATTTTACCGTGTATCTCTTCATAGAGGAAAATGCTTTTAACGTTACCACACTGTAAAACATTATTAGTTTTATAATTGCTCTTTTCATTTTTGTATAATGTAAAAATGTCTATATATAACATAATCTGAAAAAATTAAAACTATATACTACTATTTCTATTTTACTTTTCATATTTACGATACTATTATAAATTTATCCACTAAAAAATATATTTTTTGTTTACAAAAATCTTGCAGTTGTTATTTATATATTTCTATTTATATATTTGTTGATATATTTCACTATAAAATACAAAAAGTTGGTTAAAAATTAAATAATTTTCGATTTATTGAGATTTAACTGAATAACTAAATTTACGCGTAAAACGCCCGCTCCCGGTACAATTCCGCTGTGAAATGTACCAGCACACGATGTGTTAATAATAATTTTGATAAGGTATTAAAGAATTTTGACATGGCTAAAATAATGTAAAATGAATTGTTAGTAACTGTAATTTAGAATAATAAGCATCCTCATTTGACTCTTGTTGTATATATTGTTATAGAATATCAATATATTCTTATGATAAAAAAGCATTGTTAAAAAAAACAAAATTAAATTTGGGAGAATAACATTCAACAGGTAACAAAGGTATTTTCTATTCTACCATCTTGTTATATTCAACAATAGTTTTCGCTTATATCTGAAATAACAGTAGATTTTAGAACTCAATATAATAAAACTAAAGTAATTTGGTAAATTATATACATGTTTAAAAACAAAATAAATTAATACTTATTGAATATATGGATGAAATGCTCAATGTATGGAAAATTACAGATACCCGATTTCCTACAACCATAATATATATTTGGAGCAATAAAGATGATTTTTCACAGACTATCACAAAGAAAATAAACGAAATCAAAGGTTGAAGTGAAATGAGTGCATTAAAGGGTTGAGTTCTCTTAATTTCGATGGGGGAATATAACTCTTTTTTACTTTTTTTCAGAAGAAAATGCTCTTGTGAACTTTCAATTCATTATTTGATGTTGATGTGCAGTATCACTCAGATTTCTTTGGATGTTATTGGCGCTGCTTGACCAGTTCAATTTTGGCGATTTAGAATCATTTCAAAGATGACTAAGACGACAGCTCAGCTAACAACCCACTTTTCAAACGGGATTTTGATTTTCCCATTATCCATCTCAAATTCAGGTTTTATATTTTTTCGGCTTACTTCACTTCTTCCGCTTTATATCAACGTATGTTGCAGAGCGAAAAACGTCACCTGACAATTGTAATTGCGACCAAAAGGCCCTCAAAAAATTTCGTCAATTCGATGTTTTCAATCGTTAAACTACATAGCATGGGATTGATTTGCACGTTCAAAATTTCTCATTATAAATAATAAAGCACTAGACTAAATTTTTTTATAATTTGGCGAAATTAGTACTTTTGCTGTAGTTTTTTGGTCGCCCTTAAAACTTGTTTATTTGCCGCAGATTGTTTCAGAAGATTATGCATAATATTTTTTTCTTCTTTATAACTATCAATTTATTCATAAATAAGTTGTTTTTGTTGCTAAATTGTAGGGCACTATCTAGCACAGCCAAAGATTAATATGGTTTACTATAGAAAAGTTTCTATAATAATAATAAAAAAAAACAATTGACACTAAGAGGAGAAAAGTTGATGCATCCAGATTTTGCAATATCCTTAGCAAAAGTCGCACAATTCGTTGGTTTGAAGACATCGAATGAAATGACCTGATGCCGTCTTTACCCGTAATCTAAAGAAATTTCGATTGTAAATTTAATGTTCCTTAGCCTTACACGGTCCGTGACATCATTTGTCATACAGGGTGATAGGCAAATAAGCCTTGATTTAAAAATTAAATATCTCTACAAAAATGATTGATAGAATTATGCGGTAAACTGCAAGTTTATTAACAAAACTATAAAGATAGAATACAAAAGTTAGAAAATTTAGTTACAAAAATCGTTAACAGATGGCACTCTGCGCTGAAAATTCTTTCTCTGAAAGGAGTCTTAAAAAAATAATAAAGCGATGCGGTCTTTGCAAACAAAATACAATTTTTTCAAAATATTCACCGTTCGAAACAATAAGGTGGCGTAATCGAACAATGAAACTTGACATCAAGTCTTGCATCTAGAGTGGCGGGATTGTTTCTATAGACAGTGTCTTTTAATGCTCCCCACAGAAAGAAGTCCCAAGGAGTCAGATCGGGAGTCATTTTTCCCTTTTGACGTCACACTGACAGCGCTTATGGGCATTGTGATGAGAGCACCATCTGTCAACAATTTTCGTAACTAAATTTTCTAAACTTTTGTACAACATTATTACAGTTTTGCTAATAAACGTACAGTTTACCGCATAATTCTATATATCTTTGTTGTAGAGATATTTAATTTAGAAATCAGGGCTTATTCGCTGATCACCCTGTAGATTTGTAGCGGATATTTGTATAAATGGAAAATATATAAAATATATAAATATCATATACAGCATAATATGGAAATATTTTACCTTCCGCTAGGTCGAAGCAATTGAATATTCTCCATAAGGTACCAAAATTACGATTCTCACTAATTTTAAATTTCTGTTCATAACAGAGATTTTCATGCTTTAAAATTGAGTAGTTTGAAATGTATTTATTTCACGTTTAAATTTAAAGTGTAAGTAAAATATTTTGGATCAAATCAGAAATAGAGGAAATTTCGATGATCAAAACCTTGCATTGAATTTCAAATCATGGACAACAAATTTTGCGAGAAACATCTGTTTTACTTTCTCGTATAATAGTTGTAGAGGAAGTATCGAAATCATCGAAAAATTCGAACTCGAGATTTTGACGAATATTTATGTTTTAGACTTAACTAACTTCAAAAACTATTTTCCCCTCTTATCTCTATATCCAAGATAAATAGCTCCAAAACATGTTAAGCAATATAAAATTGCTATAAAATGAAGAGATGCTAGGTAAATGAAATTTGATTAATTTATTATAGACATATATTTAAGATTTATAGTATAAACACCAATGAAAGTTTGTACTAAATCCATTTAGAGATTTTCTGTCTGCACTTTCAAAAACATATAAATGTGATAACGAAAACACACAGTGACAGATATATCAAATTTGATATGGGATTTTATGAAATAGTTTTGTGTCAAAATTTATTTCAATTGGTTGGGAAAATGTGTCTAACTCCCAGATTTGATATTGGGATGCAATCAATCGCAGTAGATTAATCGCCAAACAGCTCACCAAGAATCAAAAAACAGATTCAGTAAAAATAATAAATTCGCGCTGAAGGTTAATACTTCGTAACAATTGCACGCTAATGCCATTTAAGTCTTTCTCTGAAATAACACCTTTATATATAAGAGAAAGTTCTAGAGAGACCACTTCAGTTGGTTTCAAATGTGACTTGATTTCTGATTTTTTTTTCTAATATGCATCACAAATTAACTTGCTGTGATTTAGCAATGCATTGGTCTAAAATTTTGATTTGAAGTAAATTGTGCGTGAAAAACTAGAAGAATATTTTGTGATAATTATTTCTACATAAATTTATTTCAACGCCATATTTATGTCGTAATAACTTCACGATATGAAAGAATTTTCGTATGATAACGTTTTTCTTTCTCATAAACAAAGAAAAGATAATGCATTATTATCATCTGTAAGTTTCAAAGTCCCTATTTCGGAAACATATATTTTTTTATAAATATGTCTCTCAGTCTGTCTTTGAATGCGAAAACCCAAGAAGGCTTCCAGCAAAAGAATTCAAATTTACTATATATAATTTTAATGAAATTTTAGAACTTCAATCGAATTTTGAACGAATACATTCATTGGAAATTTGGATGTTCACATATAAATGAACTTATTATGCAGTGACAAAATTTAGGGCTTTCATATCGAATGTTAATATCCGTATGAAACTTTGAGCCAAACCCTTGCAGGCGTTGTTCGTCTGTCAGTCTGTCCTTCCAAATTCATGCAAAAGCTACAATTGAAGAACACATAATCTCTGATAAATGAAATATGGAACGTCACTTTAAAATATCCAAAGCAAATATTCTAAAATTTTACAAAAAATATTCCTTCATATTCAAAAGCCTGTATGTATGTTTCCAGTACATACGAATAAGTAACAACTCAAAAATATTGTGGTTCCTAATAAGGAAATAAGATAGGAATTTTTGACACTGAAATTGCAGTTTCCAATCGAATTGTTATTCCAATTGACTGAAAGATAAAACTTTCAAGATTCATAATCAGCTTTCTTTGTTATACTGCGAAGAACAAATCACTAATGTATGACATTCTGAAAATTTGAGCATTTGTCGTGCTCATGACCATGTATGTCCGAAATTTGACGCAGAAAGAGAGATCATAATACTTAAAGAGTATAGAAAACAGTTGCGAAAAAGAAACTAACATCGTTTATTTGATATGCTGGCAGAAATAACTACTTGCAATTTGTCGGATTTAGTCTTGTTGTTTGTTTGTCTTTGTTAAACTTGTCTAATTTTCAGATAAAAATTGCACAAGTATAAAAAGTTTTAGAACAAATAATACTCAATTAACTTTTTATTTTCTGGTGCACGATGCATAATTTTTTTTTGTAATTTCAAGAAATTAGAATTTGATATTTTAGAGAATAAACTCGTTCGTAGACATCGTAGATGATTTAAATTTGTTTATAAACGATTTTTATAAACAAAATTTGTAGATTTATGCCAAATTTACAACATTTTTCTTTCAAAGAAAGTGTGTTTGCTTGGCTGTTTGAATGTAAAACGACAATTACAAAACAAAAAGGACAAGGAGGATAAAATTCGGTACAAGGATTTAATAAATATTGTATAGTCCTCAATCAAACATTGACTCAAACCCAAAATTTTATTGATCCTATATCGATCTGTGCTTTCCAAAACATACGGGTGTTGGAACTTTAATAGTGGCAATACTGCTGTAAAAATACCCCACAACCAAACCAAAGAATGCCACGTATACCACGCTTTACCTTTCTTCCCAGCAAAAAGACTCGTCATTTTTACGTCACTCGCACGCGGAGTGGTCCTTGTATTAGCTTGCGGTATAAAGTAAATGTTGTCAGGATATTTTCAAAACGAAAACAACGAAGTTGGATAAAAGTTGAATGTGCAGCATCAGGGGTTGTACAGCAGTATCATTACATTGGATGATATTTGGGCCAGATCGTACCAGGCAAAACTGAAACAATTGTTTTCAATACGGGTCACCAAGACGTTCGAAATTTCTTCAAAATCCCAGCTGTATGAAAGCTATGCTGATTCTCGTGTATGACTGTGATGGTATCATCCTAAAGCATAGAGTTCATCCACAGCAGACTGTCCAGAGATTCTTGCGACTGTAGACCGGTCCGTTCGAACTATCAACAGAACAGGCGCTGCTACAGGTGTTCTCCGACTTCTACATCGTTGGAAACAGGTTGTACATTATATTGGCGACAACGCAGAAGGACTGTTAAACATGGAAAATGAATCTCTTTTGCATTCCATGTACATAAATAATTGCAACTATTAAAGTTCCAACCCTTGTACAAACGATGAAGCCTAAAAACTGAATAACTTATATATATTATTTTGCAACTAGAAATATATTTCTGGGTCGGATTAATTGCTATAATCGGTTGGTAAAAATAATTTATAGAATATTACTTACAGTATATCACAGATTAATAAAAAAAATATCGCCAAGGATAACACGACAGACCTTAAAAATGTTAAATCCATTTCAAGGTTAATTTCAACTTTAGTTTTGTTACATTAACGTTCCGTTATAAAGCAACACTAGAACTATTTTGGGACAAACCTCGTAATTTTGAATCACGGTCAGATGACTAGCATCCCCCCTCCTCTACATAATGTTAATTTTCATACTTATTTGATGTCAGTCCTCAGTTAGGCGGTCTTAGGGAGATTACATTCATTTGAGTATTGGAGAAAGTTTTATAGAAAGTGTCATTTCATTGTATATTCTTTGACTTATGATCATTGAAGGTATAATTTCTTTTTTATTAAAAAACTGCTTCGATTTCTGCAGAAATTTTTAAATGATATAGAAATAAGCAAATGTAGTCCCAAAAACTGATCATTGCTATTTTTAATCACTTAACTGTTTTTCCCGAGGCCATACGTGCATCGATTTATCGAATTTCGATAACTGTAAGCAAAAAATAAAACATTCATAACGATTATAATTCAATATTTAAATTACTTCGTATACATAAATGTCAAGTATTCTATAGATTTCCATTTGAATCAAAATAATAAAAAAATATTTCCCAAATAGAAAGTGTAATCTTATAAGATAGTAAAGAAAATAATAGAATTAAGGGATTAAAGATGCATGTGTTTAACAATTTATTTTTGAATATTTTTAAATTAAAAAATTGAACAAAAGAAATAAACTTTATCATATAATTTATTATGGAAAAAAATTATTTCAATGAATTCGAAGCAATTACACATACTGAAGGCGCCAATTACTTTCTCTTACGTGACGAAAATGCGTTTTTCCGATTAAGTTATTAAATAGCTGTTTATGGGTTTAGTCTAGTTTAGTTATTTGAACGTTCCGTTATAAAGTAACATTATTGCTATTTTGTGCTGCTTATGGGAGATATTCTTCAATTTGAAAGTTGATAAATTTAAACTGTTTATTTTTTTTCTACGTCTTCTGGAAATTTTTTGGAGGATGAGGAGTTTCATTTCAGAAATGCAAGAAAAATCCAAATTTTAATTATAAAAAGATTTGATTCAAAACCACTTTTTGTCCAATAAAAAGTTTTTTTAAAAAATGATTTTTTTATCTATTTAAATGTGAATAATATTATATATAGACATACAATTTTTTGTCAAATGTACTTTTAACAATTTTGCGAAATTCTTCCATTCAATTAAATGTAATACTTCATAATGATACAAATGTTTTGTTCTATGAATTAATTTTTCAATAACACAATTCAAACATAATGAAATTATAAAAAAGATAAAAATATAAATATCTAATTGGAATCGAGCAAAATATTCCTTTCAAAACAACTTCAGCTGCATCATTTTTATTAAATTTTTCAAATCAGCTTAAATTTTGTGATAAGTAAATTTATAGAATATTGGAAAGATAGCATTAGAAGTGTAACAATTACAGCCAATGTAAGTTATCGAATTCTAATTAAATTAAAATTCTTCAAAAATTATTTCTTTTTTTAACAAAAACATTCGGAGGATACTGATTTTAGTACAAGTATACTTATTTATTTTAAACCTGTCACCGTAGAAAAAGATGTTAAACATTTTTTGTAATTCCAGAGTAAGGAAGAATTTTTCTTTGCCAAATTTTCAAGATATATGTGAATGCACTTTTTCCTGGCATCATCAGAGTATAAAGATTTCAGACATTGCTTGAATTGGGGAAAATACCTTGGTTCCCAAAATTATTGGAGTAATATATGTAAAATGATTTAGAGAGAAGGAACTTACCTGCACTGAAAAAAAGGTGGTCAACAATTCAGCTTATTTCGATGGAAATTTCGGAGCTGACAAAAAGTTATGCTAACAGCTCTTCAAAATGGTGGTGACATGATGCTTACGAAAGATGAATTTCAGTAATAATGATTTTTGACGTTGCTGAAATAATGCATAATGCCTTGTTACAAAAGGAAATTTCGAATAACAAGGACACCTAACTGTTATGTATTGTTATATGATATCGACATGTTGTTATGGTATAAAATTCATTGTTAAAAATGAAACTAAATTAAATTTGGAACAATAATATTCTACGAATAACAAAGGAGTATTCTATTCTCTCACTTTATCATATTAAACAATATTTTTCCCTTATACCTAAAATGAAACTCAATTTACGTCCTGACACCCCTTTCCATCTTTTATTTATGTACGCAGAGCGTGACAAAAGCTGAGAGTCACAGATATAATACAGAATAACAACCATGCTCGAACCGGGACTGTCCAGATTATGGGATGATACGCTACCCCTATGCTAGGTGGCTGGCATATTCTCTTTTAGTAGATAGTATATGAAAAATTGTTGGGGGGAATCATTCCGGCTGTTTAATGTGTGCTTCTTCTTACTATTGACTCTTTAGAAAAATGGAGACAATGTGCATTTTCTTTATCTCCATGTATCCTTTAACCATTAATTATGTTGTTTTTTGAAGACTGTAGACCCACGAAGCAATAAAATTTACTATATCTTTACAATTATTAAAGTTTTCGAAAATTCAGTATGATTTTCTTCATCGTTGTTAGTGCTATTTTGCCAGCATCCTGGCATAGAAGCAGCATGTCTTCCTCGTGATCTGGGCTTCCCGAGTTAGAGCATTGTTATTATTCTGTGTTCTATCTGTGAGTAGAGTGAATGTGCCCTTCTGTCAAAAAGGGGGCTGTGCAAACGAATGTAAAGCATGAAGTAGCTAAGTCGTACTCTTAATCGTTGGCAGCTTTCTATCAGCGGACTTGTAAAGTGCCATAAGTAACAACAATGCTATTTTTTGTGGTGGGGTAGTATTTTTTTTGTCCTCCCTTTCCTTTCTTATAGAATGGTTGTTATTTTATAAAGATCATTCCAGGTATTCACCAAAATAATTTGTGCCGCTAGGGTGGAAGGTAAACTCAAGCTATAGTATCGGTATTCTTGTTGAGATGACGTCAGAGCTTAACATTCTGTCAATCGCCTATGTGCAGAATTGTGTGGTTTGTCAAAAAGGTTGAAAATTGTTTTGTAAACTACGTAGTTCTGTAATGAACATTTCATTATCAATAAATGTTTTACCATGGACTTCAAACAGGTTGAGAATACTTCGGCAGCTTCATAAAAATTAATCATTCCGTGTTTAAAGTCATCAGTAAAAGACTGCACGAAATTGACTCAAATGATTAGCGTCTTCTGTTATTGCTTTCATGAAGAATTGAACAATATTCCATTATTAATTGATGAATCTCTGATCAGAGAATATCCAAGGCATATCTACACGAGGGTTAGGAAGTCAAAAGAAAACCATTTAGTTGTATCTACATAAACTGAAAGAGAAATTCTGCAATTGACAACATCACATCTTAAACAAGAGGGTGAGGGAAGGAAATAAACCCCGGCAGTTCAGTTCTTACCATGCCACAAGAAAGGTTAATTCCTGGATTAGATATTGCGCAACCAAAAATAATGAAAAATATTGGCCATTTGCAGTGTTCTAAGCTTTTGCCACGAAACGAAATATTCGTTAACGGAAGATATTGCACTGTGTTTGATAGAATAAGACTTTTTTATTGTGAAATTTTGATGTTAAAGAAATTCCAAACCGCCATAGATAAGGTGTATACGTCTTAATTGCAAGAGGCTGCAGATATTTTGTTTGAAAACAGTCCAGTGTAGTGAATTCACGTTTAAGTTATTAAAAGGGTAAGTAATTTGCTTTTACAAATTTTCAGAAACTAGCTTTAATTTTTGTTTAATTCATATTAGTATTCTTTAGTGTTATACATTATTATTCTTCAGTAATTAAAGTGTCTATTTATTTAGGATTTTAAAATTTTTGAACACCTTGAAATCCGGTCAACGATTTCAAAATATGCTTACGAAGTTTTAAGAAAACTGCTAACTATTTGAATGTAGCTCTGTAAATCCAACCCCAAATTTGGCAAGACATTTGGAAAACTGAAGTTTCAATCCATACTATAGCTGAATGTCTAGTATTTTCCTCATCGCTATGATATTGCAACATTTTAAACACTAAATATTTTAGGAAAAATTGGCATTTTGTTAAGTTTAAATGAATGTCAGTTGCATGGTTTAATTCTCTCGGATAAAGAGGCTCATTATGATAGGCTTTAAAAATTTTGGATTTCATTGACAAAATAGTTTATATACTCTGGTTTTTTTTCTCTGGATAAAAATCCTTTAATCAATATTTAAATATGTTGGCCAAAAAGTGTAAACTGTCTTGACCCCCTTCATATAAAACGTCACGTGTTTTTTCCGTGACGTGGCGTTTTAATCGCGTGATTGGAAGTCGTCGGGGAGGCGGTGACTTTTGGTACATTCGATGTTCTTGCTTTGGCGATTGTTCATGGCTTTAACTCTCTTAATTTAATACTTTTGCTTTAAACTCTTTAAATTTATTGCTCTTGGCTGACATGGGTTATTTGGTCACAGTATATGATTTGATTTTTTTTTTTCTATTTGTTAAATTGTCTTTTTGCTCGATCAATTGAATTGATGCTGAGCAGTTTTGTAATAAAGTGATTTCTTCCGAAGGCATTATTTTGTTGTCATTTGATACAGTGTGCACCTCTGCTGCCACGTAGTTATGGTAAAAAATAGGCACAACTGATGTATAAAACATTTGACTTATACATAAAAAATAAAAACTTAAGTCAAAGGCAGTAAAATAATTCGTGACTTAGCACAGTATATTTGATTTTCCTTATTTAAAAATCTATTCTAAAGTTTTTAAAGAATTTATAACAGTTGGAGGAAAAATTTATTTTCCTGAAATTGAAAAATCTTTATTGTTGGACGGATATAATTTTTAATCCTAGAATAATGTAAACTTATTTGAAATAATTTTTACTGAAATTGATGGGGAGGAAAGTCAAAACATTGTTTAATTTCTCATAACATTAAGCTGCTGTCGTCACGCATTTGTTTCATTTGGTAACAATCTAATCGCTCAAAGGATGGCAAGAGAAATAGATTTCGGATTGCTTTAAAGTATTGTTAAAAATGTCTGAATGAACTACACTGAATCATGCTACAGAAATAATGTAAATGCAAATCGAGAAAGGCACGTCTTTAAAATTGAAAGAAACTGTAATTCATGAATGTTTTAAATGCATTGAAATCAAGATTAAATTTGGTTTAATTCATAAAAATTGAATGAAACGCACAGACATGAAATTATTAAAATAACTTTTTAAAAATTTTCGGCGACATACTATATAACCAAATAACATTAAAACTTTTATAGAATTTTCATATGCATTTGTATAAAAATTATATTTATAAGAGAAAAATCATCCAAACTGTACAAATCGTGGAGTATATTTGTATAAAGATAAATTGTGAGCACTTGACAGCTTCTCTGATGTGATTTACGTCTTGTTCTGACAGTTATAATCGTTCGAATTATTTTTCTGATTATATCCGTGTTCTATTTGTATCAAATTCTATACTGCATGAAAATTTTGCTGTAAATATAATATCGATGACACAATATTCCCTAAAGATGAAACTGAAATGCAATTGAAGAGTTTAAGCCTTTCATAGCCCTATTTATTGATTTATAACTCTCAAACGTTCTTAATTATTTTTAAAGTGTAAAGACACTTTAGGAAAGCTCTTGTTGTATTAAGATAACTTAGGAAAACTCTCGTCATATATGGTGAGTGTAAACCTTCCTTCGCAAAAAAATTTGTTTTTGTCGTATTTGATAAACTATCTTCCGAATTATTGCACATTAATCAATTATAGCATTCAAACTTAATACACCAGCATTAATGTTTCATTTAAATAAAATTTCAAAGGTCCTAGTTATTGGATTGTCTTAAAAGTTTTAAAAACTATTCGTGTTCAGTCTAGTTAGCATTTTAACTTGAATTCCTAGGTTAGAAATGAAATGTTCATAAGTTTGAAGAAACTTTATTCAAATTCGAATCAAAGAATTTTTGATTTGGTCTCTTTAGTTAAAACTAATTTATTTGCTACGAGTCCATTTCATTTAAAAATCCTTATAACTTGTTTTCTTAATTATTTTATAAATACTTGAACTTAACTCAAAGTAATTTATTGATCTTATTTTTTTTCAGATCGTCAAGAATATGCTTATCCAGTTATGGGAAATCTTTACATTAATAGCAGGAAGCTCTTAAAATCTAATGTTACATAAGGAAATCGCATGGGGAAAAAAGACTGGTAGGTTCTTACATCAGAAATAAAATTACATGCTTGTTCTTGTGTACCGCTTTATAAATGAATATTGCTTTATAAATGAATATTTCTTTAAGATACACTTTAAGCAATATTCATTTATTAGGTGTTAAGCATTTCGCTGTATAAGCAATTTGGTTGAAAATTCAAGAATGGGCCTATTTATATGCATATGAAAATACTTCAAAGTTAATAGGATGTTTGGCTTAATTGTATTTTCTTTACTTTCTTATCGCAAGACAGATTCAGAAATCCTTTTATTTCCATTTACAATATGAAAATGCATATTTTCTCTTAATTTATATCATTCTTTTTCACTTAAATTTTCTACCTGTTACTTTATTCTAAAATTTTCTCTTGTTTTGAGGTCTAAATTCTAGTCTATATTTCTAATACGCCTTCGAAAAGGTTTAAAGATGGCAATTCTTACGCTCTGAGAAAAAGTAAGAATTCATCTTCTAAGAAATAAGATTTTTTAATTCTTACAAATGTACCCAGTATTCTTAAATATCCATATGTCAAAGAAATATCAAAGATAATTTTAGCAACAACATTAAAGAATTTTCTTTCATTTATGACTCTTTTGCTCTTGTGACTAATTGCGTGCTACCTTTGGATAAGAGCAGAATAATAGAATAATAAATATAAGAATAATAAATCGAAGTTATTTTCAAATTTGTTTTTCAACACATTTGGAAAAATTATGATATGTATTTAAAATTGTGGATACAAGAATGAGCGTGCTTTTATAGAATTCGAATTTAAGTTTAAATTCAAAATGTAACAGTATTTTAATACTGTATTTTCCTCTAATAGATCAAATTAAAACTTGTATAGTATATTTGAAATTTTTTAAAATCAATATAATCTGAAAATTTTTAATAAATTGATGAAAAATTATGTTATATAAATTTAGCAACTACACGTACCGGAAGTTAATTCCCCTAAAATTTGACTTCAGTCAGTTTTCTTCACTTCAAGCAACTTTTATTAATAAGAAACTTCCCTTCATGAAATTAAATATAACTTCAAAACATGTAATTATAAAATAAAAATGGATAAAGGATTGAACAATACTACGAAATCCACTTAGGTGATAATTTTATAAGAAATGAAAGATTCGATAAAAATTTATCATCAAACTAGATTTAAATTAGTTTTTAAACACTGTCATTTTACTTAGAAACTACTGAACCTTGGGTTAAAAGGAGAAAGCACTGAACTGTGAGTTAAACGTCAACCACAAAAGCAGAATTGAAAGTGAATTTAAAGGCTCATTGCAACCCAGATAGCCCAACCGTTACTCAATATTGTGTGATTTCATAGTATTAAACAATACTTCTCAATATTGTGAATATTGATCAATGTCACAATATTGTACAATATTTGTGGACTACTAGAGATCACAGATCCCGATAGATTTCAGTTATTGCTTCAATTCGATATTTAATATTGAAAAGCATCGTCTTTTAATGCTCGAATAATTGCAATAGTTAGTAATTGCAATAGTTTGGTAAAATGGTACTTATCGTATTTGTAGACTATGCCAAATACATTTTTTTTGTAAAAATTCGTATTCGAATTTTCATACTTGTTTTCCAAACAGTTGATATAGTCTTTGTTTTACAGAATCAGTTTTCTCAGCAAAGGAATTGTCAATAAAACCAGGCATCCCCTTCACAACCAGCCATAAAGTCAAGCTTAAGTAGTTTCAAGTTGCTTCATTCCATCATCAAATGTCATGGTATAGTTTATAATGATCGTCAAATGTAGTTTTATCCATCGTCAAATGTCATGGTAAGCTGCCACTCCGTATAATGAAGACAACAAATGGACTATGGAAATGAAAATAGCGAAGAAAACGCTTATTTCGGCATGTCGTTTAAGCTAGAGCTTTACTTCATAAAGTAAGATCTGATGATTTTAGAATATTTTGGTTGTCAGAACTGGCAGAAAGGCATTTAGGCGATAAATCTTTTCTATTCATTCAGACTGTCTTGTGATATGATTTTAATGCGTCATAAGCTTTTTCGAATAGTTAAAATCCGAATAAGTGTAATTAGGATAGCTATAAAATAAAAAATGAACAATTTGCAAAATGGATAGATATCATTCAAGAAATATTTCTTGTTGTCAAAAATTAAATTTTGGAAGGATTTTTCAACGTAAATTTAAGTTCATAAATTATGTAATTAATTTCATTTTCAGTTCTTAAAGAAATCGATAAATAGGATATTATCTAATTAGGATGTTAACATATATCGATATTGAAAAAGGTTATTAGTTAGGGTAAAAATCAAGTTAAAAAAAAGGATTAAAAGTAAGGTTTATTTAATACTAAAAATAATTATTTGTCAGATTTTATCAGTTATATGGAAATCGGTTAAATGTAATTTTTTATGTAATGCCGCATATTGGATCATCATAAAGGAGATTTTTAGAATTTTGAGAAAATAAGACATACTTTTGCGTTTTAAAAATGAAATAAAATTCAAGATTAGGATAAGCTGTAAGATAGGAATAGGATACAAATCTAAAATTGTGTAAATACTTTTAGATAAATTCTGTTAAAATATGTCTGAATAAAAGGATTGGCATAATTTCATTAGTATTAAATATTCATTATTTCATGAAATTAAACTACAAATCATCTTATAAATTAATTACAAGTCAGAATTGAAATGAGGGTTTGAGTTTAAAATTTACTAGTCTTTCACTTGAAAGTTAAATTCTTTTCACTTTTTACAGAGACGCGAAACTAAGATTTATGTAAGTAGATTATTAGATTTGCTGAAATTATCTCATTGATTTAAAAACTGAAAATCAGCAAGGAGTTATTTGATATCGAATCGTATTAAATTGTTTCGATAATTTCATATTAAGGCTTGATTACGTCTAATGATTTGAACTACAGTTAAATTTCAAGTTTTATTTACAAAACTGAAGGAATTTGCCTTCTCTTGAATCTGTGGCATCGAGTAATTAAGTTGGGTTTCCTGGGACATACTGTTAATTAGTTGAAACTATTGATTCAGTTGTGTCGTTTAGAAAGATTCCGATTTTGTGATCTCAATCAAGAATAATTTTGTTTCGATGAAAGCAGAATTGTCAGTCCTTATATAAAAGAGGGAAAGGAGCACAAATGTTCTCCCGATTTTTTTATATAAGCGTAATTTTATCCCGACAGTGTTAGTTTACTTACCCCATCTTGCTTTACATCATTGTACTAGTGAAAATATTCCAGCCTGAAATTTTTATCTTAGATTTCGAGAATGAATATATAATAAAATTTCTGTATTGAATTTCAATTCGTGGATTAAGAGTTGACTATGAACCATGGCAGGGAATTTTAAAATGAATACCATTGTCATCGATACTGGGTAATGGCTGAAAACTGTACTAGACTGGAAATAATGATAGGATGTGGCGCAGCATAACCAAAAATGGCTTTTGTGCCATTAAACACTAACTCAACTGGAAATAGTGGAGTTTATTTGATATTGAAATTATAATTCGGCGTAGTATAGATAATAAATGCTCTTGGAACTGCATGGATCCTGTTGGGAAATGTGGTGAAACTGTGAGTGTCGTGGTAGGTAATAACGCTTCGTAGTAGAGAGCGTAATACATGTGGTAGAATTGTGGGTATAGTAAGGGAGGTGATAATTCTATAGGTATTTTTGGAATTGTTGAATACCTAGTTGAAAAGGGGATGTGCCTAGTTTTTGAATTGTGGTGATAGTCATGGAATGTTTATGGGCTGTGGTGCTGGGGCTAAGCGTGTATCGTGTTGGGATTGTAGAGACTGTGGCGTAATAATTTGAATTTTGTTGGATTTTCGAGAGTCGTGAAGGAGTAG
Organism: Argiope trifasciata; assembly: GCA_026543055.1. Classification (NCBI taxonomy): domain Eukaryota; kingdom Metazoa; phylum Arthropoda; class Arachnida; order Araneae; family Araneidae; genus Argiope; species Argiope trifasciata. The sequence continues at coordinate 41,399 of JAPMOQ010030843.1, forward strand.
GTAATGGATGTGTTGCGACTGAAGTCCTGAAGGAATGGGTTATGAATGTGGGGTTGCGATTCAGGTTCTGGCGGAATGGGTTATGAATGTGGCGTTTCGATTC